>JAOXJJ010001100.1:18448482-18489814 GCA_025769935.1 Phoenix roebelenii | reverse complement strand
ATTACATACATTTAAAACACTCTCGGATATCTAAAATCGGATCGAGTGGCGATGCTTCTCGTCAATATCTGGATCATTAGCATAATAAGAAGACAGATCAACTCATCCCTCTAACTAAGCGACGTTGTAGTCTTGTATGCTCAATTTCCGAGGAATACGCGTCCGATCATAAGAACTCTCAGATCTCTCGCTGAAGCTCTGACTCTAAGAGGTGTCCTATTGTTGATAATATGGCCGTGGAGGACCCCATCCGAATATGCCGACATCAAAATCCGATCCGTAAGATCCTCCGGGCTGCGTAAGGTAGTAGCCACTGGAAGATGACTCTGATGCACCATATCCAAAGGCTGGCTGAGGCCGCGGATAATAGTAAGACTCGAAACTTGATACATCTATGGATCCTACTCCACATGCGAGGTCATCTGCAGCTGCATCCTGTTCTCTTGAACAACCTCGAGGAATCCGTTTTCAATATACAATGGTATCCGATCGGGGTCTATCAGATAGCCTATCGTGGTCCTTATCTTGTGTAGCCTGCGTAAACTGAGACTCACTGGTGTATCGAAGATCTGCCTCCGACCATGTCTCATAAGTAGTACCATACTGTTCTCCACTTTCTCCATGGCTAGCAGATCCATCACCACCAGAACCTTCATCACTAGTGGTCCAGATCTCCTCGACACTCTCCATTGGGGCCTTTTTCTTTTCTTTTCTCGTTTACTAGGATTGACGGCCTCTTGACCGAGTCGACTAGGTACCAGAGCGTCCTCGTCTGAGTATCTCTCAATCATCTCTCTGAGAGGATATGTCATACCAGTCATGTGGTGACTGGCTCTCCTCTGGCTGCGGTTGATTAGCTGTGGGAGTGCGTGGAATGTTACGCTCAGCCCATGCTGTGGATCGATCCTAACCTCGCTGGCTATGAAGCCGACTGGTTGTAGAGGCGATCCTGGCTCGTCAAGCTCGAGCTCCTGCTATTGGCCCACAAGCTAGCCAAGCATAAAATCATCGTCATCATTTATGAAAGTACTATAGACGGGATCTGAATACTTAAGCTCCACATCCTTTTGAATGCATTTTAGCCTCAACCGCAGAATATAGTGCACATAAACAAAGTTGTTGAGGCGCTTTTGTGTCAAACGGTTCCTCTGTTTGCTGTGAATAAGGGCAAAGGCGGACCAGTTGCGCTCACAGTCACTCAAGAAGACCGTCGAATAGCTATCCGCTTAAGATTTTTTTCGGATCCGCCAAAATGAATCCACCATTCAGCTGCAAAAATATTGAAAATAATTACATATATGATGGCCTCATAGTTGAAGATAATTCAGCTGCAAAAATATCTTGCTGATTTGTATTGTACCTGGATTCATAGTTGTCTTGCTCATGACAGCTGGTCGTTGTCCAAAGCTGTAGCTGCCCTCTAAATAGTTTGGTCTGTGAAAAAGAAGCGTGTTGTACTATGTTAATAATAGAAGATTCGATATACTTACACATGCTACTAAATCATACATATCTCTTCTATACATGATGCGGCAACTTCTGGATTAGACTCCATCTTGTAAATAATATTACACGGAGCATCCAAAAGTTCATCATGCATACCAATTCGACTCTCGTACTGAAACTGAAGATTCAGATAGTATGCTGCACATAGACGAGACCATCTTAGAATAATTATACAAATACATCCATCGATATAATTAAAGATGTTATCACTTACCTGCTAGATGCAAATTTCTACCCATTTGGGCTCCTTGCCGCCGTTCAATGATGTTGATGTACTCCTAGGCATGGTCTGGATCTAATTCCATAATCTGAGCCTTTGCCTTCTCCATCATGTGATACTGAAAGTTCATCTGGAGATAACTCTCGCTATCTATAGCCCGCAACACTTCATATAATGATTTGATAGTCTTGACTATCGCAGTGGCCCGCTGCCTGAATGATTGCCTTGTAACATAGTTTCCACCTTGCTCCCTTCAGTGCTGGCCTGAGCATATCTACTTTGCTATCACTCCGGACTGGCAAACATCCGACTGGTATCGTTCATGAAGCTTCCCATGCTCCCAGCCAATATCACGCTCTGGGGGTTGCCCCCTCCTTAATGGCTCCATTCCTATGAGGACATCAATTTATTTTTAAATTTTGAATTAATTTTTAATTTTGTAATTATTTTAAATTTACCAAAAAAATTCTGCATCCAAAATGACTTCTAAATTATATACAACATACTAATATTTTTTTAGATTTTTTTTTATTTTTTATTTTTAATTAAAATGTAAATTATATATTGTAAAAAAATAATGTCATCATGCACATCATCCATAGATCTACGAGAAATAAAAAATTCAAGAAGAAATGGAAACCTTGGGCATCATTTCCTATTTTTTAGCAATTTTTGACATTTTTTAAGCACATTAAATGAAATATTAAAATAAATATAGGGAAAAGAAACCACACCTTAATTAGCCTTTGCTAGATTTTTTTGGAAGGGAAATGATGCTCTCTCATCTCCTCAATATTTTTCATGCAGGCTCTGCAGGATCCCTGCTGGATCCCTACCATTCCCTTCCCTTAATATTTTTTGGGCTAATCCCTACCCTTTCTTTCCTTCGTCAACTTTTTGGCTAATCCCTTCCCTTTTTTCCCCTTCCCTAGTAGTTTCCTTCCCTTTCCTAAGTTTCCTTGCCTCGCCTCTGCTCCTCGTTCAGCTTTTATAGCTGAGCAGGGAGAGGCCATTTGCTGATTTAAATCGATAGCCAGACGCGTTGTCGGAAAAATGCGTGGTTGTGCCACTTTCGGCCACAACACTTTGCGCTGTGGCCGAAAGGAACACAGCGCATGGCCATTATGGCCACGCGCTGTCGGCTGCAGGAGAAAAGCTCGTGCGTTGTGGTCAAAAAGGCCACAGCGCGAAGGAGAAAAGTTTTGCCCCTGTACCGGTGCGAACCGGGTGTACCAAGCCAGTACGCACCGGTTCACGTACGGAACCGATTTTATATGATGTACCGGACCTGTGCCTGTCGGCACCGGTTCGGTACGGGCTGAACCGACCGGTTCCGACCCGTTCAGCATACCCAGGTCGGAACCGGTCCGTTCAGCATACCCTGCTTGTGAAAGAGTATGCTGGAAAAGAAACAGATTTACGATAAAATTTTTTAACAAATATCTTAATTTAGATGGCAATGAAGTATCGCCATTATCCTACTTCGAGCTAAACCAGTTCATTAGATAGAGTGGCTCTTATAGAAGGATCTGTGGTCATGACAAGACAAATTAGCTTACCAGATCTAAAAATGCAATAAAATATTTCATAATTCCAGTAACCTTTATAACTAGCAGCACATAATGTAAATCAACTTACAGGATGGTATGACTGCTAAAGTCACAACCAATGATAAAGTCTACCTCATATTTCAAAGATAGAATTCATCAAAAGGCAAAAAGTTCATTTAAACAACAAGCACTTGGATGGGTAAGGCTGCATATAAAAAACAAAATAATTTCAACACCTACACAGATGAGCTACACTATTTTTGGATATTTTAAAATCTTGATGAAATACTAAACTAAAAAGAAATATCCTATACAGGACACAATCATGGGATATAAATTTCAGTTTTTCCGGGAGAAAATCATGGTAATAAAAAGAAATACCTGAATTTCAATAAGAAAAGTTCGAGAACCATCTACAATCACGGCAACTGCAAGGCCAGCTAAGATCTCAGAATCGGAATCAGAGTTATGCTCGCTTAAGAACATTTCACTGGGATTTGAGACAGCTTGCAGACCAGACTCAGACATTTCAAACACCCCAAGCTGATTTGCAGAAAAATGCACAATGAGTTCTTATATAACTGTTGTTGCTTGAATGATTGGCTAGAGTATTTGCAGTTGTGAGAAAACAAGTCAGTCTAAAATCAAAACAAGATAATGATATAGCCTCATGTGAAAGGCCTAGCCAGAAAACTCGAACAGAAAAAAGTAGTAGAAATCATTGATGTTTTTTTCTTAAATTACATAACTGATGGGATGGCTTGAGTCCTTTAGGCTAGATAAGGTCATATAAGACATAAGCAAATTTCTGACTTGGCATAATGTAAGCAATATTGACGAAGGGTTTCAAATCTCTAAGATATCAAATAGAAAATTCGAAGATTTAAGATAACCTAACAGTATAAATCTTCCATGTTGCCCAGCAAAATGCTGCAGCTGCTCTTGATTTAAAACAGCAATAAGACATTATTCCCGGCAAGGTCCAAAGTATCGGCAAAATACCCATAATAGTCAGGTACCAGTAGATATCAATACATAACTTACCATACTTAGGTATAGTATGGTAGCTGATGCTGGCATAGCAAAGGTACCACCAGCTACGTTATGTTGCAAGTATAGTATGGTAGCTGATGCTGGCATAGCAAAGGTACCACCAGCTACGTTATGTTGCATACTAAGTACCAACCAACCACCGGTACAGCAGGTACATCCTAGCACATGATACTTGAAGCTCAGTATAGTTGCCCTCTTTTAACTTTTTTTGGCCTGTCAATAAATATCACTTGGTTCATTTGGGTTCTTCCATCCCTTTATGCAGAATAACATTTGAAGGTTCCACTACCAGGTGTTTCACTGAATCCATATACGGCACCTACAACACCAGCTTATAATATATGCTTCAACCACATACAAGTTCTTTAAACCACCTTCTTTGATGGCCTTTTTGCAACTTGCTGATATTTTGTTTGTAATTTAGCACTTGCAGAAATAAATCATGTTTAATAGGACCTATATACATTAGTTTTTCAACTTTTCTCCCCAACAGGACCTCCTTTAGGTTTAGAAATGATATATGCACTCGTGCAAGTACATATAGCGGTGCACTCACCTACGTAAGTGGACATGTTCCCCTCTAAATGCTTTAGAGTAAAAGGATGGAAGTGAAACTGGTTAGGCTGGTTCCCCAATCCCAAAACTTTCATTCCTCTTTCTTCTTTCCATCCCATCTCCTTCCACTTTCCCATGGCCTTCTCCCATCTGCAGCTGTTAGGCCCCTTCCGGCTCTCTAGCTCTACCCTAGGATCGTTAATCTTCTCAATCTACATCACCCAATCACCAGAAAATGAAACCAACCACACCGGATGTCAGCTTAAATTTTCCATTATCGGAGAACCCAAAAAAAAGAAGAAACACAAAATGACCACAGACTCTGCATCAGTTTATCTTCTAAGATACTAAGCTTCCAAAATTCATGTCCATCCATATGTGTGCCACTTGTTCTTATAGGATATCGTCCATGTCTCTAATTCATCCATGTGCTGGTTAAGTAGCTCACTGTATGTCCCTCAAACCAAGCAGATCAACACCCTAACCAGCCTTCTACATTGCGTCGATCATGATGCGATAGTAGGTATTGCCTACAACGTTCGCTAGGATATGGCTAAAGTGGAACCACTTTCCAAAGCTCCTCCATATATCCTTATTCTTACCCTTCAACATGCTATCAACTCTATTGTTGCTCCATGTCTCTGCTTAGAAAGGCATGTGGGTCCAAATATTCAATAGTTGCCTTCAATCCTGACACATCCTTGCTTTTCTTGCCTTTCCTACCACTAAAGACCCTGAAACATGGATGTTATCCAACTTGGCACCTAGAACTTTGACTTAGGTCCTCTCAAATCTTGATCTATCATAGCAAACCCGGATCTACAACCCCCTTCATATGGTGAGGGTACATACTGGGCTATCTGCCTAGCCACCTCATCCACCTACAATTGCTCCCTACTAGCCCAGATGACAACCTAAACCTAGCCTCCTCCATGTCATCTAGGTTGGAGAGCACATAATATAGTGGATCTCTGAAGTGATAGGATGGTGACCCTACTACATTCCTATCCAAATTAGCCTTTTTTTTGGTGATCTCGAGTGCATCTGAAAAACTTAATGGACCTCCTAGAGACATTTCTTGCAAGCCATAATATCGAGAACCCCCAACAAGGTGTTACTTCAATCTAGCGACCCCATCCCCTCACTTGGAGGAACAGCACTTGCGCCTCCAATTGTGACAACCATTTACTTTCTTTCCATACAACCACCCAATATCCTATTCTTACTCGTCTTGGATCCACTACTAACAGCCTAATCTTGAAATATTTAAAAGTACTCATCAATAATCCTAGAAAAATGTTGCATCAATTATAACTAAGCATCTTATCCATGATTTTTCATGGATTAATTTTTTTATTTAAAATTAATCAAAAAATTTAGAAAATTTTGCAAAATTCTAACAAAGTGCTAGTTGCCTCAAAAATTATTTCTGAAATTTTCATAACTTTTATTGCATTAATAATATAAAATTTATAAAAATATGTATAAATGACATAACTATCAATTATCAAAACAATATGGAACATGCTTCAAAAAACATGTCTGAAATCTCTTTACATGCTACTGAAATTTTATAAGTTTCTGAATTAATAATATTTTTTATTCATTTTTAATAAAATAGCATTTATTTTAAATCAAAATATCAAAATTTAAATTGTACTTTTAGCTAATGTGGCCTCTAATAGGAGGTACCAATTCAGCCTATATTAAGCACTGACAGCCAAATTAATCTAAGAATTACTTTAAAGTTGGGCTTTATTTGAGAAGCAACTAATATGCTGAAAATTAATTAGTTTGTTGTCAAAAAGATAGCACAAAAATTTGGAGATCCTCAGCATAATAAATAATCTTTGAAATCTAACATATTTATTTTTTAATTATTTTTATTCAAAAACATATTTTTAATAAAAATAAAATAAATATCAAAAATTAAAAAAAATACGATTGCATAGTTCAAACTTCAAAGATCTACGATATATCACGAAGGTATGCCAAAATACAAAAATTGGCATGATTTCTCTGTATTTTTTTCAATTTCTGCCCATTTGGATGTAACAAAAAATGAATATGGAAATTTTTGAATCGAACCTCCTGCTCAACCTCCCACTCTCGCCATCTCTTTCACCTCTCCTCTCTTTCTCCTGTCTTACCTTGAAACAGAGTGAGAATAAGCCCTTTCTCCTTCAAGAAATTAGACCCCTAATCAATAAGGACCAATTCATGCTGGTTAGGGCACAAAACCATACCAGGCGGTTCGATACAGTACTGTATACCTTGCTCTTAACACCACTCCAATAAATTTCATATTTTGGATTTCTCATCCATTTTGTCCTCAAACTTATTTGCATTCCTTGTTCTTTGTCTTCCACTTCTCTTTTGGTGAATTGCTGCAAGTACCAAGTAGCCTGCCCAGTAGAATGCCATCCACATCCACATCAGGCAAAGTCAAGCTTTATCAAAATATAAACTAGACAAACATTTTTCAATTGTCCAATCCCCATCCTTATTGATTAAACCTAAACAAACATATCCTGCTTCAACTCAGATATGTATGTACATTCCAGCCAGATTAAAATGTTGGGGCAGCTTTGGATCAGGAAAGAACCCAACATGAATGATTCAGCCCATCGGAACCTAGATTAAACAAGTATCCAAAGTTCCAAACAAAGTTCTCCAGAATCTTGACAACTAAGGATATGGGACAATTAATGATGTTAAGACTTCAAGACAGATCAAAGATTAGCATTTGACTTATACCTAACCATTTTGAAAAAGAGAAGACTAAATCAAGCATAGTACATAAGAATACAGATTTAATAAGTACATGACGAGGGAACAAAGAAATAGTATATGGCACCTCATCTGTTGAACCAAAGCGGTTCTTCACAGATCGCAACAACCGATAGGATGAGTACCTCTCCCCCTGAAAAGAGAATAGTGTGCAACAATTAGTCCGTAATCTGAAAAGACAATGGACTATTAAAATTTATTTAAGCAAAATAAATAAAAAAAAAGATGTCTAAAGCTTTTCTATATATACATGTGCAATTTACAAAAAAAAAAAAAATCTACATGAACATGAGGCTACATATCCTTCTTTCTAAGCACTGGCAATTGTAATGTACATCTCCCTCTAATTATGAAATAAGTGAGATTATCTAGTAACACTAAATTTCACATTCAGAAAGTATAGAAGTCCCTTTAACAGAAGGCACATAAGTAGAATTTCATGTCAAACAGCCATGAATGGAACCACAGGCACATCTCCCTCTAACTCTAGAAGTGGGATTATCTAGTAACCCTAAATTTTACATTCAGTAAGCACAGAATTTGCTTTGAGAGAATGCACGTTAACTAGAATTTCTTGTTTTACTGCCAGGAATGGAACCATAGGGTCTGGAAATTTTCATTTTGCTATTTACTACTCATACAGTTAAAAAACAACAAAAAAATCACAATAGTATTTACTTGAAACTGATTATTTCAACCACAATAATTTGCTAATAAGAATAGTTGATGCAGACAACAGAGTATAGGTGAAAGTAGTTGCTCTATATTCACAAAGAAAAAATTTAAAACAAAAAGTTCTATCGCTTGGACTTCCTTTTTCTCTCATGTAGTATGCTTATCGTCTGTATTTAATTCACATGATATGCTCATAGTGTGAAATAAATAAAGTGACAAGCATGGAGTGTGCCTTCTGACATCAACTCTGACATGAACAAAACCCAATAGCAAGGTCCGCCGTACTAGTACCGGTCGGCGTACCGGTGGCGGGCCGGACCCATACGGTACCAATCCGGTCCGGTCCAATCCGGTACTGTACCGGCCCGGTATGGCGAGCCGGATTTTGGATTCCGTTTTTTTTAAGTGTTGTCTCTGCTGGATCTTAAATTAAGTAAAGTTTGATGTCTTTTTATTGCTTTTTTCATGATTTTTGATGTTTCTATGTTTAAATTTAGGGTTGAAACATAGATGATGCATGTTGTTACTTTCTCCCGTTCCAAATGATAAAATGATACACAAAATATCTTCAAATTAAGATACAATCATTTACATACATTTAAAGTACTCTCGAATATCTCAAATTGGGACGAGTGCCAATGGCTCTCGTAGATATCCGGATCATAAGTATAGTCAGGAAGAGGCAGATCAACCCAATCAGAAGAAACGCGCACCAGATTATAAGAACTGTCGGATCTCTCGTTCACGCTCTGGCTCTGAGACGTGTCCTCTAATTATGTAGGGGCCCATCCGATTATGGCGGAAGCAAAATCCGATGCACCATATCCATATTCGTCAGGCTGAGGCTGTGGATAATAGAATCCGTATCCGTATGCGAGCTCATCTGCAGCTGTATCTTATCTTCCGGAATGATCTCGAGGAGCCCGTCTTCTATATCCAATGATATCCTCACAGAATCTATCAGGTGGTCGATCGTGGTTCGTATCCGTGTAGCACCCGTAAATTGGGACTCATCAGTGAAATGAAGACCACCCTCTGGCTATGTCTCATAAGTACCATACTGTCCTCTGCTCCCTCCATGGCTAGAAGATCCATCACCACCAGAACCTTCATCGCTGCTAGTCCAAGTCTTCTCCTTGACACTCTTCATTGGGACCCTTTGTTTTCCTTTCTTGGCCCTCTCTGTCTGGCTATATCGCCCTTCTTTGCTGAGCGTCTCTCGATCAGCTCTCTCGAAGAGTGTCTCGTACCAATCATGTGGTGACTGGCTCCCCTGTGCCTGCGGCTGATCAGCTCTGGAAGTGTATGGAATATTGCGCTCTGCCCATGGCTCTGAATCGACCCTAGCCTCGGTGGCTATGAAGCTAGCTGGTCGTGGAGCTCGGGCTCTTGCTGCTAGCCTACAAGCCAGCCGAGCAGTGGATCATCGTCATCATCGGTGAAGGTCCTGTAAATCGGATCTGCATACTTGAGCTCCGCTTCCTTCCGAATGCACTTTAGCTTCAACCGCAGATTGTAGTGCACATAAACAAGATCGTTGAGGCGCTTTTGTGTCAAACGGTTCCTTTGTTTGCTATGAATGAGGGCGAAGGTGGACCAGTTGCGCCCACAGTCACTAGAGGAGACTGTTTGGGAGAGGATCCAGATAGCTATCCGCTTTAGATTTTTCGCGGACCTGCCAAAATGCACCCACCATTCAGCTGCAAAAATATTTATAAAAATTACATATATGATAGTTCCATATTAGTAACCAAGTAATACCAGGTGAATATCTTCCTGATGTGTGACATACCTGGATTCATATTGTGTTTGCTGACGACAGCCGCTCGTTGGCCAAAACTGTACCTGCCCACTCTAAATATTTTGCTCTGTGAAAAAGAAGCGTGTTCTACCATGTTAATAATTGAAGATGTCGGTATACTTACACATGCTGATAATCACTAAATCATAGTTACCTCTTCAAGACATAGGACCGCTTTTTCTGGATCATGTTCCATCTTTTAAATCACATTACGCAAAGCATCCAGAAGTGTTTCATCCATATCAATTCCATCAATGTTGTACTGAAACCAGAGGTTTAGATAGTATGCTGCATAATTATATAAGTACATCCATCACTATAATTGTCAAACAGAGCCAGTGCACTGCCAGGCTACCAGCCCACGCCTCGCCAGCACCCGGCACACGTGCAACAGCTTGTTGCACGCATGCCAGAAGTGAGCATGGACATGGGCGGCAACAAGGGGCACCAGCCCATGCGCACGCACGCTCATGGCACACGTGCAACAGCTTGTTGCACGCATGCCAGAAGTGAGCATGGACATGGGCGGCAACGAGGGGCACCAACCCATGCGTGCGCACTTAGAGCGTGCGCGCATAGAAGGACAGCAAGCGCAAGCCTGAGCCAATACTGCAATCAGCCGAGCATATTCAAGCCAATCGGGTCCAAAGCCAGCGCACGGGTCGAGTCAAGCCAAAGACAACACAAACAGTCCAAGCCAGCGCACATTGAACCCGAACCAGCCAGCGCGCCCAAAAGCCAAACAAGGAAAGCCATAGTCGGCCAAGCCAAAGGCCAGGCCAAGGGACAAGTGGCAACCATCCGCGTGCAAAAGCAAACAAGGTAAGGCCCTGCAAGGCAGCGCTCGGCCAAAGATAGCAGGCCGAGCCACATGGTAGAAATTCCAGCACAAGCGCAGGGCCAAACAAGGAAGGATCACACACGGAATCAAAGAAGGAGCCCGCAGGGTCTTCCATAGAGATTTGGCGAGCGAAGGCATGGGCGGCCAAGATGCATCAGGCTGCAAGATGGATGGAGGGCCGAATGCCAAGTCAGCGATCAGCAGGAGAACAAGCAGTTGGATCCGCGTCCCAGCTAACCAAAAACCGCGTCCCAGCCATCTCGAAAGTCTATCCAGCCAACCAACAAAGATCCCAAAATCGGGCCAACCGTGGACAAGTGGCAGCATCCGCACGGCACACGCAGCCCGGCTAATCGGGCAACGCATCCCGTGCGTCCAAGCAAATCAGCACATGGGCGAAGGGGGCCAAACTTAATTAGACCCCCTTGCGGCTAAGTTAGAATCTTTTCAAATTTTGAATTCATTCCGCAAATAAGCCAAGGCATTAGGCCTATATAAAGGAGCCATTAGAACCCTTTGAAGGATCTCGAATTAGCTTTGAATTGTCATTTGTCTTCTTTGTAAGGGTTATTCCTTAGGTCCCCTAGGTGAAAACTTTGGCCGCAAGGCTTGGGCTAGGGTGGGGTAAACTAACTCCCTTTAGATTGTTCTAGGCAAAGCAAGATCCCTTCCCGATCTTGCTAAGAGTCCTTGTTAATTAGTTGCTTATTGGAAGAGTCATTTTTCTTCATATTGAGCCCCAATACTTTGATTCTTTTCCACCGCTGAGCACCTACATTAGAGTAGCATGGGCGTGGTCCAAAGGCAGCAAGAAGAGAGCGCGTTACCCACATCAAAGTCGGTCCCAACACTGGACCTTGGCGCAGGGTTTGGGACTGCAAAGTCCCGCGGGCCAACACGCAGGCGCGTGGGCGGGCACGCGGCCAGCCGAACCTCGCCACACTGTAGCAGGCGGGTGCGCGCGCGGGCGGACTGTTTAGCACACGATCACTGTAGCTGGCGAGGTTCTTGCGGCTGAACCTCGCCGCACTGTAGCAAGCGAGGTTGGCCGTTGCAAGACTTGGCTACGACAATGCTTTGGCAGGGTTGCGCGCGCGGCGGGCTTGACCAAGGTTGGGCATGCTTGGCCAAGGCTTAGGCGCGTGGTTGGCTCGGCCGAGGCTTGGCATGCATGGGCACAGTGTGTGCGGCACAGGCATGGTCTCGGCCGACCATGGATGTGCTTGGCCGAATGAAAGGGCTTGGTCAAGGCTTTCTAAGCAAAGTAGTTGGCCTTGGCTTGACCCTCCGTTGGCCTCCTCATGGCCCGATGTCCTTGATTGGTGTGGCCACTTTGGCCTTCAGTTGGCACATGGTCCACGCCACTGAATTTTTTTGCAAAAAAAATCACTGCTTCCTCTCTTAATTCCAATGACATTCTCTTGTTTATAAAAAATTAAAGATTAAACCACAAGCCACGACCCCACCACTCATTTGGAAAAAAATGAAAGCAAAAAATGTACTCCGATCCCCAGCCTCAAAGCAAAAAAGTAATATTCAAATTCGTATGTGCATGTGCATCTCACATGCAGAACAATACTATGGATAAGTCAAGCTTAATAGGAATAGATGCTGTTTAAATCACAAGTGCAGCCAAAATCATGAGATATACCTACGGCTATTATATCCTTTCAGATTTCCAACGTTATGACAATAGGATGATGTTAGTTTCGTGATGCTGCCTCATTTTCCTTTTGCAAATATGCATGTGGCATCACTATAAAAAATGGAAAAGATGCATCATAAGCATCTCGTATCCACTGCAATTGCTTATCCTAATATAGCAATTAAAATCTTCAAAAGAACCAAAAAGCAATTCATGTTTATACAGTTCTTATTGCAAGTATACATGATCATAATCATAATCATCTAGCCTTTTTCCAACTATTTGGGATCAGCTTTACAGATCCTCATTCACCAAGTATTGCAAATATACACGATAAACCTGTTTAGAGCAATAAGAGACAAACCTCCATATATAAAACAACATCCACAATATGCTCCAAAATACGAGGTCCAGCAATATCTCCAGATTTTGTAACATGTCCAATCTAATACGATTGAAGATAATAGACATGATCAACCCAAATGAGGTACAGAAGACAGACAATATTTATAAAATTGATGGATTGAAAGACATAATGAAAGCACATATAGTTCCATAGATTTAACAATCATGAAAACTTACATGTATCTAATACCAATATATCATGCAAGTACATAAAATCATCACATGTACACCACATGGAGTTATAAATAGGTAATATTGATGTTGACATCTGCAGCTGCAACTAAATGTATATCACACGACTTGCAGACAAAAACTTTTTCAGAAAATTGCACTCATTACAACAGGATTTCCTTAATTAAAAAAGTATTGTACTTGCTCAGAAGCAAATTCATAAATGCATTTGTCACACTCATGCCGCTGTTAGGAATAAACTCTACCCTTTCACATAGTTAATATTTCCATCAATCCATCAATTAGACCTGGAAGTTTCCAACCCTTGCAAAATCGACTGTTTCTTAGAGATATAGATTAATAAGTAATCTCTGACATAATTGTATCTCTATCATGGCATTCATAAACTCGAAATATTTTTTCTTGCAATCGTTCAAAAAAGAATAGTTTGTTTTCAGTGCCCTTCATGAAAATAAAAAGTGAACAAATTTTTAATTGTATCAGAATCAATCAATTTCCAAGTTGTTCAGGTATCCAAAGGTCTTAGATTCTGTCACTTAAAGATAAGCACATATTATATCAAACACCTAATTTTTCAAGTTTTGCCAATATATACAACCCAACCACTTATGCAAATTCAGCCCAAATAATGTTGACAATCTACACATATCCTTCTCTAAACTTTCAAATTTTATATGTTTTATTTGTTCATTTATCTAAACTTTCATTAACTTTTGAATTTTTCGCAAAATTGAAAGCTCTGTACCTATTGTATCTCATTATCATCGAGTTTTAATTAGGAAACTAAATACTGAAAACAAGGCAGTACAGCGTCACAAAATACAGCATTGCTTTTCAAATGTCAAAGTAAAATCCATATAAACCTCCTTTAACCATTTTCTAACTTTGACTTGACATGAATATGAGCTGGTGCAATTTGAAAGGGTAACATGATAGCATCTGTAAGATTACTGAAGTAAAGACAGATAACAGATTACGTATAAATTTATTAGATCAAACGACATTTTTGGGAAAAATAAACAGAAGTAAAATTCATGACCAAATGGTTAGAACAGAGATAGGTCTCTTCATGTGTTCTTACAAGTACTGCACTATAAACTGCAAAAGAAGTAGCAACATTTTCCAAAGTATCAAGCCAATGTCTATAGCAAAATGTGGAATTTTACCATTCATAAATCTTTTCTTGTCTACATAAAGTTGCTATTTGACAAATTGGGAGCATGTTAGATATATATAAAAAATGGAGATATAGGAAAGGAATTTGAGAATCTATTTGCTTGCAGCAATCCTTTCTGGCCAAGTGAAAAACCAATGCAGAATTACTGAAAAACAGAATATAGACCAAGAAAAATAATATTATTATCAATGCATGATGAAAAGCATGATGAAAAAAAGAATAAGATAAAATAAAATCAAAATGGAAGAAGAAAATGACAAAGAAACCTCATCAAGAGGATAAACTAGGAGTTGCTGAGCGAGATTTATATGGAAGATCAGATGAATGGTGAGGACTGCAATGGCCCACCAACCACAACTCAGTTTCAGCAGTTAGAAAGCACATATATACTGGAGAAGTTGCGGATACAAAGACTATTGTCTTAGCATCTGCCAGATCAGGCACAAATGCGACATCGCATTCAAGCGAGAACCACATATCCCATTGACTGTAGGCTTACAAAGCTAGATGTACTACTAAGAAGATTTATAGCAAGTTATCCACCATAGGAGATTGATATCTCGGTCCTTTACATGTATATCACCCCTCAAAAAAGAATTTATAGCAAGGTTTGTAAAACTGGTAGCAAGAACCATATCGGTATGTTACTGGTTTGGCATGGAATGGTCATACAGACGCCATATCGAGATAGGCTTCCAGTATTTTTCACTCCCAACTGCAGTATCACCAGAAACGAAGAGATACATGTCGGTACTCGGGATTATAGGATGACTGTGCTTAGTTCAGATAGGTACAGACCGATTCAGCTTATATACTGAACCGAACTCGGCACAACACTAGTACCTTACCGGTACAATATGGTACGAGTGGTACAGATTGGTATATGTCGGTATGGCAAACCTTGATATATAGAGAGTGAAATCAGCAATGTTAGGCATTCCATCATAGAAGAAATAGACCACAAGCAGAGCAGCATGTTATGCTGAAAACTTTATTACAAAAGCAACATGGTAATAAAGCTTTATGTGCCAAATCAAAGATAAAAAATGAAACCAAAAAGATAAAAATATGAGCATACGAAACAAAATAAACATACAAGTGAACTTCTGAAGAAGAGAGCCACAGTAGCTCGGTACGAGACAATTACTATGAATCAATACTTTGAGTTAGAATACACATGACCCTTGGTTCATTTTTGGGCAGTGCAACATAGAATACAAAGTTCACTTAGGACAAGAAATTCCCAGCTATATTTAAGTGAATGAAGGTACAATAGATACAAAATGCAAACATGCAGTGAGAGTTTTCTAAAGATCATGCAAACTGATTTTGTGGCAATGCACACAGTGATCTACCTAATAATAGAGTAGCAAGATAGGAGGAAGAAGCAACAACAAAGAATTCTCATACTCATAGAACAATGGAGAAGAGAACTAGAAATTTCATTCAATTAAAGATGTCCCTTACAATGGCTAGGCACCACTCTTTGTAGTTATAGAACTCCTTGAACCTACCCACAAATGTATCCACATTCATTTCTTGCCGAAACAGTAAATAAGAAAAAATATTCTCCATAATATGCTAGGACTTGATTTGGCGCAAATATGGAAAGTGGTTGTAAGAATAAAAACAATCCCCTAAATATGCCTCTTGATTGGATAAGATCTCTGACTGATGATATTAGATCCTTCCATGCCTGGACTTTATTGATACCATCCTTATTTAATTACATCTCCAGAATTATTTTCCAATTTATGGCTGACTACTAGCACTGACTTAGGTCAAACCAAGGTACGTGGAATCGGCATACCGATGGAGACCGGTACCGGTTGGGTACCGGTTGGAACCGGTATCGAACCGGCCACCGAAAAAAAAACCCCGACGCGCGCGCGTCCACATTTTAGCCACAAAGTGGCATTAAATGCCCACGTAGGGCCGCTGCCCCATGTGGGCACGGTTCCCTGCACATAGAATCACGCGCAGGTGCGAGCAGGACTATGATTGGGGCTCACGATCTAGAACCCTTCACCATGCCCCTTTGCCACGCGCTCCTTGCGTGCACCTCCAAAAATCGCTGACAGTGGACCGATTGTAGATAACATCGGTGGAATAACTCAATACAAAGATCAACAATGAAAGCAAAATGAATTTTATTCCACTCCAAATTGAAGAACAAACAAGAACAATAAAAAGCAAAACAATCTAGTAGAGCAATTAAGGATCTTTACTAGCCCAAATCTAGCAAAGGAATGTAAGGATCCCCTCCTAGCCCAATCTAGTAGAGATTGATGTATCAACTACTAGCCTAAGTCCTAGAACATAAGATCTAAGGATCGAATCTATTGAAGGCCTAACCCCCTCAATAGCCCAAGTCTAAGGCCTAACCCCTAGACCGAAATTGGCACAAACGTCGTCCAAGCCTTATGGCTAACTCTCTCACAAGAGAAAAACTCAACTCTGGATTATTCTCGGATATTCTAGGATTTACTCTCCGATTATTCTGCATGCCTCACAATGGCCCCCTACAGCCCCTTTTATAGACTCAAGACCCTAGACAATTTTAAGTAACCCTCCCTAAGATAAACATGAAAAATCGTCTTCCCATGGATCCAAGACTTCTCCACCGTTGATTGGCATGTGATCAATGGCTTGGAGGGATCCTAGAAGATCTCCAATCTTTATCTCCCGAATTTGCATGGATCCCGCATCCTGGATGCACAGCTCACGCGTCCCAAATGGTTTGACTCAGTCTTCCTCCGTTGAATGGACGGCTGAGATGGTTGGGATGCAAGGTTGGCTGGGAGCCTGGGATGCACGTCCCGGTCCTCCCGAATGTATAGTATGCATGTCCCGGTTGACCGAGTCGCACGACCCGGGAGTCCCAGTCTGGCCGAGGTCGGCTCGGCTTTTGGGAGGGCCCGAGGTCGGCCTGGCTGAGGTGGGCTCGGCCTTTGGCAAGGCCCGAGGTCGGCCTGGCTGAGGTCGGCTCGGCCTTTAGCGAGGCCCGTTGGGTTGATGGGGCGAGGTCTGGTGCGCGGGCTAATCCCACGCGGTACCGAAGTCGTGGATGAACCTCGTGGTCGGCCAAGGGTCGACCGGCCACAAAACACGTCACTTGGCCATTTTAGCTTTCGGTTGGCACATAGTCCTCTCTCGGCTTGGCGCTACCTCGGTATTGCTTGCGTGGATCCTCAACAGACTGCCCCACGCGCGGACGGCTTTTTTTTTTCTTTTCTTTTTCTTCCCTTCCCTTCTTCCTCCTTCCCGAACTCTCTTTCTCTCCTTTCTTCCCCTCTCTCCTCTCTTCTCCTCTCTTTCCCCCCTTCTCCTACGCGCAAAGAAGGGGCCGGAACCGTGAGCAAGATGGGTGATCCTCGTCGGCCCGAGGAAGGAGGTCGCCCGGAGGCCCAGTGCGACAGGTAAGCTTTTTCTTCTTCCTCTTCTTCTTTCTTGCAAGTACCAGTTGGAATCGGTGCGGTTCGCACCGGTACCAAGCTTGTACCGGTGCGAACCGCACCAATTTGGGCAAGAAACCGTTCGGTTCCCCCATGCGATTCCCCCGCACACGATGCGTTTCCACGGCGTGCGGGCACGATTCCTTGCGCTGGGAATCGCCCGCACACGTTTTCCGCGCCAAAGCGTTTTGCCACTGTGGCATTTTTTTTACCCGTGCTACAGAGTGGCATTTAATGCCACTGTGGCCTTTTTTCACCCGCGTCCGCGCGCGGATGAAAACCGAAGAGGAAAAAAAAGAATCGGTTTGCATCGGACTGGTTCCAGTATGAACCATCTTGATCCGGTCCGGTAGGCGACTGGTACGCCTGCCGGTATCGGTTCAGCGTACCTTGGGTAGAATAGTTGAGAAAGCTTTCATTCAAATTTTCACTGAAGTAGGCCACCATACGGCCTTCTTACGCCTACCGGTACCGATTCAGCGTACCTTGGGTAGAATAGTTGAGAAAACTTTCATTCAAATTTTCACTGAAGTAGGCCACCATACAGCCTTCTTAAGAGAGAACTATGCCAATGGTGACCTTGGGTGCATCACACTCCACTTTGAATACTTTGTCAGAGTCAGGTAGTGCAAAGATGGGTACTTGCGTCATTAACTCCAATTTGTGGAAGCACTTTTCAGCATCAAGCATCCAAATGAACTTCTCTTATTTCATGTTGTTGATGGTAGGGGCAATAATGGAGAACATGAAACACCAATACAATGATGCAAGGCCGTAGAAGCTCAAGATATCTTGGATGTTTCGAGAAGTTGCCATTCCTTGATGGCTCTGACCTTCTCCCGATCAACTTGCATGTTTTCAGATATGACATAACCTAGGAAGATCAATTTGGCACCAACCAGAATACTTCTTGGAGTTCATATTCAGCTTCTCTAGGCACAAGGTTCCAAGCACCTATCTTAAGTGCTCAATATGCTCGCAAGGCAGTACACAAGTATGTCATCAAAATACACAACCAAGTAAGCTCTCCTTGATCAGGGCAGGCACGATGTAGGGACTTTGGCTCTCCTTGATCAAGCTATTTCACAAAAGCTCATTAACTTGGTTTTATGGCTGCTCATGCTCCTCTAGCACCATGTGATAGTGTGGAAAAGCATACACCACCCGGCTCATCATCGTAGAAGGGTTTGCCAAACCTCATCAATTGATGTTATGCTCTTCATGCTCACCATCCAATTCATCATCCGCATATGCATTAGCAAGGTGGACTTCAATAATGGGGTGTCAGCAAGGACACTGAAAAGTGTGGTGTTATGGATCTCCACAAGTGTAACAAGACCGCAGGAGTATGCATATCACATGGCATGGTTCATGAGAAATCACCTCACTCAGAGACCATGATGTGATGGTTGGGTTAGACCATGCAATTGTAGTGTCCTTGAAGGAAGAAGGGGTAGTACGAATTGAGCCACGTGCATGATGGATCCCCTTCTTTCCATTTTGGGCTCATCTTAGCTTCTCCACATGCAACGTCTTGTGATAGGCGTCACTCACATGCCACATAATGTGACAAGCAATCACATCATAGATCAAAACCCATAAGCCATTTGAGATAATGGGCTACACAAGTTCCTTCACCTTCATGTGTGCATGCCAAAGCAGAGTTTGATAAACTCCTTTGTGTAATCATTGATGCTCCTTTCGCCCTAAGATTCATATAAGATTGATAAAAAGATTAAGAGTGATATGCAAGAAGGAAGTGGGGATGTAGATGCTTCTCCATCTTTGGTCAATTAGTATCTTTAATTTTTAATGCTCACTCAAGAGCGTTGGATATTCTCCCACTATTTAGATGCATAGCCTTGTAATTTCACGTCACAATCCTCACTTCTTGTTATCAGGGACATCCATAGCTTCAAAGAACATCTCGATGATGATGATCCAATCAAGAAAATTCTTCGGATTGAGCCTCTCCTAAAACTCAGGAAGCTCGGCTTCGATGCTAGAAAGCCTATTACAATCCTGCAAGACTCGTCAAGCGAGGGAAGATGAACCAACTCTTGATTTAGAACATGATGGAAAAGGTTGATAAGGTACTCAGATGATGCATTTGATGTCCAATCATCCTCCCGATCTGATCCTTTAAGGCAGCGATCACGATCAACCATATGATCATGCTCCACCTATAGTTGTGCTATCCATTCTTGCAACTATGGGATCTTCATTACTCTTGGATCAATCTTCACACAGGGGCATTGCGGGCACCTTGGTGAGCCATGGCTTTAAAATCGATGTAGAACACTATAGCTAAATCGGACCCATTTTGATACCAAAAATAGTGCACATATTGATCTTTCTCCTTAAGGGAGAAGATTTACCCAGCAATGAAGTAGCAACATATGAGGAAGAAGTAAAAATAAAGAACTCTCAAGCTCATTGAAAAATGGAGAAGAGAACTAGAAATTACATTTAATCCAAGATCCCCTTTACAATGGCTAGGCTACTACTTATAGTTGTAGGACCCCTTAAACCTCCCAACAAATATGTCCATAATCATTTCTCACTAAAAAGTTAAAAGAGTTTTACAAGTAAGAAAAGAATATTCCCGGTAATATGCTAAGAGTTGATTTGGTGCAAATCCAAAAATTGATTGCAAGAATAAAAAATATTCTCCATAATATACCACTTGATCGCATAAGATTTCTGACTAATCTTGATCTCAGGTCCTTCCAAATCTACCTAGATTTTAATGGTACCAGCATTATTTAATTAGATCTCCAGTATTACTTTCTAATCTGTAGCAGCCTTCTAGAACTTAGGTCCGAGCCCAATGTCGAACCCCTTTGCTCCTTAGCTGAACTTTTAACATGCCTTGGTTCAAGTGCATGTCAGCCATAAGCATTAATTGGCATGACTCCTGGTGATACAATTAGTCTACTAGATTATCTAAAGCAAGCCTAAATGATCATTTTACCAACTTCAGAGTTATTTAAATTTGCAATTCACAAGCCAGCTTACCGCTTACCTACATGTGCATGCAAGGCACATATGACTTAAACTCAAATCCTTTGTGTTCATTGATTCAATTAATGTAAGATCCAAGATTATGTTCAGGATGTTTCAAATAGAAAATATAACAAATTTCATTATCATTAAAAGTAGCATTTTTCAGCTTTGCAGGGCAGACATTAAATCAAAAGAAATCCAATTTGCCATATACTTTACTAAACCTTCTTAGGCTTCATATTTTCAAGATGGTAGAATAGCTAGAATTCTTATTACTGTTACACTGCAATGGCAAACTATGATAGCACATCACTCCTCAGACATCATTTGATAAAGAAAAACAAGGAGCCAGAGCCACTAGACATAAGACATAAGAGAAGCACGACATATGCAGAGAATGTTGTACCCAAGATCTAACACGCCATTATCAACACTGTTTACGTGAATTTTTATGGAGCCCAAGAAGGTTTAGTAGAAAATATACTCAGAATTATATTCAGGATATTTCAAATAGAAAATATAACAAATTGCATCATCATTAAAAGTAGCATGTTTCAGCTTTGCACGCCAGACATTAAATCAAAAGAAATCCAATTTACTATACACTTTACCAAACCTTCGTAGGCTTCATATTTTCAAGATGGTCGAATAGCTAGAAATCTTATTACTGTTCACACTTCACTCCTCCGCCATCATTTGATAAAGAAAAACAAGGAGCCAGAGCCACTAGACATAATACATAAGAGAAGAACAACATATACAGAGAATGTTGTACCCAAGAACTAACACGCCATTATCAACACTGTTTAAGTGAATTTTTATGAAGCCTAAGAAGGTTTAGTAGAAAATATATTCAGGATTATATTCAGGATGTTTCAAATAGAAAATATAACAAATTTCATTATCATTAAAAGCAGCATGTTTCAGCTTTGCAGGCCAGACATTAAATCAAAAGAGATCCAATTTACCATATACTTTACGAAACCTTCTTAGGCTTCATATTTTCAAGATGGTCGAATAGCTAGAATTCTTATTACTGTTACACTGCAATGGCAAACTATGATAACACTTCACTCCTCAGCCATCATGTGATAAAGAAAAACAAGGAGCCAGAGCCACTAGACATAATACTTAAGAGAAGCACAACATATGCAGAGAATGTTTTACCCAGGAACTAACACGCCATTATCAACACTGTTTAAGTGAATTTTTATGGAGGCATGTAGATCAATATTGTATCAAATGGTAGTAATTTAACGAAACAAATCACAAATAGACTGAGTACCTCTTAATTCCCCAACTAACAACTAACAACACAATGGTATAGATGACCGACTAGAGGGAAAAAAGTATTAGTCATGAGCTTTTGATTAGCATAATTATACGATTGCATCCAGACCTGTCAAATTTCCGGTTTAGGCGTGATTGGGGAGTGCCATAATCAAATATTACACTAAACAGAAAGTTGACTTACCAAGAGAACAGGGATATTTGTCCGCTTAGCAAATCGCAACAAGGCTGATGTGCATTCCTTAACCTGTGGCACATCAACAGGAACATAAGCCAGGTTAGCCAGGACCACAAAGAGTTGAAAATGATATTGAATCTAACAAGAGAACTGCAAAACCACTTTTGAGTATGAAAACCAATGATCTACTGCTGACCAACACCAATTTATTTAGAATCAGTGTTATACCTTTTGCTATTCATTGATCAGTTTAAACATGAATAAATTAGCCATTTTTTATCTTCAAGGAAAAAGGTGGGCTAAAATCCCCCACCACCAAAAAAATAAAAGAGAAAAAGGTCCCAACAAGATTTGAACAGTTAGCCATTAAAAATTTACACATTTAAAACAACTTCTAGAGTTTAAGAATTAAGACACTTAAAAGTTGAACATAATCAAAATCACAATTCGAACTTTTCTGATACACGTTTAAGAAAAACAGAAGAATGTGTTTCCCAAACCACATTTAAAGCCCATTTAACAAAGGCAATCAAGGTGCAGCATAGAATCTCTCTTGAGTATTCACCACTACCCATGCTACATATGGTATCTTCATAGTACCCCCCTACAGTTCAAAATAGATGAACAAATATGGTTCATCATGGAGTCATAGTAGTGGGTGTTAATTGCTCCATACAATTTACTATTTGTTCCTAGTTAATAGGTTGGACAAAACTACGATACTAATCAAGTATCTTCTATGAAACGCGGATATGATTACGGATACGGATATGACACAATACAAGTACACCAATATGGCAAATCTTGATAAAGCAGGATATAATATGGCTTAAATATGTCAAGTACATGAGTGTGCACATGTGTTTCTATATGCATGAGTATATGTATGTACGTATATGAATGTATATATGTGTGTACGTATATGAATGTATATATGTGTGTACATATATGAATGTATATATGTATGTCTATAATTATATATGTATGTCTATATTTATATATAGACACACACATATATATACAGATAGAAAGACTATATATATATATATATATATATATTACTTTATACATATATACAAGCATACATACACAAATGTTGAAAAATTATATATAAAAACAACATCCATAAAGTATAGCAGGCTATCAAAATAAAATAGGCCACACTTTATTCAGTAGCATATAACTTTTACAGCCTTATCATTAGTCATTATTCTATTTATCATAATCCATATCTCATATTTTAATATTTATATCAATAAACTAAAAAATTGACCCTCGTCTTTATTTTGGGAGGTATTGGGGAAGTAACTAAAGTGTATCCAAGAAGTATCCAGATGTTTTTTTTATTTTGAAAAATAGGATACTTAACATAAGTATTAAAAACGTACCTAATAACTATCCGATGAGTACCTGTATCCAACACGGATGCACGGATGCCACATATCATTTGAAGTATCCGTGTTTCCTAGAGTATCTCAGCCATTTAGGTAACAAGCCTCAACTTTCAGAATAGAACTCGTCTTTTACATACATTCAACTTAGACTCAACTTTAAAACCATAGAAGAGTCAAGCTCCCATAGTCACATACGATTTGAAGTATCCGTGTTTCCTAAAGTATCTCAGCCATTTCGGTAACAAGCCTCAAGATTAAATTTCAGAATAGAACTCATGTCTTTTACATAAGTTCAACTTAGACTCAACTTTTAAACCATAGTAGAGTCAAACTCCCATAGCCAGAAAGGTCCTATACTTCGGGCTTGGTGCAATTTTTATTTTCTTGGACAAAGTTTCGGTGCATATTGAGGCCCAGCTTTTGGCCTGAAACATTTCACTGTAATGTCTATTTCAAAACCAAAATAAGCTATGTTATGAAATGATAATTTGAGGTCAAACAGAATAAATATTCATTAAACCCAATATTTTAAGAATGTAGGTGTAAATGAGCTGACTCAAGCATAATACAAAGTTGCTGAGGCTTAGCTAGTTATTTGAAGGGTATTCAAGCTCGAGCCGCTTGACTGGTAGCAGATGTCTAAGCTTAGCTCATTCGTTAACTAAAGAGCCGGAATGGCTTCTTAACAAGTCAAGCTCAAGCTTTTATTTATCTTTGCAAGCCCAGTGTTTTTAAGCTAAGGTTAGATCAACTCATCTATGAGTTGAGCTTCAAAATGTCTGAGCTCGGCAAACAAGCTTGTTTGAGTCCATTAATGAGCAGAGCCCAAGCTATTCATGAACTGCTCAGTTCATCTGCAACACTATCTAAGACCACAAAGGGTTACAGAGTTGAACATGGTTTGGCAGAACTAAAACTACCACAGTCCTGTCATTAGACTAACTGGACATAACAGAACATTGAATTTGAAAGGTTTGCCTTCTGGTCACTCAAATTATCTAAACTTTCTAGGTTGGTAAAAGCAAGTTGCTCTGGTGGCTAAATATATTAAAGAAAACAACCACAACGCATCTCTTGCTTGCTACAAACATGCCCAGCAGATCTCTCTTTAAGGAAGAGAAAAGTAAGGATGTACAAAAGAGAAACGGAGTAATAGAAGCATGGCCTGCTGAACGGGGCCAAACCGCCAGGTTCGGGCCGTGCCAAGCCAACCTAGTGCAAAACCGGGTTCATTTGCTAATTATTTTCGGTTTAGGCCCCGAACCGGCTAGAACCGGTATCGAACCGACCAGAAAGAGTCTGAATCGGCCGAAACTGGTGCAAACCAGCCAGAGCCGACCGGTTCAGTTCAACTCGATGCGAGCCGGCCGAGTTTGAACCGAACGGTTCTGGCCGGTTCAGACTGAGCCAACCCAGTTCCGAACTGGGACCCCAATAGGGACTTGTAAGATGCTTTAATTTAGTTGGGAAGGGCTAGGCCTTTCCAACTACAATTAAAAGTGGCAGAGAGATTTCCACCGCTTTTCCTTATTAACCACTCAAAAAACTCGTCGATTCAGCAGTTCAGAAGAAAAATCGAAACCTAAATAAGGTGTGCTTCCTCTCCCCTATCTCATTCTCTCATTTTTTGAAGAGGCTTAGAAAAATAGCTCAAAAATTGCAAAATAAGGAGAGATCATGCCAAAATTTTCAATTTGAGCTTGATATTAGGATTTTTTGCGTACATACCCTCCTAAATATTGAAATTTGCATGAATACCCTTCCAAAATTGATATTTGCATGTATACCCTTATTAAACACTTGTTTTGTATGTATACCCACGCCATCTAACGTCGTTAAGAAGTTAGCGGTTTAAAATTAAAATGACGAAAATACCATTAAAGGGTAAACATACAAAAAGAAATATTTATAAAGGTATACATGAAAATAGCAATTTTGGATGGTATTCATACAATTTTATATATTTAGGGGGTATACATGCAAAACAAATTTTAGATTTTTGCATAAATACCCTTCTAAATATTATAATTTGTACGAATGCCCTCCAAATTGATATTTACTTGTCTGCCCTCACAAAACACTATTTTTGTATGAATACTTGTGACATAATGATTCAGCTAACGTAATTAGCCAAAATTATATTTATTTAAATTAAAAATTAATTAAAATTATGAAAGTATCTTTTTATTTCTAAAGTGAGTAATAAGTTAATAGAGTTCACTGAAAACTAGAACAGGTTGAAATAGAAAAAATAAAATTAGATTTTTTTGCATGTAAACCCTCATAAATATGTTAAATTGCATGAATACCCTCACAAAGTATTATTTGCAAATATACCCTTATCAAATATTTTTTTGCACATTAACCTATTAAGGGTGTTTCGGTCATTTTTAATTTTAAACTGCTAATTTCTTAACGGCATTAGATGGGATGGGTATATATGCAATAAAAAAAAATGGAGGGTATACATGCAAAACAAGTATTTTATAAGGGTATACATGCAAATATCAATTTTAGACGGATATTTATGCAAATTTCAATATTTAGAAGGATATGTACGCAAAAAATCCCTTGATTTTATTATATGTTGTAGATCTATGAACGATCTACACACTGACATAAAAATTTTTAATTTTTGAATTATATATAATTTTTAAAAATTAAAAATATATATTTGGAATAAAAATAAAAAAAATAATAATAAAATAAATAAAATTGAAGAAAAACTGTAAAATCATAAATGCATTTTGGGGCAAGCAAGCTATTCTCCATAAAAATTTAGTGTCCATTAATTCAAGTTTTGATGCGATCATGCGCACAGTGGCTTAGGTCTAATTTGAAAAAAATTGAGAAATAAACAGCTTTTGATGCATGCCCGAGAGCCTAAAAAAATATATGTAAAATCCATTGTTGGGTTCTATATGAATCTGAACTGAACTTAATTTTTTAAAATATTAATATTTATAAATTATTTTAAAAATCAAAAAATAATTAAAAATATATATAATTCTAAAAATTATGAAAAATTAATAGTATAGAGAGGGATGGGGCATGGAGGTGGCCAGTGCTGAAACCATCGCCCTAAATCGGCGGATTGTCTCTTCCTTCTTCCCTCTATATTTCTTTTTACTATATAATGTATTCAAATTGGCTCAGATAATCGAAGGAGCGACACCAAAATGTTCACACTTCTGGTTTGGTACCATCTTAGGGTAAAAATAAATGCTGAGAAGCAAAGCCAAAGGCATGAAATTATGTGTGGTGACTAAGAGCATCTCGTCATATTTATTTACATTAACAGAAATCATTAAATGATGAACCAAACTGGCCACATTCAAAATAGGCCGCAATAAATGACATGTATAACCATTTATTTATGTTTTTAGCTTGCTAGTCCAAAAAACTAAAATATTATGAGAAAAATGGATCGATGTTGTTAAATTTTTAAACCAATCCAGCTAGTAATGCATCTGTATCATTAGAAGCAGACTTCCAACATCGCTACACTAACAAGGCAACCAAATTAGCCCCTCAGCATTATATAATTTTCCACATGATATTATAGGGTATTCTGGCACATATGATATACATAATGAATCTGCAGTATCAGTAGGTCACATTAGAACAACTTTTGAGGTATAGCAAAAATTGACTCAGTGATGTAGAAACATCAATCTGCCGCATTATATCTGTTGTTGACAGATATCTGTACGTTGAGAATGAAGTAGAAACAAGCTTAACTTTGAAAATAGAAATGTAAATTTAGAACCAGTAATTTCAAAGTTTTTGACATCGTATAACATGCACACAAGCCCACATTTGTTTACACTCAACTTAGTATAAAAAAATATCTACAAACCAGCAAGTTCATTATTCTTGATTGCATATGTTTCTTTTATGACATTCTAAACTCCTCGACAAAAGTAGTGGCATTATAGAAAATGGAGGATAACCCAGTGATGATAAAAAAAAACTCAACTTGGTGAGGTTTCAATGTGTCACTGCAACAAAAGAAATTGAGAGCGCATGCACATATTTTAGTGTTGAT
Source organism: Phoenix roebelenii (assembly GCA_025769935.1). Lineage (NCBI taxonomy): Eukaryota > Viridiplantae > Streptophyta > Magnoliopsida > Arecales > Arecaceae > Phoenix > Phoenix roebelenii. The sequence continues at coordinate 18,462,033 of JAOXJJ010001100.1, read as the reverse complement.
AATGCACAATTATAGCAAAGAAGTTTTCATGGGGAGAAAATCCATCATGCCTAGATTGAATGGTACATGCAAAGGATACAGTGAAAACTGAAAAGCTAGATTTAGCAAACAATTTTTTGACAAGATCTCAGGTATACGGAAGATAAACATGGCTGGTGAAGCACTGCCATACCTATATAGGATAGAGGCATTGCCCGAAATTGTATTATAGAGAAATCAACTAATAGCACAAGGAAAGAGTAGTGAATTAAAGACAGATTAGTAGAGTATCAACTACATGCCAGGAAGACCACGTTACCAATCTTGAGATTGTTTTTCAAAACTTGGTGAATAAGCATAATATGGTTGGATATTCAACATCTAAGCTCAAGATAAGAAAAGAGTAAACAGATAGATGTTCTGATTTGTTTTGATAGCTTGGAAATACAAATAAGCATCTCTCAGGAGCATGCAAAGAAGTACAAAACATGAGCGACGTCCAAAGAAAGACCATTTTGTGCCCTGGTTATTAATTAACTTCTGATTAGGTTGCGGTCCATTTTGCATGATTGTTGTGCAGGGTTTGACAACAATATCAAAATGAGTGAGATTACTAAATTTATAAACATTCAAGAGTATAAGGGTTTCAAAACAAATCATACCAACTATTTGAATTATCCCCTAGATTATGTTCTATGCAGATGTGTGCATGACAACAAGGTCAAGATAAGTAAGAACAATATATTCAGGAAGAATATTTAAGAGGTCAAAGGTTCTAACATAAATTGAACGAAGTAGAACCTACCCTTTAGGCCAAGGATTCATGTCCTTTTGCGACCCAACGACACACCAGTACCATACCATCACGAAGAGAAAACAGTACCAAGGACCACCCCAGGACACCGCTTCGCTCAAGAATCAGGATATCCTGGCCGTCCCGATTACCGGCCAAAACAAACAGGGACAGTGGTATCCCAACAATTAGGAAGGTGGTGCATCCTAGGACACAATTTTTTTCTTTTTCCGCTTCATACACCTATACCCATCCAGGTACCATACCTAGCTGGAAAAAAACCAGGACAGGTATAAGACTTCAAATTCAATTCTTTCTTTAGGCAGAATTAGTGATTATAAAGGTTATTTAGTTTGATCCATGGTTTGCCGTACCGGTCCGTATCGGCCGGTACGGACCGGTACCAGATTAGCGTGAAATCCAGTACCGGGAGCTTATCGTTGAAGAACCGGTACGGGACCAGTACGTAACCGATACGGGACCAATACGGGCCAATACGCGAAACCCTAAAACCCGGCCATTCAACAGAACCGGTATGGGCCGATACAGAATCGGTACCGGACCGGTATGGACCGGTACTGTACCAATCCGGACCGCCACCGGTACCGGTACGGCAGACCTTGGTTAATCAAAATTAGCACCTTAGCTTTGTATTACATAGGATGGGAAATTACACAAATCCAAAGATATGGGGCATTATGGCAACAAATAAAGTCTGTGCTGAGCACACTTCAGATGGATCTAAAATGTTTGATTCTAGTTGGTATTCCTTTGCAAATCCGGTATAAAATGTAGTCAAGGAAGCTTTACAAGATCAAAAATTCAAAGTTTTTTAGAAAAGACCTGCATAACATTTCCCGCACTTCCAGCAATTCCGCTCAAGTAAACAGTTTGAATAGAATCCACAATAAGAGCTTGAGGAGAGAGTTTTTGGATTTTATCCAAGATGTCCTGCAAAGAACAAATTTATCCAAAATTTAGAGAAAGTCGTAGCTAACATTTCCAAAAAAATTACAAAACACAAAATTCCTTGGCCATTAAAACAGTCATAATTATTCAAAAAATTTGTCTTACAATATTATACCATAACCTGGAAGAGTTATAAACTTGCATTCTGAACAGGCAGCAAGACTGTGCTTAACTAGTAAAAATAATAGGAACTGCAGTCAGCTCCAGAAGCAGCTTAACTAGATACTATCGACAGAATGATACAGAAGCAAAAAAGATATAAAATGAAAATGTTAACAGATACATCGATAAGCATGCACATATATGTATATATATATATGGAATGCCTGAACATAATCTCAACTTTAATGCAAAGAATGCATTTCTTTGTTTAACTGCATTGAAGCATATTATCAATATACTAGATACAGAGGCGGGGTAACAGAAAGTTTGACTAGTAGTTGTTTTCAAAGAAATTCTGAGGCAACATAAGAATGTCAAATTGCACTCTTCTTTCAACAGTACTGAAAGTCAGAAGATTGTAGAAGACCCAATAAATCTGCATGATAAAAAGGTTTATACTTAGCAGTTAGCACTGATTCATGAAACATATAGAAGGTTATGTACCAGCTGCAGCACAACTTGTCAACAATGTGCTGTCAGCCTATTCAACTAAGATGTGATATTGCTTTCTGTTTTCCATATTCTAACCAATTTATACCAGTTCACAAGGAAGTACCTTTAACTAAGTTTCTTTTTTCCTTTTTGCTCAAAGTTGCTGAAGTAAACATTTTTACATGCCCAACAGATACTGTACAGTAGTTATGGAATCCAAAGTTCAGCTTGCCTTCAATGCCGCTATTGTAGAATTAGAAAGGCCAAAGGCCAATGTAGGAATTTCACATGTATATACTCTTGGGGACAACTTTGTCAGTTCTTCTAATCATCTTAACTTCCAAATTTTCAATCTCCAAAATTAATTTTAAATGCACAATAATATCAATATAACATTAGCAATCAAGAAAATATATAACTACAGGCAGTTATCTTCTCCATAAGCCAACATGACTAAACTTCTGTAGCACTAATAAAGGAAGCATAGATAGCAAATGATGTAAAAGCAAGCACCTCAATATCTGTACTTGAGTACAAGTAGAGGTCTTCTGTTGTGATTCCCATGCGGTAAGCCCTGTTCCCAATTTGTTCAATACTCTGTCACGCCATTAAAAGATAATGTATGTTCATACGACATCAAATAAGGCCAGCAAAGTGAGCAATCATACAGGCATAATGAAGATACCGAACCTCATCTGACTTAGGTATGGTCTTAATCTCTTATCCATACACAAGAAGCAATTACTACTTAGCAAACAAGAGTTACAAAAGCCATATATTTCACCAATGAAAGCAACAGCATAACAGATTTACAACAATAGGTATGAGACACCAAGCAAAGAGGGGGTTGGCAGGTTTCACCATGCAAGAAAGCATGGACAGCAATGTTATAATTACTAAGAGAACAAAAAGTATGCAAAAAAAAAAGCAATCACCTGACCAAACTCCTAAAATCATGCAAGAGAGAACTTTTAAGGGCTAAAGATGACCTGTAGAAGATGGAAGATCTGAGGCGAATTAAGAAACGTAGGAGGTTATGAATAGAACCAAACTAGATGTCTATGAATCAGGAAAAATTTATTCATCCATGTTAGTACAGATGTTGACACAAATAAAATTGACAGCAACGGATAGAAGAAAAATATTTTTCTAGTAACAAAAGCAATTTTTTATTCCTAGATAAGACGAATAACATAAATAGAGGCAAGTTCTAGAATTCAAACTTCGACACACTCTTTAGTGACCCTCCGTAAAAACAAATAAATCTTATAAAACCACTAGCATAAACACAGAATTGCACAAATGGGATTGGAGAAAGATATTATCAACATAGACTAAAGAGCAACAAGCAGCTAAGCCGGTTTCCTATAGCTGAGAAATAGTAGCAGGCAGTCTGTATGTTTGCAGATCATAAGAATGGGTAGCCACAAGGCAGTACTAAGGTGAATAAGTTTCACTGGAAGTAAGAAAAGGATTTAAGCAGGTGAATCTTTTTAATGATGACTGTGGAGAGGATAGTACTGCTCAGAATTAGCAACTAGATGTGGGGCCATCGATTAGGGTATGGATGACAAGGCCAAAAGCCACCGGTCATACGTTCATCGGAATGGCACTATAATGCTGCATGATATAAGCATGCATAGCAGAAATTTTAGGAAGAAACATAAGGAATGGGGCAGGAGAAGGCATCAACTCTATGAACATAGACGGTGTTCAGAAGAAGACTCTCGGTAATGGAACTTGGAGGAATCAGATGTGCCAAAAAGAAGAGAATTATGCACAAGATGCTCAAAAAATTACAAGTTGTATGTATCTGTCTTGACATTTTTTTATGCATAAAATTGTACCCAACGAGTTGAAATCTATGCTCCCTAAATGGATAAAAGAAAAAAGACGCTCATAATCCAGAAGATGAAAGTTAGAAAGCCGAGAATAAATCAGTGGAGAGCAAAATATAAGCAAAAACAATTTTATCAGAAAGTGGAAATAATATTGAGCCATCAGAAACAAAAATACAGGCAATGGATTAAAGAGCATTGAGTCAGAGATGGTGCTTTTAGAATTATCTCAACCCAAAACATAAGTACAGGTAGAAAATACAGACTGATTGCTTTCAAGGTCACAGCGTATGCTCGATGATACTATTTTATTTGTGGAAATCATGGTAAGAAAGCTAGAATAAACATGCCTCAAGAAAGAAGATATTGGATAAATTAGTGAGCCACACAATCTACTCCTGCAAGAACATAAAATTTAAAGGAGATGGTAAACCAAATGTTCCTGACAGCAACATCCATGTAGAATTGACATATTTAAAAATATGGTGCATAAAACAATGCCAAACAATCAGCAACAAGAGCCACCACATGGAAGGAAAAAGAGATGTTCTTGCATCAAGATAAACAAGTCAAAAAACAGCTTAAGAGATAAGGTGATGCTAGCTTCAAAGATAAGACCCATGAATTCTGTAAGTAGATGCAAGCTATTAGCAGAAGAATAAAAGACAGCCAGAGTAATAGTAGAAAGTAAATAATAAATCAGAGCTAGACAAATGTCCCCACCTATGATGCCATACAACAACATGTCTGAGGTAGAACAAAGCATTCATTTCGGCAGGTTCTAGATGCAGAAAGATAAAAATATGTAATTGCACCGGTTAAGTTTATAACCATTCCCCGGTTACCTTCATGACAAAGTTGACCAAATATAATATATATTTTCATTTGTTAGATTAATAGCATGCTAGAAAATACACAAATCACATAGACCGGGAAAGGTCAGGGATGTCAGGGTGGGATAAGGTATCACAATATGGAAAAAACAAATATGAACTTTTACCATTGGAAGTTTGGAATTTTAAGTAATCCAAATAGCGACAAAGGCTGAACAAAGTTTTTTTTTTGAAAAAAAAAAGAATCTAGTTCTTTTACAAATCCAAATTAAATGTAATATAAGCAGACATGAATTAGCTTGAACAGACTCTGCCACCATCTAAAGGAAATGCAAAAGAAACACAGAGGATGAAACAGAAGCAACAGACAGGGTGTGCCGAGGGTCCTTGGAAGAAAGATAAGCCTGTCGAACAATAAATTCTTCCCATGCTACATAAAGAACATTTGGAAAGAAGCCAACATGATGAACAAATATAAGGGAAATAACATACATATATGTACATGATGACGATGTTGAATAAGTAACATGTTCAGCAAAATATGAAGAAAGGATAGCATGTACAGCAAACTGTGTGCAAGCACATAAAACACAAAAGATCAACCTAAATGATTATGATGCAAAACAAAGCATCATATTGTATGATAAGATGACACCATGTTAACAAGAGCATGCACACAAGTGAAAGCATGAATAGCACAATCAAAACCAACCTCCTCACCGGAGACGTATACAACTGGAGCAGACCCCTTAAAACTGAGTCCTTGAGCTACAATAGCGGCAATCTTCATATCAAAAAACAAATTTCCAAGTCAAAACCAAACAATTTATAGGTGGACAAAATATTCAAGAAGTATATGCACGGTAGAACATCCATTCAGATATACAGGACTTTATGGTATTCAGAATTACCTATACAAGTAAAGCTATGATACCCTACATGCACAATAATCGGAGGAAACAAGCTTATACCTGCAATAATAATGTACTTTTGCCAACACCAGGGTCCCCTCCAACTAAAACCAAGGAACCTACAAGCCAAGTGCACAACTAGACTACTCATATTAATAAAATTTGGCCGCAGCAATAATCAATCCATTCTACATAAATTTGAATTTACACAGGAATCTTCAAGTGAAGTTTCGCACAATTTATACCATATGTTATAACTCAATCATCTAACAGGTGGAGGAAATCGAACAAACACAGGCAAACAAATTATTCTACAAAGAGGATTCAACATAGCAAATAATCAAACCAAGTATATTTTGTTCTTCATTTAGCAAGGCTTTCATAAGTCTGCCAACAGAATGTATAGTAATATTTCCAGTTGAACAGATCTTTTGGAAACTTGACTTCTTCCAAGAAGTAGGTCAAGGATTACAAGAGTGAGTTAGGGTGTCAGCATAATAACTGTTAAAAATTGATAACTTCTATATGATCCCATACAGAAAAATTCACAAAGTTGATACGACGAGAAAACTGACATGATTTGTAAATGTCAAATCTTCATTTGAGTTAATATCGGATCAGTTAGGAACTATGAGTGTTTCAAGTGACAATGTAAAATATACATGTACATATAATATTAGTTGCATCTGTCTCATTGCTGTTTACAGTTAGAACCTCATGCCTCCCTCTCTCCATCCCTCCTGTCTCCCCCTTGAAAGGTATCTTCCATTCTCACTCTTTATTATATGTGTCTAGCCTTAGCCGCCATAACAAAACAATCAACCATTTTGTCTTCTGATAGTCCAAATAAAGCAACCTTAGCCCCTTCCAGCTCTATTCTTCCTAAATTCCACACATATCGATCTCAAAATCCCAATTATTAATTTAAATTATGCATGCAAATGGACATAGCAGGATGATATTACTTGTACATCATATCTGGTCTTACTATCGAATCTCATACTCAAACGTAATAGACGTTGGCATCAATCATCATCATCTGACCATAAGTGCATTTATGTTTAGGCCACCCAGCTTAAATTACATTAAAAACTTGCTCAATCTCACCATCATTAGAATAGTAGGGCAGGAAATGCCACTACAGGCATCCCCTTATCATCCATTTTATCTCCTCATTGCTCATTTCAACATCCAAAAAATGAGCTTTGGCTCCTTGTCATGGGAATGGTTTCAGTATAAGAAAGTTTAACCAAGAATGTAGACTAGGTCTACAATAAAGGTAGATACAAGAAAGGCATCCCAAATAAATTGTCAACAAGAAAGCACAAGTTTACAAGAACCAAAAGGACAAGACAACAAAGAAACTCGAAGACAAAACAAATGGCATAAATAGAAAGTATTCTAGATGTGCAAATGAGGGATAAGCATGTTGTGGTGGACAAGAGGTAGATCTAGGAAGGATTAGGTGAGAATGTTCCAATTGAAGATAAAGTAATGTGGAACCAATAAAGATGTTATACTGTGTATGTGAATGAGAGAGAAGCAAGTTGCAGCAGACAAGTGGTAGATCTAGGAAGTGTTAGGTCAGAGAGGAGAACAATAGAGGAAGCACAAAAGTTGCTCCAATTGAAGATAAAGTGGTGTGGAACCAACAATATATGGTGCAATCACTATGTGCAGTGAAGATCAAGGATGCTCCAACACATGAATGCTCTAAGGCTTCTGTAGAAGGGTTTGGAAAGTGCTGAGACGATCCAAGATAACATAGAGAAGTTGTGAAGAATGATTTGGAAAAGCTTGCATGATATAGCCCCATAAAATAAATGCTTCATAAAAAGGCATTTGATAAAGCTCTGCCCCAAATAGTTGACGTATGGCTACAAGGTCAGAATTTTAGTTTATACACATCCACATGCATTTGTTTGTATGTGTGTGTATTATGCAGAAGTAGAAATTTATTTGGGATTGGACTTACATTAGCACCTGCTAAACTTCCCAAAGTACCAATATGTCACTCCTAAATTCTGGGAAAAAGCCATTTAAACCTTTTTAACAATGTAGTCCTTCTTAATCTACAATCATGGGGCCTCCAATAAGACTAGAAGGATACCGCCAGCATGCATTCATTATTGGAAGAATAAATGATTCTTAAGTGAATATAATTCTCATTATAAAAATTCTCACATCCAATTAGGTGGATCACACTTGAAAGAAAGTTCACTTAGTGTGACAATTTGGGGGTGGTGATTTTTTTCCTTTTTTTCGTTTTGGGGCGCAGGGCGGTAGGGAGAGAGGGAGGGTGTGTGTGAGAGAGAGAGAGGAGATGGAGGGAGGGAAGCTTACCCAAAACTATTAGAATTATAATGGCAAACTGTTCAGAGTAACAGCAATTAGTCATCTAGCTTTATATTACATAAAATCTTGTAGAGAGAATCATATAGTTGCTTGAATTAGATATCTGCTAAGCATTATACTCCTAACTGAAGAACATGAGCATGCAGAATATCACATTGGCAAATCAGATGAGAGCAACTACATATGAAGTTAACAGGAATTCAAGAATATAATCTTACCTTGTAGAAAATGGATTTGTGATTGAAAAATAATTTGATTAAATAAGATCAAGGTAGATTCATAAGATATAGCTTATGAAAGGAAAAAGAATTCTGAATAGAAATGCAACTCAAGTAATTATTGTCTACTTTATGCGCATGTTTTCCGTTCTCGAGTACAAAGATGCACTAAAAAGCAAGGGCCAAGCACGACCTGTTCAAGAGGGTAAGAATAATACAAAGATACTATTGTGATTAGAAATCTAAATTACCTGGTACAATACCACCACCAAGAACCCTAGCAACCTCCATCCCAAAGTGTCCAGATCTAAATAACACATGAAAGCACAAACATGGTTATTTAAGATTTAGAAAACATCATAGTAATTTTTTGTACCTTACAACCAATTGTCTGTATTACTTGTTTTACAAGAAGTAGGAGGAAGTATGAGTTTCACCAAAGCTTTTAGGGCAAGAGGGATGTTTTAAACTCTCCATAATTAATTTGATCAAAGAAATTACAGAGATGAGGACTTTTTAATACCCGCGCTTCACCATGCCTTCATGATAAGCATAGTGTGTATATTCTAATCAAGTAGGAATTAGAGGTTCCTCCAAAATAAGGTGGCATTCATAAGCAGCTGCCCAAAATGAAATTTTGCATATATGACCGAACAAGAAAATTTTCACATTTGAATTTCTATAGGAAAATATAAATGGAAGGATGTTAGGGACTACTTTATGCATTGTGAAACGATATATAGGTGCACTGACCATTGTTATAAATTATAACAGAAACATGGTTATTAAAGGTATTCCACACCTAGACAGTTCAAATTATCAAAACCTTATCAGTTGCAATAGATTGAAAAGTATGCAGGAAAGGTTTTTGAAAAATGAAAGGCCGTATTTGACCAAGAAAAATTAAAGGCTGTAGCAAACTACCGAATACATTTACCAAAAACTATCAAGATGATCCTTTTATAATACAAAGATCCTTAGAAGTTCTGGATACACTATAAATCATGGCACTCGGTATTTTAACCACCAAGAAACACTCACAGGGGGATTCGCCACTCTGACTGGTTCGTCCCAGCATTGACATCAGCCAAGCTCTTAGGAGTCAACTGGTCCGGTTGCTGCAGAAGCCATGACCTTACTGCCGCCTCAGAAACTTCAGCCCCCCTGGACCTATTGAGTTCGGTCTCCAAGAACTTCTTCACCGAGCCCAAGGTCTGGCAAGAGGGGCAAGTCCCCCACCACTGCCCATATTTAGCTCCACAGTTACCACAAAGCCAAGAGGCCTTCACCTTCCCAGTTCTCGTCCTCACAATGGATGACCAGGACTGTGAACTCGGGACCAAAGAAACCCTATTCCTCTCATCCCCCTCGCTCGAATCCTCTTCTGACTTCTTTTCTTTCTTCAAGACTCTCTTCTGCACCGCCTTCTTAGTCTTGGATCTCTTCTCTTCTGGGTCATCCTCTTCCGCCGCCCTTGTTACAAGCTGTCCCTCCAGGGGATCAAAGGACGTCCAAACCCGGGGTCCATCCTCCCGCTCATTCGAACCCCCTTCCGAATACCTCTCCTTTCTAGAAAATGTCTTCTTGGCCGACTTGTCTGTCCTAAATATTGCTGTCGATTCCTCTTCTTGATCGTTGTCTCCATCTCCCCTGGATTCAAGCTGGTCGGTGAAGGGATCGTATGACGTCCAGGATTTAGGGCTTTCTCCGGGGTCTCCAAAACTGGACGAAACCGTATATTCTTCCTCCCAGCTTCGATTTCCAGAGTGGACGCATCTCTGGACCGAATAGATTGATCGGTGAAAGGAACTCGACTTGTACGCGGGATTCGAGAAGAGGAGCCAAGAATTTGAGAGGGATTTGGCCGTTGGAAGATCCAGGAGATTCTTGTGGCGGAGGAGACTGCGAATAGCTCGCATCTTGAGGATCTGAGGAAGTTGCCGATGGGGTTTTAGCATCAAGAAGAGGAGAGGGAGGAGATAGGGGCGAGAAGGGTTTAGAGTTTAGGGTTTAGGGGCGAAGAAAACGATCTTATGCTGCAAGACGACCCGCCAAATTCGAAAGCCAGGGATCGTTTGCGCGGCTGGAGCTCTTCTTGAAAGCGAAATGGCTAAACTGGCCTCCTTGCAGCGGTCTACATTACTCCCGGTATATATAAGATCTCGGCTCCCAGGTGGGAGCGATGCGAGTTAGGATTGCCGGCTGGTCGCCCTCCTCGTCGTCGGCCGCCTTCATCACCCACAGCGGTTAGGCGATCATGACCGTCCGATGCGGACGGTTTTTGTCCTGCGAGATATCCAAGCAACGGACACTTCACGGTATTATGGCATTCTTTGATATGTTACTTATAAATCAAATTTTAACGAGTGTGAATTCCAAAAACATCCCAAAACTTTTTTTTATTTGAAAATTTCCTTCCAATCCAACCTAATCCATTTAACGTGGCACATTCCAATCTAAACTTAGCTTGAGATGGTTTGTTTAGGGAATCCCAGCCCAACACTAGGTTGTGTTGGGTTGGGTTGGGTTGGGTTAGAAAATATGTAAGTAGGTTTGTATTAACATTTCCAATTCAACCCATCCAAATTGCAGTCATCATTCTTTCACTATCCAGTAATAAAAGGTTGCATGCCCCTTTTTTTAATTATCAAAAAAAAATATTTGCAAGTGCCTTGATCAAGGACTTGAACAGTTGAATTAGTTAGTGATTCCATCCATCAAGATGTCAGAGAGGGAGAGAGAGTATGAATATAACATGCTAGGTTCTTGATAGTAGAATAAATAATCAGATGCGATTAAATTATAGCCTTGATTAGATTGCAATTATATGTCATTCTCCAAACAACTGGTTGTTTTGACCCTAGTGTGATTTTGATGATTACAAAGCCATTGAGGTTATATAGAAGTACTAATATCATTAACTCGATTGATCAAGTACATAAACACTTAAGGAAGAAAGAAATGATACATTCTCGATACACTCTACATTCTTGATACACTCTACGTATACGTTTAAAACAACTCTAAAAAACTCATTTAAAGACAAATTTATTAGAGAAACTTGAGAAAAAACCTAAATTTCAGTTTGACAAAGTTAAGAGTCAAGTTACCTTATTAAAGGGTAATTCTGTCTTTTCTTCAGTTGAAGGGATGAAACTTTACTGTGCAAAGCATCCTAAGTTACTTGCAATGTCTTTTATTGGTTTCATTTGCAAAACTAACCTTAAGATGCAGAGACCTAGAGTCAACCCTAGAAAGTATGAAGCCGACTCTGGCACATATGGCACACTTTGGCACACCTTGGCATGCTTTGGCACAGACCTAGAGTCGACCCCAGAAAGTATGAAGCCGACTCTGGCACATTTGGCACAATTTGGCATGATTGGTACAAGGTTCGAGTCAACCCCAGAAAATGGCACTATAGCTCGAGTCGACACCAACAAGTTTCACAAAAAAACTGCTCTCTGAAATTTTCTATCAGAGTCGATCCCAAGAAAGCTCGAGTCGACCTCAGCCACACTCGAGTTGACCCCAGCAAAATCCGAGTGGACCCCAGGTTGTATCATAAGAAAATTGCTTTATAGAATTCTCTGTCAGAGCCCAACTCGACTGTAGCTCGAGCTGACCCCACTGTAGCTCGAGTCAACCCCACTGTAGCTCGAGTCGACCCCAACCTGCATTAAGAAAAAAAGTGCTCTCTAGAATTTTCTGTCATAGTCGACCTCAAGGAAGCTCGAGTCGACCCCAGCAAAATCTGAGTTAACCTGAGCTCGACTGACAGCATAACGGCTAGTTCTGCAGAAGTACATTTTAAGACTCCAACAGCTATAAATGGCCAGTTTCTTCAATCCAATGGCTAGAAACTGATTTTTGGGGATCGGAGAAGTATTTAAGGACCACTATTCATCGGGAAAAATATCTTTTGTGAAATTCAAGCAAGCATTCAAGAGAAAAAGAAAATTTTAGAGAGCTTCATTCATTGCTTCATCTCAAAATCTAAAAAAAGGTTGTTGAGCAGAATTCAAGTAACTTCAAGAGCTCTACCAACCCATTGAAGAGTGAAGCAATCTCAATAAATAAAAGAAGAGCATCCTCAAATCGATAACTATTCTCTTTTCTCTTTCTCTAGTGCAAATTTGTCTTATTTGCTCATTTAGGAGCTTTATACTTTAACTCTCTTATTTCTTTGTAAGGTATGTTGGTGAGCCCATAAAACCACAGTGTAGGTAGGGTTGTTAATGAGTCGAGCAGAGCCTGAGCTTGGGAGAGCTCGGCTCGGCTTGTTTCACAGAAGCTCGAGCTCGGGCTTGGTAACGAGCTCTGTATTGGGCTTGAGCTCGGGCTTGCTTGCCAAAGCAAAGGCTCAGGTTTGAGCTCGTAAAGCTCGTTTCAATTACGAGCTTCAGCTCAGGCTCGGGCTCGATAACAAACTATTTTTCTCTATGTGGTCAGATTTTTATGAATTATGGTGCTGAAATAAGATCTTTCTGTTAGAAGTATGCCCTAGAAGCCAACGTGGCTGACGCATATTTGTAATATGGGGCACAAATTTGTAATTTGAGACTTATTAATAAATAAGATTGGATAATTTATTTTTCATTCATATTTGTATGTGTCCATGAATCGTCCAAAAAATTAATAGATGATGATACATATTCTCAAGGAGTTGAGAATTTGAGGCATGTGTTATTAGGGATTAAATTCTAAATGCTCATGATCAATGGATCTATCATGAGGGACGGTGATCGATCCGCTGAGATTAGTACACATATCACTTAGTCGGATGGACGAGTCTCGAGTCCACGGTGTAGAGACACTGGAGTGATTATGCGAGTACTTGTTAAAGAACAAGGTGTTGAGCGTAACAAAAGATAGTAGTCACATGGATGTCTATCCACTTGTCAGTGACTACTTATGTTGCAGTTGTCTGACTGGTCCTTTGATCTGCGATGCCTCAGCTATTCACTATAAGGTTGCTGTAGTCTGACGAGCATGTGAACTTGGGCCCTAGCTATTCGGATCCTTGTAGTGCGGATTGGCTACAATAGGTTCATTTTGGAA
>JAOXJJ010001100.1:18434097-18448382 GCA_025769935.1 Phoenix roebelenii | reverse complement strand
ATTTAATGAGCCAAATCAAATTGGGTTCGATCCAAATTGATTTAGGTTCATGATTGGGTCAATTTGATTAAACCAAGGATTGTGCAGATTTTAAAGACCACATGTCGTCGTAGGATGAATATGACTTAAGTCGTGTTCACATTATGCGGACTTTAAAGTCCACATGGCGTCGTAGGATACATACTCCCAAATCAATTAATTCTCCTAACGAAATTAGAAGTCCTAATGTGATTAGAAAATTAATCAATTAATTAAGTGGACACATGTCATGCATCTATGAGCATAAGGATTGGACACTTGGCATTAATCCAATATGGTGGGTTATAATCCCATACTCCTAATAAGATTAGGAGAAGCCCTAAACCCAAGCTATAAAAGGGTAGCAAGGGAGACATTATGAATTAATTTTCTCCTCTCCCTCTCCACGTCTCCCTTTCTCTTTTCTTCTCCCTTCCCACGACAGCAAGAGGCTTCCCCTCTTCTTCCCACTGCAGCAAGGAAGATCAAGTTCATCTTCTTCCAAGTGTTGGAAAGAAAGAAAGAAGAAGAACCTAGGAAGAGATCAATTCGCCCAAGGAAAGAAGGAGTTCTTTCCTCCAAGCCCAAGCCCATTCTTCCTCCTTCTCTACGGCAGCAAGGGGGTCCTCTGCATCCTCTTCTTCCACGGCATCAAGGCAAGGAAGATCCACGCGCAAAGGTTCCTCCTTCCGCTTCCTCTATTGTGAGTAAGATCAAAGAAGAAAGGATTCTTCTTCAAGGAGGTATGTTGCAGATTTCTTCCAATTTATTTGATAGTCATGAGAGGTCTTTGCAAGGAGCTAGCACTCCGGTAAGACCTATTCTCAGATGATTAGATACTCGCGTGGATACCTGTAGAGGCCGGACAATTGTGTGGCTCAAACAGGTACCTATAATAGATCATCAGGCTGCGGTATTCTACACCTGCAGAATTTTTGAAGATAAGATCTTCAAATCTAAAACTTCTGATTTTTGTTTCAGTTTTATAAATCTTAATCAACCCTCCTCAGATCCTAATCTTCCCTCCCTAATAAGTTCAAAGATCTTCTGGATTTGGATTCAGAAAAATTTTTGAATTCTACAATCCGAAGCACGTTCATACAATGAACGACATTCCGTTCAAATTTCGCTGCGAACGTCGCATCGAACGGGCCGTAACTCGATACTTTTAATGGCACACTAGAGCTCGTTTGGGCTCGTGAGCTGCTCGGGCTCGGGCTCGGGTGTAAACGAGCCTTATATTGGGCTCGGGCTCAGGCTCGTTTGACTAAGGAGCCGAGCCCGAGCCGGACTTTTACCGAGCCAAGCCCGAGCAGCTCAGCTCATTAACAGCTCTAAGTGTAGGTTTGTTGGTAAGCCCGTAAAACCAACGGTTAGGTTTTATTGGTGATCCCGTAAAACCAACTGTAGGATTTTTGGATTGTGAGCCTGATAAAACAATCCAACTGTAATCCGAGAGGTTATAGTGAATTTCCAAGAAGACGCTTGGGGAGTGGATGTAGGTGCCTTGGGGCGCACCGAACTACTATACGTGCTTGTGTTTGTATTGTGTTCATTTTGTGCCTCTTGCCTTATTCATTTTATCATTATGTAATTGCTCTAGCTTGAATTCTAAAAGTAATTTAATTGCATTTAACTGGAGCTTAACTAATTCTGCTTCCACTGCACTTATACACTTTACATAGGCCAAATTATTCATCCATTTATAAATAAAATTTAAGTTTCTAAAATTTAGAAAACCTAATTGATCTCCCCCCCCTCTTTTGGGTTGTCATCTCGGGCAACACTGGTAACTCCAATTTTTGTTGGAATATTTTTAGTCCAATCAAATATCGAAGTTGTTGAGCACCATGATTTAAGCTTTTGTTGAAATTTTGATTAGATGGTTGTATATCATATTCTAAGCTTATAAGAAGGAATAGCTTTCATCAATTTTCTTAAGTGCACTAATACCTACGCAATAAATCTACAAAGAATAGTAAATTGCCCTTTCTAACAACACCATTGCTCTCCTAGAAAGTGAGATCTATTACTAGTACCAGTTGATGCAACTTAAAATATAACAGTTGATATCACGCAACTATTTACAGCATCATAGCATCAAAAGGAATAAAAGGAGGTAGCACTTTCTAACTTATGGAGGTGAAAATATTGCCATATTTCTGGTTTCATGATTTGAATTCTATAAACTGGTTTTATAAGCGTTCCCTTAACTATTTTATATTCCCTTGTGAATCCACCTACAAGCTATACATTCTAGTTACACCATTTTGATACCATCTTATTTTTTTTCTGAATCCAAAAAAAAATATCTTGGTGATCAAGAGACATGCTTTCATGCACCTTAGATTCATTTTAGAAAAGCCAAATTCTATTACTAATACAAATAGCAGTACTAAAATGACCTGTGTAGAAGAGGAGGCTTTGATATGCTACCTGCAATAATTGAATTTTTATTTGATAAATGAAAGGATCAATGTATGCTCGTAGAAGAAAAAAAACTTATTTGGGAAATGTTTCAAGCAAATGTGCATTCCCCACTCTCTTTTGGAACTCCTATAGAATTTGTTAACTATCTCGTATTATGGTATGGTGTAAATCCTCAACTTCGGATCTTCGTCTTTGAATATGAGCTCATTCTCTTTTATGTTAGTGTTCAAGAATCCATTCAAAAGGTTCACCCCACTTTATCAAAAAAAAAGGTTCACCCCATGTGATGCCATGCTTATGGTTCTGCTTCACTTTAATCTCTCCCAGTGTAAATAAGTTTTCCCCTTTCTTTTTTAAAAATTTTCAATGGCTGCCAAAAAGAAATGATGTATTGATGTACACTTCTGTCTGGGAGACCCTTTTCATTCAAACTACTATCCAAGCGCAGTACTGGATTTTCTCTCTGCTCAAGAAAACGAAGACATCACACTTGCTAAAATCTAGTCTTCACCTGCAAATGATTCTGAGACAACACAAAATGCTGTATAGTCTTTTTTCCAGCTAAAACATAGTTTGATTATGATTTAGTGGGTACTCCTCGCTAATGGCCACTAGGAGACAACCTAAACAAAAACCTTAGTGGGTTCTCATTAAGTATACCCTTAAGTAGTAGCTTTTATGCACGGTGTTGTAATTTAACGTCTAAATTACTCAACCATCTGTAATAACAAATGATGCTGGCCATTTATGCACAGTTTTGCCAGATACCTTTTGTTACCACTTCTTTCCGACCAATTCTACTAATCAAGAACATTCAGAGAAATATGAAAATATGTAGGCATAAAAGGAAACTGATGCCTATCTTTTTCCTCCCATGACCTCACCCACTTTTACATTCTTATCAGATATTATCTGTTGTCAGATCTATACTTATGATGCCTATCTTCTTTCCTCCCATGACAACCTAAACAAAAACCTTAGTGGGTTCTCATTAAGTATACCCTTAAGTAGTAGCTTTTATGCACGGTGTTGTAATTTAACGTCTAAATTACTCAACCATCTGTAATAACAAATGATGCTGGCCATTTATGCACAGTTTTGCCAGATACCTTTTGTTACCACTTCTTTCCGACCAATTCTACTAATCAAGAACATTCAGAGAAATATGAAAATATGTAGGCATAAAAGGAAACTGATGCCTATCTTTTTCCTCCCATGACCTCACCCACTTTTACATTCTTATCAGATATTATCTGTTGTCAGATCTATACTTATGATGGTTGTTAGATAGGCATAAATAGTCCTCAAATTCAACTAGAAGCCTCTTCACTCGTAAAATTATCATATACCGTTGTTTGTTTTATCATTAACAACAGGTATTTTATTCACATGAATTACCTTGTGTCCTGTTTTTTTTAGAAAAGAACCAACCACTTCTTAGCATTAAATTAACGTAACATTGCTAGGTCCTATGATTCGATCGGGGAGAAGAGGATTTTTCTTAACCTATTCAACTTGAATCTCTTGAAAGAAATTTAGAAGAAGATTGAAGAAATACAAAGTAGGACTTAAACCCCTTTTCTTTTATTGATGATTTAAAATCTAGATACACAACCTCTATTTATAAAGGTGAAGTCTGCTCTTGAACAATTCGGATTCCTCTTTTTAGTTCTAAAACGACTCTTTTTCTTAAAATAGACATAACTAGTAGAAATAAACTCGAAAAAACTAAAATTTTTCTTAAGGTAGATCTCAACTTCTATATCAACTCTATCTTTTATCGCTCCACCTAATTCTCTTCAAATTGAAAGATACACCTAGTCAAAAGTCTTTACCCAAAAAGAAAACTATTTCATAATGCAAATGATAGAATTTGAGCTTAATCGTTAGAAGCGTCATCCCCTACATGGTGTAGCATCACATCATAATTTTTGAGAAGTTACTAAATTTTTTTAAAAAATTATCTCAATCGAACATTATATGACCAAATTATGATCTCCAAAAATTTTATTTGCAACTTAGCTTCATGATGTGGTAGATCTTACTTTTGAACCTATCCAGCACTACCCGTAGTGACCAAAATGGTTCATATCAAATTTAGGGATCCTCCTAAATCATCCTATAACCAAGAGAATTTTGTAAATAGATTGTGCAACAAACTTCTAATCTATACTTGCATCTGCAATGCATTAGAAGTGGTTTTTTGAAAGTGGTCACTGATCTCCTACACATGCATAGCCCATATAAAAGTAAGATAAAAAAATAAGATGGGTAATACATTATTATGTGTCTTTGAATTGCAATTTTTCCACTTCTTTACTACAACTCATTCAAAAAGAATAAGACTTGGAGCTATAGAGGTAACACATTGAAAGGTGTCGTGAATTACCGGCAAAACAGGTAGAAGCCAAACTCTTCAATAAGAGAGACAAACGCAATACAACAGGCACCCAACAGCTTGCATCCTAGAAGTGGCAGAATCGACTTCAAGAATGCAGCATAATTTGCAAGCTTATATTTCCATTAGCAATTTTATTTCTCTACGAGCATACCTTATCCTCAGCTCATTATTAGATCAGCTCCGATTGACATCTAATATCTCACTTATTTGTGTTCATAGCTCAAATAGCAGGTGCATGCTGCAATGGAAGCACACCACTAGTATCCCTTCCCTGGTGGTGTGGCCAAATAGTATGTGCACAGAGACTGAAAATCTGAAATTTTGTCCATAAACTGTCTTCCGAACAGTTTCTCAAAGTATACATAATTAGTTTTTGAATTTTTCCTTCTGTCATTAACAACAGATGTTTCAATTCAAGACAACGATTCTGAGAAGATGTCTTGGAAGAACATGTTGAGATCACCTCTGAAAGTGTCAAAAGCCAATAGTTTGGCCACCACATCCTGCAAACAGTTGAGAGCAATCAACATTCATCATATAGATGTAGCATGTGCTCATTATAACGGCCAGCTATTGGTTGTTAAAGTTATTAAAACCTCACCTTTTCTGGAAATAAAAAAAATTTATTTGCTTAGTTTCTTCTCTTCTTTGAAAGGAACTTGATTGCATCAAATCATTAAAACTTTGAGAAAAAGAACAGAGAAAGAAATGTCAGTTCTTCAATCATATCCTAATGTTCACCTTGTATTGCTGGTCTTTAGCCAATAATTTCTGGCTGAGCAAGCGATCAATGGGCTTCTTAGACTTGAATGACTCCAAAATAAAGGCTGCTCTTTCAACAACCTCATCTGGTACTCCTAAATTGAGAACACCATTATCCCATTCTATTATCAGGGGAGCTAAAATTTTTTTAAAAAAATGATCTAACACTGCATTTAAAGTCTGGCAGAGTGAGACTAATGAAATACCTACATCCATATGCGCATGTGGATTGATCATTATAATTTGCTTTAAAAAAAAAGTATGCATGTATGTATACTTGTGTACATATACACAAATACATATAGGTTATGGGAGGTGCTAGCTCAAAGTTTAGTGAAACAAAATTAGGGTTTTCCTGTATTTTCAAACTTATCGTTAAGCTTCAAAATTTTTCTTGTGGTTATTGATTTTTGATAATTCTTCCCCTCAGTTCATTTTTCATAGTTTACAGAAGAAAACCAGAAAAAAAGGGTCTAAGAGTAATTGTGACAGTCAGAAACTGAAACTTTACGCCTTAACTGCTCCAGCCAAGGGTTATCCAGTAAATCAGCTCCAAAAAGTTACTCTAGGAAAAGGTAGAAGCATTTGAAATATCTTTTGCAACAATACAACCAAGACTCTCTGCAAGCTTCTCTTTAAATATACCAGCAAGCCGTGCACAATGTAACCCTGCAAGATACATTATTTTCTTTTACTGGGAAAGAAAATAGAAAACCAGTGCACCTTAAAAGTGAGTACAAATAATAGACCTACCATAGCTTGAAAGGGCATGACCAGGCACGAGCCTTAACAGCAGAAGTACAACTACATTAGTGACCCAATTGTCCTAGAAAATT
The DNA here is from genome assembly GCA_025769935.1 of Phoenix roebelenii. Lineage (NCBI taxonomy): Eukaryota > Viridiplantae > Streptophyta > Magnoliopsida > Arecales > Arecaceae > Phoenix > Phoenix roebelenii. The sequence goes on along the minus strand of JAOXJJ010001100.1, from coordinate 18,441,935 downwards.
AACAGTAACTAGGGAAAAATGCAATATGTTAGAAGAGCTGAAACATGCCTATATAGAAAAACAATGTCTTCGTTGCTTGATAAATTGTTGTCAGGTCTCAACACGCTCATGGTGTAGAACTTGATATTTTCGGACTGTAATAGTTTTTATCTCATTACATATCAAAAGAAAATGGAGACCCGGACAAAAATGCAACTTAATCATTTATACCCGGGGTAAACAACTCTTGTTAAATATCTCCATCAAGTGTGTACATAACAGAACCTGCAAGGAGTCGAATACTTAGGTGCATTAGACTCAAAAATAACTAATTGAAGAGACCTGTTAATGAAGAGAAAAAAAAAATAGGGAAGAGGGATCTTTTAAAGATTTTGAGCCTGAATCCAAGCCAGATTAGGAATAATTTCTTCCCTTTTTTTTCATTCTTCTCTTTTTTTTTTATTTTTATGCTTAAAACAGATCGAATATTGGTAAAATCACGGGAAATAATGCCAAAATTTTGCTGTACTCTTGGTAAGGTTCTACATCAATCCTAATTAAAATTAATTTTCTAGGTATTTTTGTAACTTGGAGAGAATATATAGGACATGACCCCTAATTCAGGGATGAAACCAGGTACAAAATCATACTAGAAATAGGGCCCAATAATAAGGAAACATGCTCGAATTATTCAACTACAAATATAGAAACCCGACTAAATATTTGCTTGAATTATTCAACAATGCTTCTCTAGTAGATATTGCTTGTAAATCAGACAAAGAAAATTAGAAAGAGATACAAAGAGGTGCAACCATAAGCCCAAGATCAGGACAATAACCATAAGCACAACAACTCTTCAAGATAAAATCCATATCAATGAAATAGAAAGGTCCTATAACAGATCAATGTCTATTTGTTTCTGCAATTAGATGCATAGGTGCATCCAGATAGTTCTTAGAGTAATTAATATCAATCATGTCTCAAGTACTATCTAAGGTTCCATTTTTTTCCAATTGAATGTGTCTTTTATTATATCACATAGTAATAGTACTAAAACAAGGTACAACAAGAACTTTAAATCATTCATGGGTGACATGAAATAAATCATCATTCCATGCATAATAAATTATAAGCTAACAAGACATAGACAGGCAAAAAGAAATGTGCTAGTATACATGCACATATCAACATTCAGCACAGACTTGGATGATTTCTGGTGCTTAGAATTGGAAACATGGCAAATAATTTTTATAATAAGAAACAAGTTTGCCAGGAATTTCATTCATATATGCACAAAACATGAGACATTGACTTTCTGACCGCATGTGATGCATCAAGGAAAATGGAAACAAAAATATCCTTCATAACTGTGTCCTAGAAGGTAAAAATTGAATAACAATTTTTCCATTTGATGTTGTTTTAGTCTGCGATAAGTGTGCATATCATAATTTAAACATCCATAAATATTAAAGTAAGTTCAAAAACAAAAATAATTAAAAAAGAAAAAAAAGAAAAAAATGATTTACCAATACCAAACTACTATGCATATGCGTACTGTGTATCAATACGCATGGTTCGATATGCTACGATACCTGTACTAAAAAGGCAGGCCTTGGTTTGAAAAGAGTTCAGATAACCAAAATGTGGGAATAACCAAAGTAAAAAAAAAATGCTTTCTAAAATATTTGTATACTTATTTACTTAAAAATAAATATGTGAGAGGCAAGAAAAACAAATGATAGCAGAAACCACCACCTCTAGACAACATTTTCTTAAATTAGCTGCGAATAACTCATGCAATGATAAATCCATGAATAGTTTGAAAATAATTGAATAGTCCTTGATTGATTCATTTATGGCAAATTATTTGGACAACATTGTTACTATCACCATGCAAAGAGTGGTAGAATGACCAAATGCCTCTAGGTGGGTGAAGATCACTAATATGCTCCAACTACAGGCAAAGCATTACATTAGCCCTAAGCTAGCCGACTCTCCCTAAAAGCTTCTATCAATATATCACTAAATGGACTTCAACCTAGAGTAACACTTGATTATTCTTTATATGCAACTTTTCATTAAGTGGATGGTCAGTTTGTCACTACTCACTAGTATGTGTTTGTTCATGAATAACGAGATTTTATTAGCTACATGCCAGCTACTTGGTTGTCAGAATGAAGATTAAGAGGGCCTCAAATCAAGAAATTTATTTCAGCAACAAGAGGATTCAAATACATCCATGAGATATCCATTAGACATTTAACAAACTCTCACATGAGATCTTACATGATTAGTGGTATCAAACTGTCTCTCAAGAGACTGAGAGTTTCAAACATCAAAAGCAATGACTCTCTCTCTCTCTCTCATAAAACAGTTGGAATCCTGCATCCCAACTCACAAATCCCATGGCAAACCAAACTCTTTACTAAGGAACTAAAAATTTGAAAACCAAAAACCCAGCCTTTCACCCTCTCTGATGCAAGTTGAGACTGCAAGGCTGGCAAAACCTGCAATAGATTGACCAAAGGATAGGGGAGGCCAAACCTGGAATCAAGATCCGGCGTACCGGTATCGGTCGGCATACCGGTGGTGGCCCGGACCGGTACGAAATCGGTCCGAACCGGTGGTGTACCGGTCCCGTACCGGTTCTTCAACAATAAACTACCGGTACTGAATTCCACGCTGATCCGATACCGACCTCAGGCCAGACCGGTACGTATCGGCCCGTATCGACCGGTACGGACTGGTACGGCAGACCATGTCTGGAATAGATTGGCCAAAGGATCTAGAATAAAAGCTCAGGATGACGCTCACTAGGAAGCAAGGTCCGCCGAACCGGTACCGAGATCCATATCGGTCGGCATCCGGTATCGTTCGGTATCGGTTTGGTACCGTACCAGCCCGGTATGAGAGGGTGTGCCAGTACGGTATCGGCGCACCCAATTTTTTTAGAGTTTTCAAAAATATTTAATTGGTAATCACTCTTTTTGAACTTTTTCAATAATTTTAAGTCTATTTTGATTTTTTTTGATATTTTTTTGATGTTTTTTGATGTTTCTATAATCTCAATTTAACCTAAATGATGCATTTTATTATTCTAAAATGATACAAATTATAAAATATTAGTGAGATATTGCATGGTATAAGGAACAATATAACATATCCTCCAAAGTAGTGACGTAAAAATTATAAAATAATACAATCAATTACATACATTTAAAGTACAATATACATACCAATATCTAAAATCGGATCGAGTGGCAATGCCTCTCGTAGATATCCGGATCATCGGCATAGTTAGGAGGCACATCAGCCACCCCTCTAACCAAGCGGTATTGTAGTTTTATACGTTTATCACATAAGAAACGCGTGTCGGATTATAAGCAGTCTCGGATCTCTCGTTGAAGCTCTTGCTGAGAAGTGTCCTCTGGTTGACAATACAATTGTGGAGGGGCCCATCCAAATATGTTGGCAGCAAAATCCGATCCATAAGATGTCTGGGCTGCGTAGGATAGTAGCCACCGGAAGATGCCTCAAACGCATTATATTCATATCCATATCCATATCCATATGAGTCATAGGTTGCCTATGGCTGCAGGTAATAGAATCCAGTAAATGACTCAAAATCTAATACATCTATGGATTCTACTCTACATGCGAGGTCATTTGCAGTTGTATCGTGTCCTTCCGAATAACCTCACGGAGCTCGTCTCTTATATGCAATCGTATCCTCACAGGCTCCACCAGATCGTGCACTGTGGTCCCTATACTATGTAGCATGTATAAACTAGGACTCACCAGCGAATCGAAGATCACCTTGCGGCTGTGTATCATAAACGACGGTCTCCTGTCCTCCACTCCCTTCTTGGCCAGCAGATCTATGACCACCAGAACTGCTGCTCCTGATCTTTGAATCTGAGTATATCGACTGCTCCTTGACACTCTTCTTTGGGCTACAGGTGCATTTTGTTTTTCTTTTTTGGTGTGTTGGGCAACTGCCTTCTTACCCTTCATGCCCCTCGCTACGTGGCTATGCTGAACGGATGTTCATCGCCCTCCTAACTGAGTCAACCGAGCAGCATAATGGTTCATCTAAGCATCTCTCGATTATATCTTTGAAAGGATGTCTCGAACAAGGAGTCGTGGTGACCGGCTCCCTTATGGCTGTGATTGATCAGCTGGAAGGATGTGTGGAATATTGCTCTCAGCCCATTGCCCTGCATTGACCCTAGCCTCGCTGGCTACGAAATTGGCCGATCATTGAGGCAATCTTCACTCATCAAGCTCCGACTTCTACTATTGGCCCACAAGCCATCTAACCATAGGATCATCCTCATCATGTACAAAAGCTCTATGGATCGAATCTATGTGCTTGAGCTCCACTTCCTCCTGAATGCACTTCAGCCTCAATCTCAGATTGTAGTGAACATATACAAGATCATTGAGGTGCTTCTATGTCAAATAGTTTCTCTGTTTGTTGTGGATAAGGGCAAAGGTGGACCAATTATGCTCACAGCCACTCGAGAAGATCCGAATAGCTAGCTGCTTAAGATTTTTCGTTGACAACTCAAAATGAATCCACCATTTAGCTACAAAAATATCGAAAAAAATAGATATAAGATAGTGCCATATTAGTAACCATCTAATGCCAGATAAATGTCCTCCTGATGTGTAATATACCTGGATTCATACTTTTCTTATTTACGACAGTTGCCGAGACTCCAAAGCTGTCGCTGTCCTCTCTAATATTCTGGTCTGTAAAAAAGAATTGTGTTGTATTATGTTAACAATAGAAGATACCGGTTAACTTACCTCTTCTAGACATAGGGCCGCAACTTCTGGATCAGGCTCCATTTTGTAAATTGTTAACCCCATGGTTTCAATGGTTTACTATTTGATTTTGATGATAACAAACAAATGAATTTAGTTCATTATTATGATTATAGAAAACGAATGAAAACTAGGAATTAAGATTTCTTTTGAAGGCAAATACTGGAATTCTGAATGTGTGTTAGCATTTTCGGCATAACGTTTTATTGGAATATAATATTAATGCAATTCTTGTTGATCTGGAAAGAAGACTTATTTACCTAAAACTTTTATATTCAATATATTTTCAAATTTGAATGTTAGCTACGAGTAATAGGGTCTACAATCTATCTATCCATAGCTATAATTCAGGCTGACATATGTTTACTCTTTTGGCTGTAACTTTTCAACCAAATGTCCTTTTGAGATGATTCTTATCAGGTTGGAAAGATAACTTAAAGGGATACAACTTTGTCTCTAGCCATTAAGTCAAATTCAGCCTTTTAATTTGTCAAAAAGCTGCTGCAAAGTAGAAATCAAATCTGACGCGAATCTGCCTACATTAAATGTGTTGAAAAAGGGTTTTCAAAGCTTCAAATTGTTTGAAACGAGAAATTGGCTTCTCAAGCCTATAAAAGGAGGTTCATACCTTATATTGCAGCAAGAGGGCTCCATAGAGTTTGAAAGAAAAATCAAGAGAGAGCATTCCAGTTCAGCCTATATTGGAGAAGAAGAGAAGATTTTAAGTCGTCAAGCTTCCTTCCTCTCTTCTTTCTTTCTTTGTGAGCTTCATTTGTAAATTCAACTCCTTGGGAGTTATTACACACCTTGGGTGTCTCACATATTTGTTGTGAGAAGGTGAGAGAACGTTCGTGGTTTTGTGAGTGAGGGATCAAGTAGATCTCTTAGAAGAAGTCGGTGGACTTTTAGACTCAAAACAAAGTAGTTTTGAGGGGGAGAGAATTTTGTATAATGGTTACTAGCACCTTGGAAGCTAGTGCATAGTGAATATCAAGAGAGGTCTTTGAGTAATGGAGCAGGCATTGGCCGAACCACTTTAAATTTCGGTGTCTTATTCTTCTCTATTTTTTTTGCTTATCTTGCTTTAAGTTTATCATAGCATACTCATACACATAAGATTTCACCTCTTGCATTCTAGTTTTCAATTTGCATAAAGCTTCAAATACTTCATTATTTTTGCAATTTGCATACATTTACATACTTGATTTTTATCTTCATTTTTTTTTGTTTATAACTCAATTCACCCCCCCTCTTGGGTTGTCTAGTTGGGCCAACATAAATGACATTACACAGAGCGGCTAGAAGTTCGTCATCCATATCAATTCCACCTGCATTGTACTGAAACCAAGGGTTCAGAACTTTAGATAATATGTTGCACTTAGAGTTCATTATTATCTTGGTAAAATTATACAAGTACAAGAGTAGTCTAATTTTTAATGTTCTTTCTTACTTGCTAGATGCAAGTCTCTACCCATCTGGTAGTCTCACCGTTGCTTAATGATATCGATGTATTCCTAGGCATGGGCTGGAACTGCCTCCCTAATCCGAGTCTTTGCCTTCTCCATTGCGTGATACAGAAAGCCCATCTGGGGGTATCTCTTTCTGTCCATGGTCCGAAGCACTTCATATAATGGTTTGATAGCTTTCACTATCGCATTGGACCACTGCCAGAATGTATGTCTCGTCACCAAATCCTTGACACTGCTCCCTTCAGTGTCGGCCCTCGCATATCTACTTTCCTACCACTCGAGACTGACAAGCATATGATGTAGGGCTTTTTTCTTCTTAGAAGGCTATCAAGTGCAATGTAGTTGGTAGTAAATTGTGTGAATCCTGATCTTAAGATCTCTTTCCCTGCATACCTCCTCATCAGTGAAAGGATCCAATGTATGGTTATAAATATACTTGATGATGGTTTGGACTATCTCCACTGTCTGCTGCACCCTACGAATTTTTGCAATGTCCATCAACATGAGGTCGATACAATGTGCAGCACATGGGATCCAGAAAATATGTAGTTACCGCTCCATCAAAATCTTCCCAATAGCCTTATATTACGGCCCATTATCAATGATGACTTGCACAACATTTTTCTCTTATCTGATCAATCAGCTCCTCCATCAGTTTGAGGATATGAGCGGTGTTGTGCACCTGAATAGAAGCATCAACCGACTTGTAGAAGAAAGTCTTCGTATCACAGTATATCAGAAAGTTGATGGTGCTCCGCTTGGTAGACCGGTCCAACCATCACACATCACAACAAGGATCGCCAAACCGGTACCGGTAGGCATATTGGTCGACCACGAAACCAATTCGGTATCGGTTCGGACTGGTACCAAACTGGTTGTCTTAATACATCACGCCGTTGTGGCATTTAATGCCACAGAGCGTGTGGCGCGTTGTGGCACCAAAGTGCGAACTACTTCGCACCGATTTCTAGCCATACCAGACGGAACATGATAGTTCCATCTAGTACGCATCTAATACCGGCTGATTCAGGTTGGTTTCAGCCCAGTACCACTAGATTTCGGCCCTATAGGAGTCCAAATCATTTTTTAATGCCGAACCGGAGCAGTCAGAGATCAGACCGGGCCGATTTAGCATTTTTTGCATGGAATGCCGTACCGGCCCGTACCGGCCGGTACGGACCGGTACGTACCGGTCTGGTCCTAGACCGGTACCGGAACCACTAAAAAACCGGTATTTCCCGATTTTTTAGCCGTACCGGCCGGTACCGGCCTCGTACCGGTTACGATTTTTTTTTTTAGAACCACAGCGCCTCGCGCTATGGTTTTTGAAACCACCGCGTACCGGCCGGTACGTACCGGACCGGACCGGTACCGTACCATACCGGACCGGACCGGTACCGTACCGGACCGGACCGGTACCGTACCGGACCGGTACGGTACCGTACCGGTCCGGCCAACCACCGGTACGCTGACCGGTACCGGTACGTCGGACCTTGATTTTTTGCATCACAGTCAATCCATATGTGGGCCACTTGCTCTTGTAAGAGGCAATCCATTTCT
>JAOXJJ010001100.1:18419132-18430180 GCA_025769935.1 Phoenix roebelenii | reverse complement strand
CATTTTAGAAGCTTTTTTCCCTTCCAATATTTTTCTATTGGAGCTTCCCTCATTCCTTTTATCGAGCATAATGATGCAAATCGGGCTTTAATGAGTTCTAATATGCAGCGCCAAGTAGTTCTGCTTTTTCAGTCCAAGAAGTGCATTGTTGGGACTGGGCTGGAACGCCAAACGGCTCTAGATTTGGGGGTTTCAGCTATAGCCGAACACGAGGGAAAGATCATTTATGCTGATCCTCACAAAATCATTTTATCAAGTATTGGGGACACTATAAGTATTCCATTAGTGATGTATCAACGTTCCAACAAAAATACTTGTATGCATCAAAAGGGACAAATTTTAGCGGACGGTGCAGCTACAGTTGGTGGGGAACTCGCTTTAGGAAAAAACATATTAGTAGCTTATATGCAATGATTTGGATTTCATCACAAGTACAAAATTGTTCTCTCTCTATTTTACGTATTTAGAGAGTGGATAATGACAAAAGAATAATCAGGGGTAATATGGTAATTGGGAAGAATAAGTTTCTGCCCAATTCTGTGGAATTAGCTATTCGTGACAGGGCCACCTAAGCAAAAAAAAAGATGGGGACAGAAGGCCCAGAACAGTCTTATAAGTTATAACGTAAGTGGGAGGGATATCCCCTGGGATAGTGTAAGTGGGAACAAGCCTATGCACAGTTCCCCAACGTTGATTGGCAGAATAAGCGGTGAACTGGGGAGATATCCCTCACCTATTCTACAACCAAACAAGATCCTAGGCAAGGTTCGCTGTACCGGTCGGTATCGAGCATACCGTACCCGTACCGATGGGTACCGGTATCGGTACACCAATGTCGATACGCCTGACGTACCGCATACCGTACCGTACCGACACTCGGTACGCCTATACTAGTGCGGCACCGGTACGGGGTTCGGTACCGGTACGGCAAACCTTGATCCTAGGTGTCAATCTCTTTCAGGGAGGACATTAGTGTTGATTCTGTATGCTGTAGGATTGTGGGTTTCTTTGTCAAGGTGACTTCAGCCTTCATGCCCTTTGATAATGCTATTATGACACAGGAACAAAATCAAATCATTACATAGTCTAAAGGTCAACCACACTACAAGTCTAACTTGTTATTCCTTTCTTTAGTGCTTTCTTGGGATTGGTCCAAGTCAAGCATCAATGTCCCATAGAAACATTTCTTGTCGGCGGTAATATCGGGAAACATGCCAATTTGTGCTGCTTCAATCTGTTGATCCCTCACCCTCCTTCCCCTTGGAGGAATATTGTTGGATCTCCAATGGTGGTTGCCACTTACTATCTCACCATGCTACCACTCATTCTTACTTTTCTTACTATTCGGATTCATTGTTGACCGCCTAACCCTGAAATCTTTAAAACTACTCATTGTCAAACCATAAAATAGTTGCATCGATTATCTCTGTACATCTACGAATTATCCATGATTTTATCTTATCACACTCCATTTTATGTGTTCTCTTCGGTTAAAATTGCAGTCACCCATATATATATTTTCACCTATATCACCTTTGTCAAACACTAGTAGTTAATAATAATAAAAAAGTAAAATATTTGAAGTTAGTTAAATTAATTTTTTTGTTCTGAGGCATAATAAGTATGCTAAAAATAATTTTTTTCTTATATTTAACTATTGGCTATACAAATTAGACAACAAATTCTGGTTTTTATCATTATGGAGAGTGTCCAAAATGGATGGGGTTGTTTTTTCGGCATGAAAGAAAGATTTATCTTTCTTTGAGCGAATTCATCGTTGGATTGCGCAATGGTCGTTTCGAGATTTATACAGATGGATGAATGGATGAGTTTGAAATATTTTAAGATCTATACAAAATACGATCCAATAGTTAATATTGTGAAAAAAAATTAATTATTCTTTTCGTTCGAGAAGGATGCAACTCAAAGCCATCCAAAACCTCTTGAACCCTAGTCCAATAGAGTGGAGAGAAATTCATAGCTGGTTGGGGGGACGGAAAGTCGGAGGGGAGAGCTTTTGTGTGGCCCTCAAAGTGACTTCATGTGAAGGTAGGATGAGGAAGGGGCTGGGCCCTGAGCACTTGCTCTAGGGGAACCATCGCTTTACGAGCTCAAAGCGGCTCCCAATGGGTCCCGCAGCCCTCAAATAGCTAGTTTCCTTAAAAATTATTTCTGAGCAATATTTATCCAATTCTAAATTTTCATTGCATTAATATTTTCATATTAAATTTCCAAAAAATATGTACAAATTACATAACTATTAGAAAAATATGATACATGATCCAACAATTATCTGAGATATCTTTACATGCCATTAAAATTTCATGAAATTTTGAATTAATAATATTTTAAATTAATTTTTAACAAAAATTAATTAAAATAAATACTTAAAAAATAAATTTTAATTATGGTTAATGTAGCCTCTGGCAGGAGGCACTACATATTTTTCAGCCCATGGTAAGCACTAATAGCTTAATTAATCTACGAATTACCATAAAATTAGGATTTTATTTGAGAAACAATTGCCATAAAAAAGACAATAGATAGCATCCTAGACCCCTAGTATAATACTAATTTTGGAATCTAACATCTTTATTTTTTAAAATTTTCTATCCAAAAAGATATTTTTAATTTTTCTCCATATTTTTTAATTTTTACCTATTTATGGTATCTAAGATATACCTTGGTGAACTGAGAATCTACCCTCTCTACTTACCCTTTCATTCTCTCCCTCTCTTTCTGCTCTTTTTTCCTCTCTTTCTCCTCTTCTCACATTGCTGGGGGGTGAAACAAAGGGAGAAAAGGGTGTGATGACTTTTTCTCCATCAAATATTGAGGGGGAGGTGCTGGTCGGGCTTGAATCAGTCGCTTACCAGGTAAACCTTCCGGACTTGCTCAATTTCGACTAGTTCGGCCCGATAAGGACCGTTACGTACTAGTTCGAGTCCTATTTCATAACAACATAACGGAACATTCTGATTCGTGGTCAATACGGTATGATACCAACCAAAGGTTTGGTACGGTATTACATACCGTGATCGATATATTAAATCATAGCATGGCATCTATTATTTTCTTCTGAGTATCTTTTGAAGTTTTTTTATTATTTTTGTTAAATTATGCAATAATACTGATCTAAAATTGGTAAGGTCACAACTGCTGCAACATTTTTTTCTGGCCAATTGTTGCCCAACTTCGCTTAGAAGCAATGCCAGCAACAACACACGTATCCTACTAAGGCCATCCTTGTTCACACCGAAATCTACAGCTTCTTTGCTGCAACTGACCAGCTTATCCATCATCCCTTAGGATAATACTACCATTACGATCACTACTGGGTACAAAATTCCATAAGTATCTAGCCCATGTTGAAGCTCGACTCGGAAGCTGCTACAGCAGTAGATGTCACTCTAGCCCTCCTATTCCCATTTCTCAAATAAGAACTTACACGAATCATGGTGACACCTTTATTTTATCTATTCCTTCTCTTCTTAGCTTAATCTTGCTCTGGATATTTTCTTGTTAACTAGCTTATTTATCATGACTTGCTGAATCTATCAACTCTTTATATATGTCAGATTATCAAACTGCATATGCATTTTTAATTTGAGAAGCAGTTTGCATATCATACTTTTTTCTTGCTCTACTCAAACTTCTATACACATAACCCTCTTTTTTACAATGCAACAACATCATGTCATGGACAAAACAAATATATGGAATAGGATTTGTTTGCTGTTATTATAGAAAAATGAACTATGGAGCAAAAAAAAAAAGAAGTTCAAGATTACTATAATATTAAGGAGATAGCATGCATGGATAAGAAACAAGATACACAAAAATAAGTTTTTTAGTAAAGATTAATTAAAGGTTGCTAGGTAGTCAAGAAACTTAATGTCATCAGTTCATGACAACATATGCAAGCAGCAATAGGTGTCCAGATCAGTATTCAGATTGAGAAAGAAGGTTACTCTTACATGTTAAATGCAATTTCTTTTAAGAATTCCTTAAAGTTGAAATGGTACACCATAGATGAACATAGTTTCTTATAAAATCTAGTTTAAATTGGAATATGAGTTCTAAATAGAAGGAACACAACATAAGTCATGTGAAATTATCACCAAGTATTGAATCGAAATATGTGCATGTAAATGTAGGCTAATAAGTCTATGTGTATAACATGTAAATGTAGGCTAATAATAGCAGCGGTAAAGGTTCATTGAGATGACCACCCAAACACTGAAAGCATACATATACAATAGAAGCGTAGACATATAAAATCTGTTATGACATCCAAATATAAAGATAAACTTCACTTGAATAACAAGAGGAGGAATCATAAATGTTACAATGGCTATGAGCCTATGACAATTTCACCTGCTTAATATAAATGCTTTTCCCTGAGTAGTTAGGACCAGTTATGATGTTTATTCTCCCTGCAGAAGACAGAACAGCTATGATATAAGTATTTAATGTGATTTGTCAAGTGTAGAAAATCATGTCACTGGTTACCCGTATTAAGAATTTTTGTATCATTTGGAACAAAAGTGTCGATAGTCATTTCCTGCAAAACATGTCTGGAATGCTAAAAGAGTTAGCAACCAATCACACTGGTAACTCAATTACCATAAACCTAATATTAGAAACTGGAACTCTATTACCAAAAGCCAATAAACTAAGGAAGAAAGGAAAAACCTATATCAATGATAAGTCCATTCCTACAGAAAAAGGAAGATTAACCTGCCATTCTGTATATCTAGCAATGTGTCCTCAGTCAAGATGGGCCGCACATAATTGTTCTGCTGAGCAACCAGTGCTAGTGACAAAAAGCTAGTAGGAGTATTACATGAGAAAAGCACACATATCATTAAGTACACCACAAAGAACAAAAAGACAAGTAACAGCCTCATGGGTCAATAAGAGGAATGAACTGAAATATTTTAAAAGATTTATCTATCGTCAAAATTACCAATCCAGTTCTGCTGCAAAATTCACTGCCTTGATTAAGTGAGGTACAAAATGAGTTATACGAGACACCAATTCCCTAATAATTGCTCTCTCCATGTCTGCACCAGGATTCAAGGGATGTGAATCTTAGACTCTGTTAAATGTTACAATCCATGTCCTGATGTAGTAAATATAAATAGGATGTGCTGTTATATGACAAACCAAACTCCTAATTTTACTTTATCTGTTGTGCCCAAGATGACAACCCAAGAGGGGGTGGTGAATTGGGTTTTTCAAATCTTTTTAAAAACTTAAACAATTTTTAAGTAAAACTAATCTGAAATTTAGGCAAGCACAACAAAATGAATGATAAATAAATGCAGAAGATAAGAACAAGCACAAACAAATCAAATACCAAGATTTTATAGTGGTTCGAAGCCAAACTCAGCTCCTACATCCACTCTCCATGGCTTCCCCCTTAGGAATTTCACTATAATCTATAAACAAGATTACAACTCAGTTGTTTTTCGGGCTCACAACCAAACCTAGTAGATTTTTCCTAGCAATCAACCAAAATCAAATTATTTTGTTGGTACAGCTAAACCAACCCCGAGTTCTAACCTTTAGGAAGTCTTTGCTGATTTCCAAGCTCAGCAAAACTTAGTCGATTTTTCAGGACAATTGACCGCAACCTAGCTGTTTTACGAGTACAGCCAAACATTACAAAGCAGCTAATTTTTCATGCTATCGGCCGCACCAAAAACCCCACACGAGATTTTCTAATCTTGTGTACAAAAGAAAGGTAGAAAATACATACAATATAACCCCTACAAAAGTTGGATTAATGTTGTTGAAGCTCAAGTTTGATTGCTTTGGAAGTTGGGATCTTGGTGAACAGAATTCAACTCTTTCCCTTTTCTTTTTTTGCTCGCTCTTGATCTTGTGGTGAAACTAAGTGATAGGAAGTTTAAGCTCTCTATCAATATTTGGAAGCTCTCTCTGAAGTGGGTGGAGGCTTTGAATGGTCACTTCTCAGATTGATCCTCAAGTTGAAGCTTAAGAATTGGTGATAGATGTGTATTCTTTTTCTTTTACCTTATCCACTCACTTTCCTTGATCCCCTCTTCTTATTGTCTTCCTTGGGTGTTTATACATTTATATCTTCAAAAACCAGTTGGAAGATATTTCTAGTCGTTAGAGAGGCTAAAATAGCCATTGAGAATGAATATGGCTATTTTGGTTTTACAGAAAAACTAGCTGTTAATGTTGTTAGGTGCAGATGGGCCTACTCATAATCTTCAGGGGTTGACTCGTGATCTTCAAGGGTCGACTCATCCACTACAGAAACTGCCAAAACTCTTCAAAAAACTTCTTCATACTTCTTCATACAACAAATTAACCACTCCAAAAACAAAAAATTATTAGTATCATACTCAAATGTTTTGTCCTCATCAAATCAATCCATTGGGTCAACATTATCCACCTGCAATTTAGAGTTTACCTAAGTCAATGGTAAACACTATTATTCATGTTATACTGCAATTCACATTGAGTTAGAAGAGTAAATATGAACAGTCATAAAATCAATTAGAGATGATTAGGCATAAGCTCAAGTAGTTCAACATCTTGATAGAAAAAAATGAATAATTAGATAGAAGCTGCAAGAGGAACTCTTGGGCAATATTTGAATGAAGCATATGAAACACAGAGTTGATACCGAGCCCCTGACAATTGCACTTTCTATTATTCACCAGCTATCTAAGGCACTTGATTCATATGGTTAAATGTTATGATCCATGTTATATCACATTTAATATGATTAAGAAGCAGTAAGGAATAGCATCATCAAATCATTCTTCAGATTTGATTACACATGTTAACATATGTTTACAAAGAAAATAATAGCTAGAGTAGCAAGAGAAAGATGTAGATGAAGATTAAATTTTGAGAAATCAAATAACCTTTAATGACTTACAAGGATGAGTTGGTATCAGCAATATCTATCATAATATTAAGCAAAACCACATTATATTGCCCAATCAATATACAAACATGAAGACACTTTGGATGAATAAGTCACAAACTATTTAAGTTTTTCAATAGTTGCAGGGTTCACAATAAAAGAAATCTATTTTCCTCTTCATAAATAACATATGATTTCAGATAGTAGCTGAAAAACTTGAAGTTAAAGCATTCTCTGATAATCTTACAAAGTAATGTGCAATTAATTTGTTCTAAAAGCATATTTCTGCAATTGACAAATGGAAGGGAAGAAGAAGAATGAAAGAAACCATACCGAGAATTTTATGATAAATATCTCCAAGAAGGTTGTCCAACTCTCTCGTCTTGGAAGTATGATAAAAATATTTTTTCTCATCCCCATCTTCTGAAAACTGATTGAGTTGCATGTTAATTAAGTATGGATGGTTAAGTCAAGCATCAGATAACTACATACCGCAAATTCAAAATCTTGAAGTTTCTCCAATATGTCTTCGTTGAGTTTCTCATCGAAAATACACATCAAGTAACCTAGAAGCGTAGAAAATAGGTAAATGGGAGGACAGAAACTGATAAATAAGTTTGGAAGAAATATTTATTCAACATAACCAAAGCTTAGGGAATATTTGGTGTTGCTGCTCATTTTTCCATAAATTCTTCTCACAAAAGGAGAAGTTAGAAACAAGGTTGGCAGAACCGATATCGGGTACCGTACAGGTTCTCCGGCGGCACGAGTCGGGCTTGTACCGACGGAAGAGAGGGCACGCAGACCATGCGAGAGAGAAAAAGAGAGAGAGAGAAGGCGGTGAGGCGGAGGGAGCCCGACGGAGGGTGGCAATTGCCGACGGGGGCGAAACAGTGGTCCTGTCGCGGCCTAAAATTTTTTTCGATGTCTAAGTGGAGTCGGCAAGCGATGCCTAGCCTCCCGTGGCCTGTGCCGGCCTCCCGCCCTCTCCTTCTTCCTCCCTGCCCAGCTCTCTCTCTCTTTTCTTCTCCTTCTTCGGCTCCGGCAGCGGGTTTCATTTTCGTTGCCGGAACCGTACCAGTGAGCTGCCGGTACGGCTCGGAACGGCCGGAATCGTCTGGTTCGGGATGGTTCCTCCGACCCTGATTAAAAGCAATGCTTTCTAGCTTCTCCTAAAGCAACTTTTTTAACTTTTATTCCTGCAGAAGCACTTTTTAGGTATTGTTGCCAAATACATTTACTCTCCAAGAAGTGCACTTTTGCTTTAAAAATTACAAAACATGCCCTTATCATTACTTGCTCATCTATAAGAGCTAACGAATGCTTACTAAGTAGCCACTTGTGCTCATGTGTTGTTTCCAGTACTAAGTTCCATTATTTGATGAGTCTAATCAACGAAGACTCAAGCTAAATTTTCATCTAAAATTAACTTTGTATATGATCAGAAACTTAGCAAAACCAGAAATTATTGAAGGCAAGGTCCAATGCTATTAAGACTGAAATAAAATACTATCCTAGTTGAAAGGGAAATCTTACAAAAATATAGACCAACCTATTTGATGTATATAAACAATACATGGAGCCTTTTTACTCTCATGCAAGAATGGAAGAGAAGCATTTTCGAAAGACGAAACCTGAAGAGCTACATAATTAGAATACAGTACAGTATAACTAAACTTCAGAAGATTCCTAGCTTGAAACTGAAGAAAATAATGGAATAATTTGCTACCTGCTCTAGAAAATCTGGCAACCCCTCATATATCATTCTCAGCTCGTCCAGCTGGATTTAAAGAGATACATTAGCTCTTTAAAATTAAGCAGTGTAATGCTCAAAAATTCATAGTTCAATAGCATTTTGATAGTCAGAAAGACATATGTTGATGAAGAATTTAAAATTACAAACTCTCAAGTCTCAAGTCTCAACACCTGGGGCTACTTTTAGGCTTTTAGAGAAAAAAGAAAAACAACACAAAAGAATGGCATTTTTATGTAATTTATGGCTTTTTATGGAACTTTGTCTATAAATTTCCTTCCTCTTATTTTCACTGCTGATCCTTTACTTCCTTGCTTCATATTGCTTTACTGTTTACTTTATTGTCCCTGTTAGATTCAGCTTCAAAGCACACTCTCTTTATGTTAATTTGAATGTTTTCTTTCATTTTCCGGTTTTCTTTTTGTAACTTGTTTACTGCATATGGTAGAAAGAGGAGGGAGACTAAATACATCATCACTAATCTTCATAAGATTAGAGTAAGTTTGCACCATTGCAAGGTTTCCAAAGCCTCAAGCTATCTATCACCAGTTATTCACAAATGTGATTCTGCCCCTTAAAGCTGATACAGTATAGATGTGACAGCATATGGCTCTAATGTTATTTCTGGGTCTTCAAACTATAACACCGGTTCCACATCCATTTGGATCTTGTTCAAAAGTGAATTTATCCCCTTGCTAAGCATTAAGCATGTATAATGCATGCCTGAACTCTGGGGTTGACTTTCCAAGAAGCCTTACTGTTTATTCTTTGATATCAGCGCAACCATCTCTCTCTCTACTTGTGTGTCTGTTTGGCTAGGTTTCAGACAAGAATCTTCAAGGCCAATACGTGACAAAAGAATCTGAGTCCAAGGTTGGATATCAAAGGGACACAGGATGGTGCTAAGAAGTTCGGTGGTTAAAAAAGGAACTGAAAG
This sequence comes from Phoenix roebelenii, assembly GCA_025769935.1. Classification (NCBI taxonomy): domain Eukaryota; kingdom Viridiplantae; phylum Streptophyta; class Magnoliopsida; order Arecales; family Arecaceae; genus Phoenix; species Phoenix roebelenii. The sequence goes on along the minus strand of JAOXJJ010001100.1, from coordinate 18,420,580 downwards.
TTCAACTAAAAGAGGCAAATCATCTGAACAACATAAAGGATACATGAAAATTGGCACAAGGTATGAAGCTCACACGAGACAAGGCAAAAGACAAGTGCATGTCTTGTCTCCCACTTAGGAAGTGAGGGCAAATTACAGACAGAGAATCCAGGTATAGAGAATAGAGACTGCCCTAATGGCTTATAGGAACACGTGCTGTGAGCAGCTAAGGTGCACTCGATTATAGGAACAGAACATATGTGGTTAAAGTTAAACTTTGTCGGTTTGTCCCCTAATGGATTGGATATAAAGTAGGAAGCATGAAGAGCTTGTGCAATCCAAGACCCTTGTTAAACAATAGAGCTATAGGTGGAAGGACCAATATAGAAAGATGGGTGTGTATATGAGTTGAGGTATCTTGTTGTGGTGATAAGATACCTAATGAGCTAGTAGAATTCATAGTGCCTTGTTTAGTTAAGCATCTAGAGAATAAATTAAAGCCAAATCTAAGATTAGGTTAAAGTTGATATGAGCAAATCCGTGAGAGTAAACCGGAATTTTTTTGAGGCTGGTTTTGCTAAGGTCGAAGATGGCCAAATCTAGTCAGATGGCGCTGCAAGATTCAGAGATAATAGGGATGTTTAAAGGTTTGGATGTTTCTATTTTAAGCTGCTGGATTGTCTAATGGGTTAGATAGGCTCATAAATGTTCATTTACTCCCTGTTCATTCCAGAAAAGCCTTCTTGAACCATGAATGAAAACTAAGGACACTCAAGTGTGTCTACACTGTTAATAGGATCTACAGGATCCTATTTACATATGGTTTCCATAGCAAATCTAATTACCTTTATTTCCACAATCTACTCATTTTCTGTGTTATTTCTATTAACTATGTATAGCTTAGTCTTCATAATTTAGCTAGCAGAACTAATTGGCAGATTTATTGTGTATAGCTATCTATAACTAGTTGCCATGTATTATAGCTAATTTCCTTGTAATGTACAGCTGTCTATAGCTAACTTCTCTGCACGGTTTTTCTATTTAATGAGATTCTCACAGAGATGAGAGATTATTCAGTCAATTTGACATGGTATCAGAGCCTATGTTCTGAATTTGGTCATTAACGCTTTCTTCTTTCGGTTTTCTCTAGTTTTAGTCCAAGGGGCTCTCGGTGTTCTAGATTTCTGAGTCTCGGTACAGCCTTATGTTTTCTAGATTCTGAATTCTTGGTCAAGTTCTCTAGTTTTCTGGTTTCTAGCTTTCTTGGAGTTCTTTTTCTGGTGTTCTTTCTTTTGGTCATAATGTCTACAGAAGCCTTTTGTGTTCGTTTCACTGGGAAGAACTACTCTGCTTGGGAGTTTCAGTTCAAGATGTTTATCAAAGGCAGGGAGTTTTGGGATCATATTGATGGCTCTTCTAAAGCACCAACTGATGCTAAGGAATTTGCTCAATGGGAGACCAAGGATGCT
>JAOXJJ010001100.1:18397474-18419032 GCA_025769935.1 Phoenix roebelenii | reverse complement strand
CAAGCATATTGAGGTGGATTGTCACTCTATTCGTGAGGCTTATGATCGACGTGTTATCACTCTTCCTCATATCACCATGGATTTTCAGATTGCTGATGTGTTTACCAAGGCTATGACTCGTCAACGCCATAAGTTTTTAGTTGGCAAATTGATGCTTCTTGATCACCCAGCATCAATTTGAGGGGGGATGTTAATAGGATCTGCAGGATCCTATTTACATATGGTTTCCATAGCAAATCTAATTACCTTTATTTCCACAATCTACTCATTTTCTTTGTTATTTCTATTAACTATGTATAGCTTAGTCTTCCTAATTTAGCTAGCAGAACTAATTAGCAGATTTATTGTGTATAGCTATCTATAACTAGTTGCCATGTATTATAGCTAATTTCCTTGTAATGTACAGCTGTCTATAGCTAACTTCTTTGCACGGTTTTTCTATTTAATGAGATTCTCACAGAGATGAGAGATTATTCAGTCAATTTGACATACACTCCCAACCAATGGGCTTTCCATTCCAATAGAGCCCTTATAGAATCAAAAACAGTTCAGGCTACATCCGCTGGAAATCAGAGCACCATGTATAGCTCATACAACAAATGTTTCGAGCTTAAACATAATTGTAATACACAGAAGTTCAGGCTATGCCCATTAAAAATTGCAACATCAAACCTTGTACAACCCATTCTCAAATTATGTTTACAATTGTGACACCATTAGCCAAAGAAAGAACAAAATGACCAAAATATTCCTGTAGCAAACTGCATAAACTATATAATTTACAGTTTACCTTCAGATGTGTAACATATAGACTAACTAACAATCGGAAAAATGGGCAAGTTTACACAATTGGATATCTATCATGCATAGACCAACTCAGGTTGGTCCTTCAAATCTGAACAAAACAAAATGTGAAATATACTCTTTAAAAGAGTAAGGCAGTAGTGATTTGTATCACCCAAAGATATTAGAATTTAGAAGTATATGTATAACCACCAAAGATAAATAAACAATTTTCTTTCAACTTTAATCTGAAAAAGGAAGCCACATAACTTCAGAAGATTAGTTGGCCACAGTGCCACACCATATAGGGCTTACAGTAAGACAAATATATAAATTTCAGGAATATACAGTATAATTTAAAAGGTAAGCTGATTGAAGAAAGTTATGGAATTTTGGTACAATGGCATGACTTGGAAGTTGGAACCCTAACCTCATCACAGATCCCTTCTTTCACTAGCGTCTCATATTCTTTCTCCTTACTTCGCTGAACATCAATCACACCCATCACCTGTGTAATTTTTTTTTTAAGAAAAAAGATGGGAAATAGGAAGTCCTTGCACCTCAAAAAGGTAATCATTTGATTGAATATCCAACTCATTTAACATATTGAATGATATTATCATTTAGACAAGTAACATTCACATAAAATGTAGAATACCATATCAAAAGCAAAGTAGGTGGAATCACCAAAAATATTATTGCAAACAAATAAAGGCAACATACAACTAGACTACTAATTATGGAAGGCGCAAACTCAACCCTCCTTAGCGACCTGACCAAGAAACAAGGTATGAAATTTTTGGGCACTAAAAGACAAGGGGAAAAAGGAGAAAAGAAAAAATGGTAAGACCAAAGGAAACTACAAAGCTTTGAATATTTTTGACATGCGATGGTGGGCATGCAAGTCTAAAGTTCGGAAAGATCTTTCTCAAACTTCTTTGAAGAGAAATCTAATTTTGAAAATGTGTATTTACTCCAAACGAAGGTACGTCATGCTGGTACTGGTACCGGTCGCCAACCGGACCGGTACAGTTTCAGCTCGGACTGGTTTGAACCGATACCGAACCGGCCAACAAACTCGGGCAAACGTGCACGCGCGGGCGGACCGGGACAGCGAGGCAAACCATTGTTTGAGGCAGCGGTTCTGAACATGGGAAACCACGCACGTGTGCAGTTCCGAGCGCGGGTACCGAGCTTGTACCGTTGAACCGGAACCGTTTTCCACAGCTGAATCGTACCGGCTACGGCCGGTACGGGCCAGTTCAGCATACCATGCTCCGAACCAAATAAACCAGCAAAGACTACAAAGAGACATCTGCCTGAGTCCACTCAAATATGTACTCTTTTCAGGGAGTAACCTGAATCTTCATCAAGGACCTAAGAATTTCATTCCCCGTATCCAAGGTGTTGGCTCCTTATTCCCTAAGAGGCAAAAGACAACTCAACATGATACAATCTGTCATTGTAAATTGTTATTTTAAAACATGACAAATCAGCATTCCCCTCATTTCCTAATTAAGCAGGTTGAATCTAGCAGGGATAGATTTGAAAAGGGAACACATATTAAACATCAGGACATCACTGATGCCTTTGAAATTTTGTTATCTGAACAATAAGAAGAACAATAGGAATCATCAGAAATGAGTTCACAATCATCTTTTAGACAAGTAGGACATACTCACAGACATACAGAGAGATAGAGAGAGACATATGATGGAAGTGAGGGCAATTAAATTGTTATATGGCAGCATGCTGTCAGACAGTCCAAGGGAAAAGGCAGCAAGATAATCTAACGGAATTATAATAAAGAGCCTCCTGGTTGCACTAAGCGAACAGCTTATTAAGAATAAATCTGCAAAAAGGAACATTTACTAACCAGATCAAAGACATAAACCAGCTCCATTGCAATGCATGAATTTGCCTGGAAGAAAATTGAGGATGAAAAAAGGCAATATTCCATTTAATTGCTAATTATAAATGTTCAGGAAAATAATGGTTCTTTCAGAACATATTGATTGGTCGCATTCATTTACCTTGTCAACTAACCCTAGATTCAAGTATTCAAGTCTCTCCTGAAGATACTCAGATATTCCAACTTGAAAGATTTTGTTTATGTGCAGGAGGGAACAAATGCACTGCAAGAATGAACAACATATAATGGTGAGATGACTATTATGAGTACCATATATTCTTAATAAACCAGAAATCTATAATGCCTTATTATGAATGAGAAAAAGATATATTTAACTCTCTATCTTTAACCGGACTTTGGCAAAATTTTGAGGCTGAGGTTGCATAGCCAGCTCAGGCTTTTTTGCAACATCAGAGAACTATGAGATGATTCATTGGTTAAACCTAATATTCGTACTTGACAAATAGGCAAAGTGCCAAACCATTAGTAGAAGAATGTCCATAATAAATGGAAAAAGGACATTCTATGAGACTTACCTTACAAACTTCCAATATCTGTTTTACTAAGGGCCACATATAGACAGATTTTATTCTATGAAAGCATTTAATCATCTTGAATTTCAAATGCATGCTCATTAATTGCATAGTCACTAGAATAAGGAAGGTAATGATATAAGGAGGAAACTCTGAACCATTAAAGTTCATTACAAATCTGAATGAGAAACAAATGTGTAATATGTGGAGCAAGAATCAGAATTAATATTTTTCAAATATCCAGTAAGATAACATAAAGATTAAAAAATTTACCTCCAAAAATGCATTCCAATCACTGCTCGTACACAAGGAGCTCGGAGAGTTGAATTTCTTCAGGGAAAAGTGAAATAATTAATTTTTGAACGTTTTAAAATTATACTACAACTGAGTATTAGCAGAAGAAAATTGCATGAATCAACCGACTGTTCAAAACTATAATCAAAAGTTGCCGATTGCCTGAACAGACTGTTACCTGGAAGAAAATGTAAGATAGAGAATTAGATCATAAGAATTAAATTTACTAGGCAGAAAGCAAATGGCGTATGATTGAACACTAGCAAGTAGCAACAAAAACTCAAGCAGGTCCAAGTCGAATGTTCAAGAGAATCTGATGGATTAAAGATGCACAGCATAATAATAGCATTTTAGTTAGGAAAAGAACTCTAGGCTGCCACGAACTTATACAGGGAAGTAAACCTAGAAATTTTACAAAAGAAAGCAAGAGAATAAGCTAGGGAGCAGAATCAATGATGAATTCTTGAGCAAAGGACAAAACAAACAGGGAGGGGTGGCAAAAAATATCGCACCTTAAGCAAGTGGGGAACATCTCTTACAGACTTTAATGTTTCATGTAAGGCTGACATAACTTCTTCACAGCAAAGAAAGAATGATATCTTAACCTCTCAAAGAAATACGGCTCTCACATTCTAAACCTAGGCAAGAGAATTGATAGAGATGACAAACAAGATGGAAAAAGGATACTGTGTTGAGGCGACTATTTAAAATGTCAAGATCAAGTATAGGCCGCAAGAACCACATCCTGGAAAAAATAAAAAGAAAATAAAAAATAAAAACTAACTACCCTTTTTGTAATAATTTCAATAACGATAATATTACTATAGGCTTGATGAACTTACCTCAAGAGGCGTCTTCCCATTGGTGTGACACACTACATGATAAAACATGATCAATACAAAGTGCTCTAAACTAATAAGGTGATGAACTTCTCATACCTTATTAAACATTCCAAAAACTGAGAACCTGCAGTTTAAGCTGTAGATTAAATAACAAATGGAAGTCCACTGAATATGAACCAGAGCAAGTTGAAACGTGTACCCTTCCTTTGCTCGCCCAATTCCCATGTGACTTGGATGCTTGTCAACTTGAAAAATCTGCAGCGCCTCATAAGCAGCAGCATCAAGTTTAAGAAACTTATCTCTGTGACCAGATGTAAGAAATACATAATGATACAGATTTCCATTGGTGAGTTTATTGTGACTTCATCATGCAGAAAGAGGATAAAATGATATATAAACATTACAAGTTACAAAAGGATAAAATGAGATTTGAGTCACGCAATCTATCGTAATCGATGAGTTGCCACATTCCTTTTGTTCAAAGGTATCTACAAGCCTCTCATTCTCTAGTATAGCAAGAAGACCCCCAGCAGCACGAACCTGGATATCACTTCCAAGATCCATCATGGAATTAAGCTGCAGGTAAAGAGCAGGTGCCAGTCAAGAAATATCTAAGTCAAAAAAAGAGGATCATGTAGCAATACTGACAAGAACAAAACAGAATTTATGCTAAAAGTCTTGTACAGGTGTTGTTAGCAGAAGCTGAAAAAGCAACATGATCATCCTTCAGTTTGAAATGAATTTCAGCAGCCAAGAAAAAAACTTATACTATATAGAATTTTGCAATGCCTTCCAGATGGCTTGGAGTAAGTTGATGAAGTAATGAATTGTAAAGATAGGAAGAGCCACTACATATGGGCATATATGAAAGGACTGAAACAAGACCATCATTCTTCAATGCTTACAAAGCAAATTCTCTCTTTGATACTCAGCCCATCATCCATCCCTGCAACTCTTAGATATACCAGTCTGCAGTTCACAAAACCAAAAAAGAAAAAAATTACTGTGTCAATATTCTTAGACAGAAGTCAAGAAAAGCCAAACGCGAACCTTGAGGGCATGTAATAGAGGAGTACATCAGATAAAAGCTAGGGCAAGAACCTAATAAATAGATGCATCTATATCCATTTTAGTGTCACCAAGCAAATTAAATACACCTTAGTTACCAAGCTAAATCAACAATGTCTAAAGTTTCACATAACAAACATAACATGGAAAGCATGAAATGAATCAACAATTCACGCAACAAGGCTAGCATAAAGGCACAATCATAATAATTAAAAACTTAATCTAGGTTAAACAGAAGTAAATTTAAATGAAAGTCAGTTATAACCAACAATCATGCATCTATAGCACCCAATCTCAGTCAACCACATCAGGAAATAGTCCACAACCAGTCCAGCATAAGAATTCAGCCAAACCAACCATTCTTTTCCATACTTTTGTATATCTGCTTATAGAATTTGACTAATACTTCCAAAGGAAAAATCAAGTCTAGCAAAGATGCCTGGGAAGTTTTATATGCCATTCCATTTTCAAAACTTCTATGCTGAAATAAAAGAAGAATTTATCTAAGGGCCTGTATGAGTCTCCTTATAGTACCTGTCATCTTACAGCACTAACTCCATGTAAATCCTGTAATGTCAACTTGTGAGTCTCACTAGAGAAGATTGGATTCATAATGTCAAGAAGCGTGAGCAATGATTTTGTTCTTGATCAAGAGGAATGGATGTTGTCTCTCCTTCAAGTTATTGCATCATTAGTTATATCTAATTGACTCCTAATTTATAATGCACAACCATAGTTTCCCAAATGATCCTTTTACTGATTATTTTTTTTAAAAAAAAGAAAAGTACGTAATCATAGTTTATTTTAGTTTTATTTATTTGCTTCTACTTGTTGAATTTACAGTGCACTTGTATAACAAATAGAGAAGAAGATCCCAACACACAGCTCTGTCATATGGTTAGCATGAGCAACATTAAGCAAGTCAGCATACTCATCTCAACTAAGCAAAAGATAGACAACAAAAAAGGTAATGGGAGAGTGATGAGGTACATGAGGCAAATAAGCTAAAGAGGATTTGCTTCAAATAATGACCAAGGGCAAAAAATATTGAGGATTTGAAAGATACCATATGGCAAGGAAAGATGCAAAAGGGACACAAGTAGTGCTAAATATGTTGCATATGATGGTTTATAGGATAGGCTGCGCTTAAAGGAAGGTGAGGATGAAATTTATATAACAACAAAAATTAAAGAGAGGAAATATAATGATATTGCTAAAGTTAGATGAAATAGGAGTGCTGAAAATAGGATTTACTAAAGACAAAGATATTAAAGAAATTTAATAAAGTTAAACATACTAAAGAATGATGGGAAGGTTATTTTAGAAAACAATAAAAATAAGAGGAACAATTAGGGAGTTAAGTTTCTTTCTGTACAGTTTATAGAAATGAAGTAGATCGAGATGATATGCCAACTGCAATTGGAAAGTCGTGGGATGTTGGTTAACTTGGCTTACTAGCTTATTCAATGGGACTGTAAAAACTATGTGAAAGATAATAGTACCCACTCAATAGAATAAAGAATACGAACAAACTGCTTTCACTATCGTGGAATTAAACTCATAACTCTATGAAGTTACCAGAGAGGTAGATTGAACAAAGATTGGTAAAATGATGACAATCTCAAACAAAAATTTGAGATCAGGCTTGAAGGTTGTAGTTATAGTTGTGGTCTAATAATTAGCACAATGATGACATTTACACAAAGTTCCAAGACCATCAAACTAACTATCGAAGGAGACTCATATTTTCCTTCAGTAGAATAAAAGAACACATCATTTGTGCAGTGGCATGCAATAGACATAAAAAAGGACTGATCTTGCCTTTGTCCCATGATTATCTTAATTTAGGAACATTCTTTGAACAGAATATAACAACTGAAAAGGCTCTTCTTGTCCAGCACTAGTCAACTGCATTTCCACCTCCAGCAAATAGCTAAGCTATTGGATGATATGTATATTAAAGTAATTTTTTTTATTTATCCTCCCGAGTTTTCCCAATTCTCCACTCTAGAAACAGAAATACAAAAAAAAAAAACTCTCCATGTTCCAGAAAACCACTCATTGAACCACACATCATGGATTTTAGATGTAAATTAATAAAGATGTAAGTTAAAAACCATTCTGTTTGCTGAGAAATGTTCAGACAGATGCATACCTGTGCCAAGCTTGTTCATAGCTGAATACTGAACTTCGTATAAGCTTCACAATGCCAGCTTCATTTCCACCTGTTTGACTTAGAAAAGTTAGCCCAAGAGCGGGGGAAAACCAAATTCTGTATTTGCCTAGGGCTTTAAAGTGCAAACCGTTCCGTTGTAAAGCAGACAACAATGCTTCCTCGGTCTTAGTGCTAGCATATATAGCCACAGGTTTTGCCTGATACTTCACTGATTCGTTAACCAAGCAGAAGAAACTGTCAGCTGCAAAAATACTACTGACATGCTCCTGTTTGACAATGTAACTGGCTATCGAAACTAATTTGCTATAGAACAGACACCGCATTGAAGGGCCAGAAGCCCAGAAGAGTCAAGGACAAAACAAAAACTTCAGAAAAAATGGAATATATATATATGATAGTATTGTTTGTATTTACAATATCTTTCTCCAAATCACGTACCAAGATCAATCAGAGGAAACTCCCCATTTCCACCTTCCCAAACTTCTGTGACAAAAAGTTGCCGAACACCTGAGTCATAGTATGCTATTCCTACACTGGAGAGACAATATAACACATCATCTAAAACTGCAGACAATGTTTCAAGATGTCAGTAATCAGTATGTGCTAACCGTATAAGCAAAGTTCACAATCTTGGTACCAGGCTCCATATCAGTACCATGTAGATATAGTGTTGGTATGCTCAATACGGGAGTTGGTTAAGCGTACCAAGACTCGGTACACCCCCATACTGTCTCAGTTTGCTACTGATACAGTACAATATGCCCAGTACTAGGCAGTGCGCACCAATTCAATGAACCTTGCTTATGAGGCATAAGAGATTTATCGAAGAGATGCAAGAAAGCTAAAATAAACATCATTAGTTTTCACAGACTAAAGGAGAAATCTTTCCTCTTTGTTGACTAAAATCTGTACTCTTTTCTCTTTGTGAAATCTTGCTCACATGCACCCAAATATGTTGAATCAGCTCTTTAGCCTTCAGCTGGTGGTTGCCCCACCTATGTGATCTTTTGATGGTTATTCATGAAGCAATTGGCTTCATGTTATACCCTTAATTCTTAATGTTTCTCTCTCTTATCTATTAAAAGTTCGCTGCCATGGTCCCAACCAAATTTGGGCAAGCAAGATCATTGAATCTGTAGTTGTATTGTGTGTAAGATTTGTGGCATAAGCTTCTTTTATGGAGCCCTTTTTGGGTAGTTATACCACTCAATAATTGAGCCAAAATGGGTCACTAAAAGGCATTATCACCTTCTTGAGACTGCTTGCATGTTCTTCAGAATTGCTTCTATGTCGCATCAATTGTAAAGTGAGGCTGCTCTAAGCCTTACCTATCTTATCAACCATACCTCCTATTTGGTTCTTATTGGCTGAAAGTTCTATGCATGTGTTTATTTTGCTCTTACCTGCAGGTTTCTTCACACTTTTAGATAAAGTGGATGTTTCTTCCTCCAAGAAAACACACTAATATTTGTTGTTATGCTGCCAAGCTTGTCCTCCTTGGCTGTAATTATAAACATATGAATTATCAATAGTACAATCATACAAGTCGGGGAGTATTAAAAAACATTACTTTTTCGAAAACTTTAAGATCTTTTCTTTCTAGATCTCACCACTCCAAGGTCAATAAGTACCTCCTATTCCTTCAAAGCCATTCCTATTGACACCAGGAGTCCGCGACAACTTCCTCCTCTGCACATTCCTCCCAATGACACTCTACTATGGTCTCCTTTTAAGGAACCTCTTGCTACTTTCAAGAGAATCCTCTGTGTTTTTCACCAGGTTAGTGCTTCTCTTGTTTGTCCTCATGCTACTCTTTAGTAACTGTTCTATGACATTACCCTTCCTAGTCAGATCGTGATTTTGATATGCTGTGACACTTATAACCTTAGCATTTCAAATAAGGATCCTAAGCACCAATATGGTTGCCTAGGGATGGTAACCTAATATCCTTAGTCTTCCTTTCCTTAGTCGTCCATACCCACCCTGTGCCCCATCATACCATGAAGATGCTCAACATCTGAAGGAAAGGCAACCATGAGAGAGGTCCCTGTCAGCTGGGTATAGGTGCAGAAAGTTAAAACCTACCTCAATTGCTCAATTAAATTTTTTAGAGCTCTCCTAGAAGCATTTCATTTTACTATAAAGCATGGTATTGACTAAATCTAGTGTTATGCCCTTGTAGCAAGGATGATTTCTATCTTTCTAGTCGCTTTAGTCTAAGTCTGCTAACAATGGTATAATACAGTAGTGTCTGTCTCTACTAGCAATTTACAGGCACCTTGAACATGGGCATGTTGTTATTCAGGCAAGTTGCAGGTAGCCACCATTAATTTGTCTTCACTCAGTACTCCCCTTACAAAATTTAACAAGTTGAGCAATTTTATTAATTTTTCTATCTGTTCTTTATGCACATCATGTTCTATTACTTGCTATCATGTATTCCATTATAAATCTTATTGTAGAGTTAGGTGCTAAGCTTAAAGACCATCAAACTATCATATTTGATCCAATATTATGAAGCTTTTATTCTTTTCTTTTCAAAAATATAATGCATCACATTAATGGTAGAGCATGCTAAAACTAGTCCAACCTGGAAACTCAACCATCCGCAAAGATTTGTCTAAATTGGGTGGGTTAGGTTGGACCTCACAGGCCATGACATTGGGTAAGGTTTTCACAACTGAGTATTCTCTGTAATATTAGTTTGGTTCAGTTCAGTTAGAAACTAAGTCAGCTTAGGATTAAGTTAGGCAAGTTGGGTAGGTGGTCATGTGTGTTGGGTCAAGTAGGTCTTCTGCAGTTGGGCTATGGGGAACTAAATAGGTTACGAGTGAACTGATAGCTCAAGTCATTGGCATCAACCTGTAGGCAGGTATCTGTCACATATGTTACTGTCCTAAGTTGGCCCAGCCCAGAGCAACCCAATGTCATCCTAATTGATGCCGTGGACATGTGGAACCTAAACAGTCCATTAAGAAGACAACACCACAATTGTAACCATCAAGCCTTGCCCCATTTTTCCTCAAAACAGAAAAAAAATGCAATGGTAAACCTAATTTTAAAACAAGCCTACCAAATAAACATGAGTTCATGGCTAAATCAAGATCATCAGAGAGAAAAATTAAAGCAGAGTAATTACTTTACGGGAAAGGAAAGATAAAGATTAAGTTTTCTAGAGAAAAATAAGTATTATTTTGAGTGAAAAATAGCATACAAAACTGGAAAGAGTGGTACCACAACTACTTTATTAGCAAAACAAAGACAACACTCAATAAAAGGACTAAATAAAAAATTGATAACTTAGTTTCCAAACAACAGACACACAAAAAGAGGGAGTTGAATTACAAAAAGAAAATGACAAACAAAGTTAAAAATGAGATGTTGAAAGGCTTAAAGCTGACTTTAGAATGGTACTCACGTACAATCAATGGACACTTTCTAACTATTAATTTACTTTGGAAAGGTATTTTACATGATGTCATAATCTCCATAAGAATGTATATCATTCTTAAGACCTGAAATATCCTATAGACCCTAAGTGAATGAAGGAACCATCTAATACAGCCTTGCCTCAACTATGTCGCTTTTTGATCTCTCTTCCTTAAACTCTTACCTTATGATTTATTCTTCTTCCTTGCTTGCTTCAAAATAGTTTGGTGTGGATCCCAAAGATGCGAACTCTAACATGCACAAAAAAACATTCTTTAAACTTGAAACAGCTTGACCGGACACAACTCTCTTCACACAACTTTATTATCCGATATAACCTAAAACTATAGCCTTCTAGGTTCTTTAAAATATTAGGAATATTACTGAACCAATTTTCCTAATAAAACATGCACATACATATTGACAAAGAAAGAAGCAAAATAGATATGCACATACATGTTTTGCATCTAGTTTCACAGAAAATTCATCCGTCTCTCCCTAAGTGAAGCAATTAATCACAATTTATAGACATGATACAGAGTCCATGAAACAGAATAAAAATTTCATTTCACTGGATTTATTTAGTCAACGACAGCATAGGAAAACTTGGAGGAACCCAAAGGAATCAATAAGATGAAAATTCATGAAATGGATTCAAAACATAAATCATAGTTATTTCTCGTTCTTGTAATCTTACCGATGACCTTGCATGAGGCATGCCATATACACCTGCAAATAAACCAGAATTTTCAAGCATGAGCATGTATATAAAAAAACAATGTAGCAACATTCATTCAGAAGATGCATTACAAGCCTCTTGAGTATAAAGAAGCAGTTGGAAACCCTAAGAATCCCTACATTTACCTGTCAAAATAGAAAGCAAAGTTAAGTTTATGCTTAATTGTGAACAGAATTCAGTTCATTTTTTTTCTGCCAGAAAGGAAATATAAAGTTCTTTTATATAGTCATGGAGATCACAACCAACAGAAAGTGATCAAATGCATCCAACTATGTAAAATCAAGAATAGTCATGGGGATTAGTATGAAATCAGTTTTCAAGAGTAACAGAGTTATAAGGACAAAGAAGCGAACAAGAACAGAAGAATTAAAATCATAAAAATGCACGGCATCACTTGAGATCTGACAACCCCTGAATCCTTGGGTTCGGTATTATAATTGCCATTTTTCTGAATATTTCCGTCAATTACTTCTTCCAGGGAGACCACTCAGAATCAACAAGAGATTGATGCTTTTAAACGAGATAGAAACAAGGAAGTAAGACCAAGAATGTTATATTCGGGGTGAAAAAACCAGCAGAGATCTAGGGTTTTCAAGAAAGAATGACATCTGGGCATGGAATTCAAGGCAGATGATCGAGGGTTTGATGGAACTCGAGATCAATTGGTTAAAATCATCCCGAAAATCAAAACTAACGGTTAAAGATATTGGGTTTTTAAGCGATTCATGAGGGGAAATCTTATCAGAAAGAGATCTTGGCATGGAACTCGAAGAAGAAATAAGAGGGTTCGGCCCAAGTCGAAAGATATATGATCGCAGCAAATACTCCAATAATCCGAACAAGATTTGAGGGGAAATCCGTTCAAGAACCAAATCTTGACATGGTATTCGAACAAGAAATTAGAGGGTTTGTAGAAGCCGAACGAAAGATCAGTTCGAAACTTCGAAATATGGCAAATTAAAACAGACAAAGAAAGATATTAGATTCTGCGAGGGATTGTATGATCACAGCACATAATCAATTCAAGGAAGATTTGATGGTAAATCCGATCAAGAACGAGGTCGTGGCAACCTTTGAAGAAATATTTCGGCGAAACGCAATCAAGAACGAGATCTGATATCAAACGAGGAGACTGAGGCTTTGGAGGCACTCGCCTGCGATTCGACTTCCGTTTCCGCGACTTCCTCTTCCATTTCGTTCGATCGAGAGAACGGAGAAGCGCACGCGCAGCTGCGAGAGAGGGAGAGGAGAGCAACGAGCGGGAAGTGGAGGCTTTTGAGCCTTTGGGGTTGGGGGGGTGCTATATTTATAGCAGGCGGTAAAGGTAGTGAGTTCTTAAGCTTGCGTTACGCGCAAGGTTTCCCGCGCGGGAAAGGAGTATGGGCCCTCATAACCGTTTCAAGTCTGTCCGTTAAATCATGATTGCTGGTTATAATGCAAATACGGCTATTATTAGTATTTTCACTTTTCTTTTTCAAACTTACAAATTAATTTTCTTCCAAAAATTTATATATATTTGAAAATATATATTCTACGGAGTAATCCGTGATTTGGAAAATATATATTTATTTGCTATTATTATCTATTATCTTGTTATTATAAAAATTAGTATTTTAATAGTAAAAATTATAAATTATATCGTATAGGATAAACATGGTCATTATAATTGTTATAACAACTAAATAATAGTTTTTGGATGGCTATTAATATCATTATAGAAACCTTGTAACAGCAAAATGAACTATTGAAAAGAATAGAAAGTACAATTTTGGTATTAATAAAAAAACAAAAAAAAAGATAGCATAAACAATTAATAGTACTTGGTCTTGATAAAACATGGCTATATCTCCATCTTGACAAGATTTTGCAACGTGCAAGAAATGCAATTCTGTTATGTAAAAAAAGAAAATATATAGTATAAATAATGAATAGTAATTATTAGACTTAAGCTTCTGAAAAACAGAGGAAAATATATTGATCTTGGTAATACATAATCGTTAACTAGTCAAATCTACACCATGGCAAAATAGGTCAAATATTCGTAGATTGAAGATTACATAACTCTTTTCCTATATCATCCTCAAATACATGTCAAGTACATATGCTATTTTTCGTTCTCTTATTATAATGTCAATATAAAATATTCTTATTGCCCTTATTTCATGATGCAAGTCGTTGTAATTGTTTTGGTCCTTGCTGCAATAATATGAAAAAAGTGGAAGTCTTTTTTACTAAATTGCCCTTGCAATTATAGCCAACATAAAACATCAATGCATATATCTTGAATAATGCTATATCAAGAGTAACTGATTGGTCCTCCACTTCTTTTTCATCTTTTATCTTTGCTTGCTAATGGATGCCAAGCCCAATATATCAATGGATCTACATAACCTAACATGCTACATTTTATACAGAAGAGGGGAGGAGGCAATGACAAAATTCAAGAAATGCTCTAAACTCCATAAGGTCTATTTAGAGAGCCAACGAGCACACGAATTAGCTCCTTTGCATACAAGAGCAATGCTCTTATTGGACCCGTTGTCGCATACAAGACATGCATCAAACAGAATTGGGTTCGATAGGGTTGGGTTGAGGCATTCAACAGCAGCACAAGAATTCCCTTAGATCCATAGGGGGGAGGCCTGGAGGGCTTTAAAACAACATTGCAGCAAATAAGTTGTGCTGAGCCAAAGGTTTGTTTGATCCATAACCAATTTTGCTAGAGTTTATGTACAATATGTAGATCCAACCTGATCAAGTTATTTGCTAAACTTGTTTTGGGTCGTATTGGTATTTCTACTGTCGTGTCTAATGGCGAAATGGTCAGGGTTGATTTAGCAAGGTCCAATTTCAATCCCATATTGTTGAGATTGAGCCCAAGTTGAACTTAGGGTAGATATTAGACAATGAGGCTTCCATGTATCTGCAAATATCAACTAAATTCTATCACAATTCTTATGTAGGTACCAAGGGAATAATGTGCATGCGTTTTGACTAGCCATATTGAAAGGAAAAAAAAAACTTATATATTTATATATTTTAGTTTTTGTTACCATAAAATTATATTTATATATGGGTTCGGTCATGCGTTATTGAGCCTAGGGGAATCATATATTATTTAGAGTTCAGCTGGGCTGAGCCGTTGAAATTGGGTAAAAATGATCCATATCCGATTCTAAATATAAGTGGGATATAGATTTTGACCAAGGTTGGACTAGATCTTAAAAAGTTTGCTTTTAGATCGGATGCAAATTGCAATCGGTAATCTACAACAGCAGAATTTGGACTACCCCACTAACTTGCCTTCTCTGCGGTGAAGAAGATGAAACGACTAACCACCTGTTCTTAATATGTTCCTTCACAACAATGGTTTGGCAATAGATCACCAACAAAATTCTGCTGCCTCTACTCCTTCGAATAATGGAAGAATTATGGAATACACGGAGAACAAGAATAAAAGGTAAAGAGATGAAAATAGGATGGAACTGCATGTTCTCCACAGTATGTTGGTGCCTATGGAAAGAGAGAAATAAAAAGGATTTTTGAATTTCAAGGTATACTCCAGGACTTATGGCTCGGAAGGCAATACTCTTTCTCCAAAATTGGACGTTCTTTTATAATAGCGCAGCAAAAGAAACAATTGTAGAGATTTACATTAGTGTTACAGGAGTAGCAAAGAAAAGCATGCATACATGACTTCCAGGATGAGCAAAAGAAACGACAACGACTTAATATATCCATAATTCTTATCTAATAAAATCAAGGACGGCAAAAGCTCGCATTCAATAAAAAAAAAAAATAAAAAAAAAAAGGATCTTGGGATCTTGGGAGGGCCAAACCATTTGCAGGGGCTTCATAATTCCTCTTTTGAGGAAATGCCCTCGATAATTCACGAGTATAACAACTTGCCGTAGTTGGCGATCATCGATTCAGAGTCCAATTCAGCGGTTCGCTTCCCTTGGAGAAGTTGTCTGCATAAAGTTGAAAATTGTTGGATGTGCATAATATGCAAAAATGCGAAAATCTAGAAAACCTATTTGCTAATATGAATGACCGAGCAAATATATCCTTCACGACATCATTTACAAAAGAAGAGCTCTAGTTTTTAACTGTTCCATTTGCTTATAAAGGAAAGAAAGTCAACAAGTTTGCTTCATAAGAAGTTTGTTTCAGGAATCTAAACTTTGAATTGAATCATAAGGCTGAAATGCAATGGTTGTGGCTGTTTTTTATTGTACAAGACAGCCTGCATTGGTTTAGTGACAACATGCAAATCGTAAAAGCACTGCATTGGTTTAGTGATATTCCTGCAACATCATACAATCACAAAACCAAAAAAAAAAAAATCCATGAACCCACGAGAAAACAAAAAGGAAATACAGAGTTACAAGTGCCAAAGGGTACAAAGAAGAATATACCCCCCCAAAAAAAGGGTACAAGCAGAGGATTGATCTGCCTATCGACAGAAAACATCTCACCACCCCCAAAATTCACTCAATCCACTTCAAAATGCAGCGCATTTGCCCTCAGATGATATACAGTAGTTTGATTTCACAACCTGGCATCCCTTCATAGCTAAATAATGATAATAAAAGAATCTATTACAATACAAGCAATGATAAATGTCCTTAAGAAATCAACCTCTGTAGATGCCCGAGGGATCTGCATTTTGAACTATCCATGGATGCTCAAGCAGCTTATGAAGTTGAAGACGTTGTGAGGAATCTTTGACAAGCATCTGAATAAGATAAAAACTAATATCTGAGCAAAGTGAATTCAAGAAAGTGGCCTCCTGCTCTTAAAATTTAAATTATAAACCATCAAACAAATACGTGATAAGGGAAAAAAGGAAGCAAGAATATAATGCCCCACCTGGCTTATAAGATCCTTCGCAGAAGGAGAAATAACTGGCTTTGGGGGAAATTTAAGGTCGACTTTTACTATCCTGCATCCAAAAGGCAAACAGTTTGTCAGAAGAGAATCCGAATTCCAATAAATGCTTTTTAATACAATGCAAAGTTTGCGAAGTGCTGCTGCTAAATAAATTGCCAATATCCCTCAGAAAAAGTGGTTATATGCAAATATCATTTTAAGAGCTTTAGTCATCAAATACAGCATTCCCACAACACAAAGAGGACCGCCAAAGGAGAAACAACTTTAAAAGTAAAAAAGTACCTTTTTCCATCAAAGATTGAGAACTGTCCAATTATCAAGTAAATAGACATCGGCAAGTACACAGCATTTTTTGAATAAAGCCACTATCCTTTTTTTCCCTTGAAAGAACAAAGAACACTATGTAGAGGAATTTCATGGTTAAAACTAAAAAAAAAGATGTATAAACATCAAAAAGTTTTCCGCTATTTGATTTATGTAAACAAAGACTTTGAATTTCACTTTTCAAGGATGTCGCTTAAGCCAGAAGAATTTGAATGACAGTAAATGTTTCAGTTTAGTATATAGTGAGCATGGTATTAAATACAAACTCTTCCGTTTTCTATTAACAGGAAACTAAGTCCAACACCATGCATAAACAGGCACTTGCCAATTCAAGGAGAAGATTCAGATCATCTTAGACTCTCATTTACCTTCTGTATGTATCTGAGTGATCCTTTGCCTCAAAAGGTGGAACCCCATAAAGGAACTCATAGCACAAGACACCCAAGCTCCATACATCTACATTAGCATCATGTTCAATGCTCTCCACTGAAACAAAGGAAAACACAAGGGAGTGATCAGGGATCTCAAGTGCACTTCTTGAACTTGAAAATCATACAAAGAATCTTTTGTGTTAAAGGATAGACGGTGGCTGACATACCCATTTCAGGGGGGAGGTAATCCAGTGTGCCACACATGGTCTGCCTACGGTTAAAAGTGTGCACAGACCAACCAAAATCCGCAATCTTTAACTCACCCTATCCATAAAACCCTCCATCATAAGCATGCGAAGTTTGTGCATTTGGCATAGAAAGTAGCAAACAGTAGGTTAGCTTTGTAAGGGGAAAGAAAAAGAAGGGGCAGTACCTGTATTCCAATCAGAAGATTCTCTGGTTTGATATCCCTGTGAATCACATGCTTCCCATGAAGATAGATTAATGCCCGCGCTAATGATGAGATGTACTGAAGCGGAAGAACAGCAAAATTGTTTTTTTGAGCACAAGTTCAAGGATAACATATAAAGGTTAGAGGCTAAGTTTATCTTATCAATGACATTACAAACAAAATGATGTATCAGGGGAAGTGCACTGAATGCCATAGGTTGATGAAAGTATGAGGTATTCAGGAAATAATGCTAATATCCGGTACACAAGATTTAAAAGATGAAAGTAATGACCATATGGAGCATATAGCAACCCATAGTAGATATTCACAGAAAAACTGCTAATAATCCAGTGAATGAATAGAAATTTTAAAATTGAGAATAATGATCATATGAAGATCGCTATAACTCACAGTAGCTGCCCGGCTTTCACTGAAGTATTTGCACCTCTGCAATTCTTTGTAAAGTTCACCGTTTGCTGCATATTCCAGTATCAAATAAACACGAGTCTGCCCAAAAAAAAAAGATAAAATGAGCAGGCCAAAAAAGGCGCTATAAAGAATACCTCAGATGTTAAATAGAAAGCACAAGTAACGGTCATCATAGAGTAGATCTCTAAACCTGGTCATAGAAGTATCCATATAGACGTAGTATATTTGGGTGCCTGAGGTGGCTCTGTATTTCTACTTCACGTTGCAGCTGATGCTCAACTTGAGATTGTCTCAGCTGGCTCTTAAAAAGAACTTTTAGTGCCACTATATGATTGCTCTGGGTCCAATTTTAAAACTCAAAGTAAGCAGTCTTATGATAAATAGCTAAATCACGAAAGAAGTGGAAAATTCAATATTATAAATTCTAGAGACCGATATATCTGATAGAATACAAACACATAATACTTCCAATCATTCTTTCACTGTAATTTTCTAATGCGGGTTTCCACTATCATGTGCTTCGTTTTTATAATCAAGCCTCGAAGATGAATCGAAACTACAAAATACAGCCCGTACCCTCTTTTCTCTGGCCAGATAGACATGACCAAACTTTCCTCTTCCTAGTGGCTTTCCGATGTCAAAATCGTCCAGCGTCCAGCGCTTCTCCACTGTTGAGCCCTTTGAAGAAGGCTGTCAAAGAAACGCATAAAATCGTCTATATTCAAATATAATAGATTACTACAACAGTTGAAAAGAACTCAAAAAAAAAACCGAAACCATGATTGAAGGCAGATAAAACTGAAACGGGAAGGAGCAGAAATACCCCTAAATTATTGATTACAACAGCTAAGAAAACAGCTAGAATTCGTTATTTGAGATGCGATGGAGCTGGCAACAAAAACCAATAAGATCTGCGAACTGCAACCCTAAAATGCGTCCGTAAAACAAAAAAGCATCTAAAGCTGGAATCCGTGGTTAAATCCTGGCTTTGATGGAAGGATCATAAAAAATATTGCTCCTTGACATAACAAGGCACACCAAGATAGAAAAAACTTTAAGCCAAAGCCATAGGTTCCCCCAGTTCCGATGCCCTTGCCAAGAAGAGAAGTAAAGAAAAGAAAGAAAAAACAAGATCTAATGGCTCTAATCAACCAAAACCAAAAATCTACTTCCAAGTGCCGTTATAAAGAAGGCATGAAGTATCTACCGGCAGACCCAGGGAAAACCTAAATCCATGACAAAACAATCCGAGTAAAAGTAGAAAAGGAGCCGCCATATACTTCAAAAAACCCAGATTGCAGTCAAGAATCCTAAAAGAAGCGAAATCTTACGTACCTTCTCTTCATGCTGGGTTTCCGTGGCGATCGCCATGGAGCCGGGGGCGAGGGGCGGCGGAATGGCGTGGGGGAGAGAGACTCACCTTCGATTTCTTTGGGCGAAGGAACTTAGGGAATCTAGACTGCGGTGTAACGGTCGGATTTTTATATGATTCCACCTGGAACGTGAGGAACAAAATTCGAAGTTATAGCCGTTTGAATTAGGAACGACGCGAGCGAAGCGGTCACAGGGGGGGCAGGTTCACTGCATTCACGATAAAAAAATTCCCTGTATTTTCTTGCCAATTGCCGGTTTTAACTCCGAATAAGGGACAGAAACGCCGGGATTTCGTATTCTCCCTGCAGTCAGATATGATACAAGCGGACCTTAAGATTTGTGCCCCGGTGCTCTTAGATGATGTACGTGGACATTAGCTCTCGGGTTGACATTCACAGAGACGAATCCATACTTTCCCAAGCTACCAGCGCTCAGCTAAGGGAAGCTTCATTCGCCTAAAATTTAACTAATGCAGCTCGAATGTAACATAAGCACGTACATCGTGGGCTCAGGAATCTATTTATGTGCTTAAGTTATGTAATTACAAAATCAAGACTTAGCACAAGAAGAGAAAAATCGTATCTAAACTCAACAAAATAGAACCTAGTAATTATATGGGTTGGACGACATTGCAAGGTTTTTGAGCCAAAGAATTAAGGCTTGCTTCGGCTTTCCCGTCTTTATATTTAACTTTTTTTTTAGAAAAAAAATAGAATATAGAATAGGAGAACTCTGCTGTCTAACATCGAAATAAACCAAAGTCAAGTCACCAGTATCAACTTAATCAATTAGCATCATATAACTACATAAATTTAGCTTAATTTTTTTGATGATAAGCGAGGCTGCATGCCACCAGGTTTTACTTGTTGCTGAAGGAGAAGAATGTACAGAGTATTATTTACATGAGTCAGGCAAGATGTGAAAAAGATAAAAAAACAGTGCCCGCAAAAGACCAAGGTCAGGAACAGGCTACTACGGTGGAGAACAGTGTGAGGAACAGGGGAGAAAGCAGAACAGGCTGTTGTTGAGCCAAGGACGGCAATTAAATGCTAGCTTCAATGGAGTTGTCCCTTCGAGGGTGAGTTCAGGTTGCAGAGATCTATAGCGAACAACAAGCATTGTGCCGACATCCTCTGCTAACAGTCTGTGGATAACTAAGACAGAAAGCAGCAGAAATTGAACGTAAAACAGAAAACAATTCCTATTGCATGAAGGCCAATTTCTGCTGTTAATCTTCTGCCAGTAATGGGGTTGGTCTTTTGCGATTTGCCTCTGTTAATGCGTCTTATAATAGCTCTTTTGGGTAAACGTAGCAGCTATTATAAGACGCATTTTAGTGGCAGATTTATGCGCACATTAATGGTGTTCGCCAGCCATCTTCTTTACATCACTAGGTTCTGCTTGTATTTTGACAGAATAAGGAGACTCACCCAAGGTAAGTTACCTTTCTCTTTGAGAGAAAAGTGGGGCACCGATCCGACATGAATAAATTATTCAACTTTTTTTTTGGTAACAATAAATTATCCAAGTGTAAATACTCGAGGTGAAGAGTTGAACGCCATGAATCGGGCTTGGCCGAATGGCATGTAGCCCATGCTCTGTTTAGCAACAAGAGATTTTAGATTCTTGAATAATTTAATCTTAAATATTTAAACTTTGCGGAAAAATAAAAATAAACTTCAAACTTCCTATTTTTAGGTGCGTTAAAATAGGGCAATGACTAGGCACTACTGTTTTCTTTGCTTCCTTCCCTCCTTTCTCTCTTTTATTTAATGAAAGGGAGGCTGAGATAGCTGCTCAGCTTTTATTGAAGATTAGAGAGAAAAAGTACAATCAAGAAGAGAAAAAGATACTCAGATATTATTGTTGCGGGGGAAGGAGGGGGCCTTGAATTTAGTCCCACATCGGCTAGTAGCGGAAAGGTTCTGTGCCTTAAATGG
>JAOXJJ010001100.1:18346500-18397374 GCA_025769935.1 Phoenix roebelenii | reverse complement strand
CCTCTTTCTCTGCTAGCTTAATGTGGGCTATGCTGTTGCGCGAGGCTCCGGCAGAATGCCGTCCCCGCAACAGATGGTAGATGGTAGATGGGACAAATAATTAAAAAAAATATGTTATTAGAAAATTATTACTTAAAAATTGCTATATTATTATTTTATAATAGTATTATAAAAGAATAATTTACTAAAATAAATTTAAAAGAATGAAAAGAGCTTGCTTAAATCAAAGCGTATGATATACATTGTCCTAAGACCGCAATTCGTCCTATACGTGTAGGTTTGCGGTGATCTCGCATCCAAAGTACAAGAATCAGGCTTAGCTCGATTCTTCTTTAACAAGCACGATTTATGGAGAGATTTGACTCAACCGATTTTTTTAGATGTCCGAATAAAATAGAAAAAAATAGAGAAAGAACGAAAGAAAAAAAAGTATTGCATATTTAGTCTCTCTTAAAAAAAGCAAGAAATTAGATGTGCGAGTTGAATGGATATCAGATATGTGAGTGGAATAAATTGAGCAATTTAATATATTAGACCTAGAGCTTATTTATAGCTCTGTCCGATAATCGATACGGTGCTGCATTTTTAAAGATGTAATAATTTTCGAAAGCTTAAACCCCAGAGCCCATGCATAATGAGTTTTGCACTGCACTTTTTTATAATAATTATTTTTTTAATAAAAAATATGTGCAGAATAGTCGTAACATGCGACACATTAATTTGTCTCGGCAGACATTTAGAAATTTAAAACATGCCGCCTAGTGTTTGGACACGAAGCTGCGCCTCTCACTTGCTAATTATGAATATAGCTGTTTTCTAATATAACGTAATGTACAAAAAATTCACCTCCTAATATTTTTATATGTTTTGGAAAGAAAGAAGAAGCACATGATCTAAAATATTAATTATATTTTATTCTAAAACATGAATAAATTTGTAAGATCCACTCTAAACAAGCTTGGTTGATCAGATACCATACCAAACATCCATAAGGTATCCTTTTCTCTTGATCATTAACATTGTCCAAATGAATATTTTCAGAAGCGACCATCATGGCAATGACCCGATTACTAACACCACTCTTGTTAACAAGCACAAACTCGACAATTAACAATGGATGAGCAAACGGGATCTCTAATTTTTTGTTTTCCACTGCAGAGGACCATGCATGCTAGGATGGGCGATACATCGCCGCCCATCTAGAAAATAAATGGTTGTCACCTATTGCATTACTCTATCGGAGATAAGTAATAGTCGTTCATTTTTTAGATGGATGACGGGTTATCCATCCAAACATGCACATCTCCTATGGTGCAAAATAATACTGCAGAGGATCCGAGCTCCCAACTCAAATCTATTATCAGGTCATTCTCATGATCTCCATTGGCCAGCTTCATGCATGCCAAATGCCAGTAAAATATGGGTCGACCTGTGTAACCTTAAACATTGGATCATCAGGATAGCCCAATAACTTATTAGGCACTGCGCGAGCACATGGCGCACAGTGCCAGCTGAAACCCAAGGACATTGATACGACGCATGGACGCCCATTGTCGGCCTAGCTTGACCAGTTTCGGCTGCTTCCTGCGGATGGTGGCATAAAGAATCAGGGTAATTTAAGAACATATTGTGACATGGTAACTCAGTAGGTAGCTACTCCCCAACGCCCTTCCCATGATCATTAATAACCTGCAAGACAAGAAAATGACCCCCAACTAACGTCCGTTAATTCTCTTAATACTTATCAAAGTTTCGCTCTTCTATCATTTGATAGCTTAGCTTAGAGGAGTAACTTTAGATAGGGGTGCAAATAGGTTGGGTCGGACCGGATCATGAGTGATCCCGGTCCAACTCAGTTTTTTGTTTGCGTCCTATTGTTGAACCTAGATCTAATCTAATAAAAAATTAGGTCGGATCGGATCCACGGCTACAATTTTTGATCCAACGGATCACTCGGATCGGGACGAGTCCATGTATAACCTGATCCTCATCTAAAAAATTTGGATCTGGTTTGGATCCAAATTGGACTATATATTTTTGGTACCATGCTCTGCATTAGAGACCCATTCTACTGTGGTATCACAGTATTTATTTGGCATATTTGAAAAGGTCGGTCGATTGCCGGGATGCATATTGCCCTCGAGGATGCTGACTTTTGACAGCTTATTTATGTAAAAAACCATGCATAAAGGCTGCTCCAACCACCTGCACAATTTTTTGAAACACCAGTAGTATGTCAGCACCATTATGTTTTGTAAGTAGAATGGTTTTGCAATATCAATGAAAATGATTAATGTCGTCGAGCCCTATCTTTTCATGCCATAGAGGCTTCCCTTCAGAAATTAGAATTCTTTGGTGCCTTCTGCACTTCAAATTAAATGCATCTGTAGCAATTTGAGGAAAAATTTGATGTAACCAACACACGGGAAATTAAATGCACATGTAGCAATTTGAGGAAAAAATTGATCTAACCAACACACACGGAAGTAAGGGGAGTAGAAAATTGATGCTTGTCACATGCCTAACAGTCGCAGCCTCGTGGACGGGTCATGACTGGGGAGATTAAATAGTTAGGCTTAAAAGGCCTTTAACCTAAGTGCCCTTATAACTCACGAGCTCTAATAGGTTTTTCGAGTTCGAGACAGGTCATAGGATTGGAAACTCAGAATTACTCCAAAAATCAAACAAATCGAGTCGGGTCATATCAGAATTTAGTAAAACCAGACTTGGCCTAAAAAATGAAATGGGGCCAATCGTAGAACCCGACCCGACTCCATGGATCCTTTGACATGGGTCAGTTCAAATTTAATTGGATCGGGTCGGATTGAGTCATAGGTCAACCTGAATCATTTGCAACCTTAATTTTGGACGATGGTGCATACTGCGGACCTCAGTTTGATTTCTGTGCACCACTCTAGCTTGTCACAGCCTCAGAGGTTACAAAGAAGGTTATCTAAAACATAGACGGTTGACAATGCCCGACCGAGTCCGACATCATTAAGTGGCACTATAACATCTCTAAGGCTTGGAGCTGTAAGGGTTAAGGTTCATATTGGATGCTGCTGATAGGAAAAATATTGGATATCTTGACCTCGGCTTCAACTGATTTCTTTAACGTCGGAATACCTGAGATGAATAACTTCGGTAAAAATCGAGGTGACACTTTGCTCGTGCTAATAAAGACCGACAATTATGAGGACGTCGCACTTAATGCATTATCAACGTAATTACTGCCGCATGTTGTTCGCACAGGACAGTTATCACGTTGTAAACATAGTGCCGACCATTACCATATAGTTAAGGCACGTCGCGACAAATCAAGTAATGAATTTGTATTCTGCTTTATATAAAAGGGTGGGCTCGAGATCCCCAGGTAAGTTCATTTAGAGATTTTTCTCTTCCACATTGTTGCTCTAGTATTCTGAATTAAGTATTGGAGAGTTTTTCGCTGGAAACTTTCCAGCAAATAGAATTCTTACAGGTTAACCTCGAAGGCTACCGGTTCTTCCCCACTTCAGTCTCTTTCGACCTCATTCAGTTCGATTCTCATTGGCCTCATAGCAAGCCAAGCAGCATCTTCGCATTGCTCCAGAATTTAGCAGCACCCGGTGCTACCATTTGAGAGTGAGTTTTTGTGCATAATTAGATGATTAAAAAAAATAAAAGTTATGCGGCTTAATTTCAATCACTCCCTCGAAAATAGGAAGTAATAACTGAGCGTCCAAACTGAGCGTGTCAAAAAAAAAAAAAAAAAGTACTCCATCACGAGGGCCTTTGCCGATCATTAATCGCCATCCCAAAGCTGAGTTTTATTATCCATTTTACCCTTCATGGTTTGGAAATTTTTTAATAAAAAAATGATCAGGGTACCAAGTGTACAAACCACAACCACCCTTAACGTCATAACCAGTACATATTAATACCGTTACTGCCCCACTCTTAAATTTTCTTGGTCATTAACTACTCGAAGTGCTCATAAGATAGATTTTGACGTCACCATTTAATTCATGTTAATACCGTTACTGCCCCACTCTTAAATTTTCTTGGTCATTAATTACTCGAAATGCTCATGATATAGGATTTGACCTCTATAGCATCGCCATTTAATTCTGGCCCGAGGAGGCAGCGCCAGGTATCCTTTCCTTAGCCTCAGCATTAAATCACCTCCACTTTCCCATATGGAGCCCTTGAACTCTTTCTCCAGTCTACCCTATAAACTCTATGCTCGCCCAACTTACCACTTGGTAATTAGATCCATGGCTAAGACACCGACGGGCCATCTTATCACACTCTTCCTTCTTCAAGCCTGTCTCTGCATGAGTTATGGGGAGGCCGAGGTGAAAGGTATGTTTGTGTTTGGGAGCTCTTTGGTCGACAATGGGAATAACAACTTCTTGAGGAATTCGACTGCGAGGGCCGACTACCCACCATATGGCATAGACTTCCCTCTGGGGCCCTCAGGGAGGTTTTCCAATGGGAGGAATCCGATAGACGTTCTCGGGGAGCTTCTGAAGCTTCCAAGCCTGATTCCCCCGTTCGCCGATCCGAGAACCAGAGGACCTAGGATTGCCAATGGCGTCAACTATGCCTCTGGTGGCTCAGGGATACTAGACCAGACCGGGTCTATCACCGTAAGGCCAAATTTCACTTGCTCTCATGCACGCCTGCATATGTTTTGATTGCACTTAATAATGTCATTATTTGTGGAGTTAGGAGAGATTACTAATTAACTATAAACAATAACATGCAGAGCGAAACAGTTTTATTTTTTAAAATAAATTTCAAAATATTTAAAGCTTTTGAAAGCAAAGTTTTATTGCTTTCAAAAAATAGTAGGGATAAAAGCGAGGAGTAGCATCAGTTTTCTGCAAATACTATCTTCAACACCAATTTCCGTATGATTTTTCAGTAGTTTGTACATGAGGAAAGATATAAAAACAGTAGCAGTATCAAACAAGCCCTGAACTATCACAATTATAATGGTGAAGAGTAACTGCGATAGAGTTCAATATGGAATTACTAGAATGCATATCAAGATTTTGACAAGGATCAGATAGCCTGTAAGTACCTCAGCAAGAATTGTTAGGTTTGATTCTTTAGATTATTTAATTGTTTACTGCCATGACGATCGCCCTCGGCCCTTGTTATATATTGGCAAGCGTGGGATACGTGGCAAACATGCTGCAAAACTACAACTTTTGTTTCCACCAGGTATCTCGAGTGACATGTTCCAAATGGTCTAAAAGAGCTCCTTATCAAAAAAATGGTCCAAAGGAGCACCGGTTACACTACAATTTTTGATTCCACCTCTTATAGCTTCATTTTTCATTCTGTGGAGCTTCAGAGTAGTACTCTTGTCTCTGTTAGCTGTACATCTCCTTCATTTTCTATGAGATAAAAATATTTTTGGGTTTCGGTAATTAAAACCCTTCTATCAACATATATTATTATGACTTCTCTGTGCAGGGTGAGGTGATGAGCTTGAGCCAACAAGTAAGGGACTTCAAGACTAGGACGCTGCCAGACTTTGCAGCCCAGCTTGAACTCAGCGGCCACCGAGGGGCCTACAAACACTACCTCTCCAAGTACCTGTTCGTGGTGGGAACCGGTGGAAATGATTATTTACTGAATTACTTCATTCCCGGGGAAAAGAAGAGACCTGCCTTGCGACAATTCACCAAAGCTCTCATCTCCACACTGTCCGGCCAGCTCAAGGTATGGACTTCATCCCATGTCCCGTTTTTAAAACTTAGCAAAGTTGGAACTATTTTTCCACAGAGACTCATAATAACCTTATAAAAAATAGTTAATTCGTCATATACGGATATGGCCCATGATATGTAGTCTAGTGTTCCCTAGTCTGGAAAACGATAAAACTTAGGCCTGCTTTTCCTTTGGCCATGCAGATGCTTTATGATCTTGGAGCAAGAAAATTCTTGCTCTTCTCTATTCAAACCATGGGTTGTGTGCCGGTCGTGAGGTCAAATTCACGTATAACCAACGGAAGTTGCGTCGAGGCCATGAATAAAGCTGCTCTTCTCTTCAATCGCCACCTAAAGTCACTGGTCCATTCGACGAAAATCCAGATGCCGGGCTCCAAAATGGTCTATATTAATTCTTACAAGATTATAAGAGATATCATCATCGATCCTACTCAGAACGGTAATACTCGCCAGCACTTTGACAACATTAGATACGTAGAATATATAGCCATAACAGCATAGAGGTAGCACCATTTCATCCGAACCGGGGGTTAATGGCGTTAAGTGCTGGTCCTCAGGATTCTGTGATACAAGAAAAGCCTGCTGCGAGTTGTCGTCAAGGAGGGAAGGAGGAAATGGGATACTATGCCGAAAAGGAGGGCGCGCATGCGGCCATCGGGCCGCCCACGTATTCTTTGATGGTCTCCATCCAACCGATGCCGTCAACGTGAGGATCGCACAGAAGGCTTATGGCTCGAATCTGAAGGCAGAAGCATATCCTATCAATGTGAAACAACTGGCTCGGTCTACGTGATTCGAACAAGGTGAAGCATTCAGGTAGTGTCGTCAGTAGGTGAGCGTGTTGTTTGTGTTTTTGTGTGTGTAGGCAGGCAAAAAGGAGTGAATCTCGGTTGGATGCTGTTACGCAAACCGCTTCCTTCTTGTGTAAATAAGTTCCTTAACAATTACGCTTCCTTCTTGTGTGAATCAGGTTCATCTTGGTCTGATGGTTAACGTCCCTTAACAAAGTTGTTACATGGTGGTAGATCTTTACTAATCTTTTATATATAACGGAATTATACATGGTCTGGTAGTATATGAATTAATGTGACTTTGTTAGTCATATTAATGCCATATTCCTATAACTATGCCACCTGAAGAGATTAATGAAACATGAAGCAAACATTCTCACCAAAAAAAAAGAGAAAAAACTTGAAGCAAACATATTTAACCATGCAGTACTGGCCAAACTAGTAAGGGTTGAGAATTAGATTTTTATTTTTATTTTTATTTTTCTTTTTGATATAACAAAATGTTAGATAATTAATCAGGACAAGTATCTATTGAGGGTGTTTGAAGTGGATCCTCCAGTTCAAACATGTACTAGAGAGGATACTGACTCCTCTATAGTCACCTCAAAAACCTAGTCACCCATGGCCACTGTTGTGTCACTTAGCAGCAGGAGATTGAACCGTGTAGGAAGATTAAATTGGACAGTCTAACAATTGACTCTCTGTTCAGCCATCCATATTTGGCTGTTGCATCCCTAGTAAGTAATTGAATCGGACCTTCCAATTATTAAAGATGAATATAAACTCATTCTATATATGAGCCTACGCATGCATTTGGTTTTTGACTGATAAATTCTTGGACACTTAAGAATTTCTTAGTAACGAAGTGGAGCCACATTTTATCAGTAAGTGACAGGATTGCTGTGATGAAATTAGTCGCATTACCTAGTGGTCGAGTGAGCTGAGCTTTATCTTATACTAATGTTGTAATATAATTTTGGTTACTAAGTTCTGAAAACCTTCATGATGCATCATTGACGTGTTATGGGGATTTAACATAGGCGAATTCCAGGTTGGTGAGAGTTTGGTATCGGCTGCTCTTTCACATGCATTATGACATGTCTGAGGTGTGTAGCATGCCGTTAGCTTTGCCTGCAAATAATACAGCTACCAAGTTAGATGATAGTTCCAATAGCTGAGTTAAGTGGTGCTTAGGAAGGATTGAAGTTTGCAGTGATGTATTTGAAGGCGACCCATATTATATATGAAGGTGATTCATTGATAGTAATCAGATGGATTTTAAATCAATCAACTATCAAGACTAGTTTTCATTTATTGCTATGGGATTGCTGGAAAATGGTTGCTTCTCTTCAGTTTTATGAGGTGACATATGTTTATAGTGTAATGACTCATGCTGACGTGTGTTTAGTTTTACATCGGTTATTCGTTGGGTAGATTTTGGATACTTATAAAGATTAGGAAACTCAAATAACAACTTCCGACTGGCCATTTTATGTGAGGTCCTAATTTTTAACAAATGATATCAGAGCGGACCTAATCCATGACCTACGTGGACTAGGATATACTACAACATGGGTATATTTGAGCTGATCACGAGTTGATTATGGTGTTTAGGATTGGATTTAAAGGAATTTAGATTTTTAGCCTGGCGAGGACACCGTGGCTTAAATGGGGGAAGTATGTGATAACCCGTGCGAGCGTGTGTTTAGTCTCACAACTGTTATTTACTGGATAGATCTTGAGTACTTATATAAGATTAAAAAACTCAAATAATACCTTTCGACTAGTCTTTTTAGATGAGTTACTGAGTTGTTATATATGGAGAGGCTAATAGTACAACTAATTGGATGACGATATATGTAGCTAATCAAAGCACCAAATAAAAATCACATTATGCATGTGAGCATCCATGAGGGCATCCCTAATTAGATGATGAGGCATTTGGCTACAACAAACTTTTAATCACTCCAATGTAAATACTCCATCATTCTGATGAATGCATAAGGCGGCTGCTTTCTCAGCCTCCCTTTCTATAAAAAAAAGGACATATGTAGTTAAACATACAAGAGCCACTCCGGACTGTTCCATCAGATATTTTTTAGATTTTTTTCATATTATATTTTTCGATTCATATGGATGTATTTTCACTAGATTGATATAATAAATTTGGTTCCACCAAAAAAAAATAATACAACTTTTTTGTTCTTTTGAATTTCTAAGAAGAGACAACAGCTAGCTAACCATTTATGCATATATCAATATTTTTTGAGGATGATGGAAGGGAAATGTCCAACATTTAACAACAAGATATATATACACACATACCAATACTGGCTTGCTTGGATAGCTAACACGTATAAGGCCAGTCAAAATTCTCAAATATGGTTCTGGAGATGACAGAAGGCATTTGGCCACATCTTGGGTCATCAGATCAAGCCGGTTCGGGTTATTATCAGGTTGAATTAGTCTAGCACCAGACTTATTGACAGCTTATTGTGAAAGCACTCCAGAAGTCCAGACTTTTGGTACTAGACTTTCTAGAGTAATGAAATATTTTGTTAACCACGTAGTCCAAATGGATTCCTTCGGCAGATTTCATGCAGGTCCCTGACGCTTTCCAATTCTGGTTCTAAATATAGATCTAGAGATGATAAAGGCCGGTGCTTGAAGGATATTCGAGCCGAGGAGACCCCTACGGCTACATTGTTAATTCTTGCTCATTTAGATTGGAACGAGAAAACATTGTTAGCGTTCCACACAGGTCACGAGAATTTGGGTTTTCATTGGGCAGAGACTGAAGTTTTTTTATTTTAAAAAAGCTTTTTAAAAGAAAGATTATGTCAGACATTCAAAGGTTTCTAATTGAGAGGGGATGATTTCTTAGATAATGGGCGTTAGAGATAGGATTTGTCAAATATTCTTATGACCGTTTGAAAACTGAGCCTTCATGGTTGGCAATTAATGAAAGAATACTCATATCAGGGAGAGCACTTCCAAATGCTATCAATTGTTAGGCATGCAATAATCCGATTTCCAGCTTACCATAAATTCATTAACTGCTTTTTTGCAAGAATTATCAACAAGTTGTTAAAAGAGGTCTTATCTAAGTATATTTATGAGCAAATTTGATTTCATGTAATCTATGAAAAGTTTAAAGATATGGGGAAGTGGATTCGCATCATGAAATTTACCCCTTGATAATATAGTATGCAAGAACTTTTACATGGATATAATGGTTTGAACTAATATGAACATTAATTCTTAGGCATGTATATGATCACTGATAAGAGGAAGTGCATATATAATTAGTGCTATCTGTTCTATTTTAATGTACTGTTCGTACGTTCTTGTTTTACGGCATGGTAATGTTCCTTAATTGGGTTGGACTGTTCAAGAAAGGTTAGGATGTCCAACTAGCCTTTCAACATACTGTGTATATGATCACTAAGAATCGCACCCGTCTATATATGCTGGGCTAAACCTTGTTTTGGCCACGGCTCCTATAAATTAAGCTGCATGTTTACGCTATAGACCGTAGCAACACACAATCGAGCTAAGATCAACTTGTGATCTCACTTGGGAGCCAACGCCCGCGGGAAAGAAAAGAGAAGATAACGCCAAACCGTAATGCCGACTACAATCGATTCGCAGCACCAAGCGCCACGTACGTCTTCCTACATGCAACCCCAGAACCTTTTCTCTCTCCTCAACCCCTGCCTTATCCCAAATCCTCATCCCGCCGTGCCCTGTGCCACGCGTCACCTATCCAACCCACCACCTCCTCTATTAAAGAAAGAAACACCTCCTCGATCACTGTTAGGAAAGTAATAGAGGAGGAGAGACAGGGGGAGTGAGAGAATGGCGAAGGTCCGGCAGGCGGCGAGGTTTGCGACAGCGGGGGCGATGGGGGTGGGACTGCTGGTGCTGTCGGGGCTGACACTGACGGGGACGGTGATCGGGCTGGTGGTGGCGACACCGTTGTTGGTGATATTCAGCCCGATCCTGGTGCCGGCGGCGGCGGCAGCGGCGCTGGTGGCGGTGGGGCTGCTGCTGTCCGGGGGGTTCGGGGTGGCGGCGGTGTCTGCTCTGGTGTGGATCTACAACTACGTGACGGGGAAGCACCCGCCGGGCGCGGACCGGCTGGACGCCGCGCGGGCGGCGCTGGCGAGGAAGGCCAGGGATTACGGCCACTACGTGCAAACCAAGACCCAGGAGGCCGCCGCTACTGGCGCTTAATTAGAATGGAATAGAATTAGTCTCTATCCATCGATATATCTATCTCTCTCTCTGTGTGGTAGGGCTTATGATTCCGTTGTGCTCTTGGGGTGGGTTTTGCGTGTATGTATGGTTGTTCTTCCTATATATATATTTGGCGTTTTGGCTTTCAACTGATCCGTAGTTATCTATGTGTATGCTAAATAGGGTAGTGGCAATAAGCTTGTGGTTCTTGTTAGTGATCTGCGCGTGGGTGAAGCTAGGGAATGCAAACTTTATAACGGGGAAGTCGGGTTAGAGACATTTCATCAAACAGGAAGGCGGACAAGGATTTGGCTTAATGGGCTTCGAGCAATGTCATATGAGACCTTAAAAAAACTCTTGAGCTAGCAAAATCCGAATATTAAGATAACCACAACATATCAAATGGTACAGCAAGATGCCTTTGTTTGTAAGATACTTGAGAGTTTTTGGTAGGGAAGGTTTATTGCTTTCAAGAAGAAGTGAAAATAAAAGCAACGGATAGTAGAAGTTCTGTATAAATACTTCCTCGGTGGATATTATATGACAAGATTAACATTACTTGACATGACCTAAGATTTGTGTTGCCGTCGGCACTTCCAACATTACCTAAGATTCCTCAATGTTATATCTTGCTTGAGAAGGAAAAAATTGTGTGTTGCATTTTATCATGTGACATTCCGAGAGTAGCGGTGGAGTCGGGATTTTAAGAAATTTAACGGGCGTCATCACTCCCCCATTTGGAGGGAGATTTGTGCCAGAGCTCCATTGGTGCTCCTAGCGATCCGATGGGCTGTCGGGGACGGGACTTCTGTTGATGTTCTTGAAGATGGTTAGGTGATTGAGTTATCGATTAGTAGATTACCGCTATGGTGGACTCGGGCAGGCTGGTGGGACGCAGGGTATGTGACTTGCTAGTTTCCGATGAGGGAAAATGGAATAAGGGTCTGATCCGGGAGGCTTTTGGGGAGTAGTTGGTAGAGAGGGATTTGGCCTTACCGATTCCTTCACAGGTGGAGCCAGATAAATTGGTTTGGATGCCGTCGGGCCGGTTGAGGGTGCGTGCCAGAGATCTTCATGCATGGACCAGCAGGGAACCAGACGAGCGGATTGATGGTGGATGGATTTGGAGGATGAAGGTGCATCCTCGGGTAGCACTTTTTCTTTGGAATGGGGCTTGGGATTGCCTACCAACGAGGAATATGTTTGCTAGGTGGGGGATGCGGATGACTCCGCTATGTGAGTGAGGTATATCCAGACGCTGAGGAGACTATCAACTATGTACTTCTTCGATGCCTTACAGTTTTGAAGATCTGGAGATGTTTACTTGTGCCATTCCCTTTGTTATAGGAGTCGGTGGAAGATTTGCTTCGGTATATAAGTAATTCCCTCCGGAGGCCTAGCACCATAGAGACGGAGATCGTGGTTGTTTACTTGGCCTATCATATATGGCTGGATGGGAACGGCCGTCTGTTTGAAAGCAGGAGGTTGTCCCCATAGGTTGTGATGGACAGGGCTCTACGGCGTGCGACAGAGATTACTATGTTGGCTACATCAATCTTATCTGGGAGGGCTAGGGATATCTAGGGTACCTATACCACTATTCCAACATCCAAATTTATCTATTTCTCTTAAGTACCCCCACCCTCTAGTTATCTTAAGGTAAATTTCGATCGAGGCATGGTGGGGGATGGTGCCTCTGGAGGCGTGAGTTTTGTGATCAGGAACCCTGGTGGTAGATCTATTGCAGCTGGAAGGCGGAGCACACCAGGTCTGACCGCAGTGGTAGCAGAGCTACGGGCAGTCTGAGAGAGTATTATTTACTTTCACTTGATTTGGCAGATTATACTCACGCTAGAGTTACATAAAATGAAATGCCGATTTGACCCAAAAAAATAAAATTTAATGCACAGGGAGGGAGGAAGAGACAACATTTTTTGGGAGTAAGGATTTATTATTATTATGGATTTTAATGGAGAGGGATGGGGAAAGTTGTAGAAAAAAGAATTTAAGACTAACAATCCAGATACTTATTGAATTTTAGAAAAATGATTCCTAGGCATTTTTTGGGGGGAGCTAAGTATTTTTTTAAAGTATGGACAAATGTTCATACCAAAAAGAAAGAATAAACAAATATGTAATATGTAATCAAGTCTGCTTCATATAATATTATGCTTTAGTTGTATACTCTCTTTACTTCATATGATCTCTTATAGATTAGTCCATGAACTTACCGATATTTGTATATCAATCCTCATTTTAATTCTTAAAATTTTGTAATCTATTGCTTATGTGCACAATAAAATATTTAATTTTTATTCTTCTCGTATTGATAATTTTATATATTCAGAATATATTAGTTTTTAGCTCTCAATTTAACCAACCCTTTAAAACTTACTGCCTTGCTCAAAAATGCAGAATTGTTCCGAACCGTCCAATTCAACATATACTAAGTCATGTCGGCGATGAACTAGAATAATTCTGGCATTTAAAATGGTAAACCATTAGATAGAAAGAGGAAGAAAAAGTGAGAGAGAGAGAGAGAGAGAGAGAGAGAGAGAGAGAGAGGGCGAGAAAGCCCCCAAAGGCCTTCAGAAGGCGCCAGAGGGGCCTTGAAGGGCCGGAGTAGGGCTTCGTCCTTCGGCCCCTTGTTTCGTTCGAAATAGGAGTCTGCCGAGGCCCTTTTTTTATTTTAAAAATTTAAGTGAAGTATGCGAAATTAAAATAAAAAAAGGGTCTCGACGTATGCTATTAGAACATGTGTTGTAACATTTTCTAATAAATTTAGACCATATTTAGAAAATTCTTAATTGATAAAGGTATCTCCTGAGCATAAAACTTGTGTGGAATGCATAACAAAATCAATACAATCCTGCATAATCTCTAACATGAAATGTAGCATTCAGAAACAAATTACACTAATAATGCCGTATAATAATTTGATCATGTTATTAGGATTTTTTTGTAGCATCAATAAGATTAAACAACTTTTAAATGTGAACCCACCTTTTTTTGAAATGCAATCAGCCAATCAGACAACAGGTTTTATATCTGCTCTGTATCTCTTTGCCTAATGTTCTATCATGTGCTATTCTGTCAGTTTAATACTTGCCAACTTTGGTTATCGCTAAAGGCACGCAAGATATCAGTCCCGATCATCATAGTTTTGTCAGCAGTTTCGTTTGTACTGCTTGTGGTGGCAATCTCAGTTTGGATAAGAAGGAAACAGTGGGAGCTTGGTGATTTTCCCTTCTCTAATATTAAACCATAGTTCAAGCTATAGCGGTAAGATCAATTTGAGTGTACATTCATTTAAGCTCTACGACATATGCTGTACCACTAAGTATGTATCTATAATGGCCCCTGATATCTAATGCAATGCGATTGGATGGTTGAGACACCAGTCCTAGGAAGATAACAGATGTGAGTTGTCACTGTAATCATTTTATGTTCGAATCCATCATCAAGCTATCATATTCTTGGTGTAAAACCAGAGAAAGAAGATTGCTCCTCGGAACTTGTCAAAGACAACATTTGACTATTTCAATTGGAGAGTCAGCAATTCACATACAAAGATTTGATCAGCATAACTAAAAATTTTGAGCATGTCACTGGCGAGGGTGTGTTGTTTGCCATGGTTAGGAAATGGCAGTCAACTGGCTGTCAAGCTGCGCTCTCAGTCATCAATGCAGGGGACATAGGTGTTCCAGACTGAGATAAGAAATTCCTTAGTTTTTTTCTTTTGATTTTTAGAAAGGAAATTCCTTTCTTGTTAAATGTCATAACAAGCAAAAGTTTTTGTAGGAGTGCTTTGGCCATTTTGGAACTGAAATATGGGTTTTAAATAATATAGAAATGATTAATCTCTTCAACGGTCACATATGAAAATGTCCCTGATCTTGGTCCGCAGGCCCAGCTCGTCAAGGTTTCATCACAGAAACCTTGTATCTTTGGTTTGATACCGTAAGGATGAGAATACTTGGTATTTGTATCTCCAAGAATATGTAACGGGTTTCATAACCTGAAAGCTCAATTATCTGCATCAAGCTCATGGAGATAATATTAGATCGAGATAGTTATTTAGGGCCTGTTGGATATTGTTTTTGTTTTCTGTTTTCGTTTTCAAAAATCCTACAAAAAAATGAACTAGATGGAACAATGTGATGATGAAAATCTTTTATTTTTTGAAATTGTTTGTAGAATCCACAGAGCTTTTTGAAGCGAAGATTTATTGCTTCTGAAAATAGTGAAAATAAAAGCAATGAATGGCAGAAGTTCTGTACAATCTTTAACATCAATCTCCATGTGGTATTTAACTGATTTATGGAGATAAAAACACAAAAATAAGAGTACCAAACATGAGTTTTATTATTTTGTTTATAATACGCGTCCTTTGCTCGTTTAACTTCTGAAAAGCAGTTCCTCATTGAGGGAAATTTAGGAACCTGATAACAGTTTAATTTTTAAAATGATAAATGTAGAAATACAAATGTTTGTGGACAAGGGAAGTCAAGGTTTAAATGTGTACTTCTCACCTTTGAATCGCCCCCTCACTCATGTTATCTGCCACCATTGTTGGCACTCCTGGATACTTTGATCCAGAGTATGGTTTTTGCTGTGAATGTTCGGTCTGCCTATAGCTTAAAATTTGGTGTGACATATGAAAATTTATTGGCTAACAGACTGCGAAAAAGTTGATACTGGTTGCCATGGGATGGAAACATTGGATTTTGAGTTTCTGATAGTATCTTAACATGTTATTACTGTTGGATCTTAATCAGATAATCATATATGCCACATTTTGGTGCAGGCATATTCTATTGCTTTCTTTGTTAATTACATTTTCTAGTTATCTGAAGTCTTATCATGGGAGCTAATGTATATGCATTTTAGTTTGTGTACGTACTATTATATTTATCAGCTGAATGATAGAAGCAATGACTGGTTTTGGCGCCCAAGAAAGGATGAAAGGGGAGCATGATACTAACTCCATCTGGAATGCAGCAGAAATAGCAATGAAGTGCGCACTGCCCATAGCTATTCAGAGACCTACCATGAGCGATGTGGTGGTAAGGACTGCTTGTCACTGGAGCTTGCTTGTGATAGGATGGAGATCCTATCAGTTGTGGTGATTCAATTGAAGTCGCTACGAAGGGAGTGAAAGCAACCTTGGGACCAACAGCAAGATATTTTTTTTTCAGTTTCTCACCTCAAATGTGTTTCAGCATAATCCAATCATTAGTCTGAGTTCAGTCCCATTTCTTTATTTCTAAATTTCCTGACATTTTATGTTAGAACAGATCATATTCTTTGGATCTCAATGCTTGTTGTGATTCCAGTGTGAAGTCTTTTGATCTCTAGTAATATGCCCAGCAGATATGTCCTTTTCTAAAAAAAAAAAAACTAGAAATTCGCAGCTGATACAATCTTGACTTCAGGTTGAGCTGGTGCGACTGCGACACTGATCTAATCAACTTATTTGAGGATGGGCTGAACATAGGTATTTGTCAGATTAGGATCAGCTGAAAATGATGAAATCTGTTTAGGGTTTGGCTTATGGGCCAATCTGCTACCCTTGAATTCAAGTCTTTATAAATCATTCTTTTATTTTTTGGACTGAATATTTTTTTTTCCAGATGGAGATCGGGATTCATGAAATCCCAATCCTTGCTTAGCATACAGAGCACCTGGAACCTTGAAAGTCTTCATTAGTAGAACCATGTCTCATTTGTGTATGCAGATATTGTAAGTAACATTCAGATTATATTCCAGACTCAAAAGGTTCATATTCTTTGAGTATCCCCTTTGGTTTACATATCAACTTTAGTTTTGCATATTTAGA
Organism: Phoenix roebelenii; assembly: GCA_025769935.1. Lineage (NCBI taxonomy): Eukaryota > Viridiplantae > Streptophyta > Magnoliopsida > Arecales > Arecaceae > Phoenix > Phoenix roebelenii. The sequence goes on along the minus strand of JAOXJJ010001100.1, from coordinate 18,380,782 downwards.
AGCAAACTCGTTTTCTTTTGTTTTTCAGATGATGTAGTTGACTATCTCTATTTTAGTACCGTTCATTTTCTTCATGAAAGCCATCTTTTGCATAACAGATTCTTCTACTTTAGTTTTGTTGTGCCATGTAAATTGTTTTAGACATGGGAAATGTATCTAGCATGAACCAATTTCGATAATTTGGCCGGACATCTCCAGTGCGAATGGAGCTTTAGCTCAGGGATCAGACCCTAAGCTGAGGGGTCAAAGGTTGGAGTTTTAAGTGGAGTTAACTTCGAAGATATTTGGCTTTTTAATTATGTTCCTGGGTTAAAATCTTGGGTCTGCTTGCTCGTGTCCATGGGAGACCCAAGTACTTTCTCGCCATCCCATATCTTTTTTTTCATAAAAGAGAAGAGGAAGGGGACCATCATATCTCTTTTCCTTTACCCTCTTTTGGAGGGAGGAGAGGTCCACCCGTAATACCGGGATGCACCACCAAAAACTAGCAACTCCAGACGAAGGGTAAAGTCAGACAATTCAGTCTTTTTCCTTCTATGTTTCCCGAGTAAAATCAATCAATTCAGTGTCACCATGCCATGGAAGCTTTGATAATGGTTTCAATGGCCTTCCGTGACGACATAATGGGCTTTTAAAAGGACAGCCATCATATCATCGCAATGGTACGATAGCAGTAGCAGCTGTAATTTGGCCATTTTACTATTCATTGAATACATAATACCTCTATTTTTAAATCTCCTTCCATCTGGAAAAATGTAAAACGAATATTAAATCATTCAAATAAGCAGTGATCGGTCAAATAATACTATAGCTCATGCCATGGTGAATGATGGTTGTATATTTATTCTCAAATAAATTGGTAGAATGATTAAGTGGATATCTTGGAGGAGCAAAATGATCATCATTTTTTTTCAGATACAAGGGATAAAAGAAAACATAATAATAGAAGGCACTACATTTCTTTAACAGTCATACGTAACAGTTTAAGCTTTTGAAAAGGATAATAATTTTCTTTTAAGATAGTACTTGCAGAAATGTATTTAATTTATATAGATTAGGAGATATTATAATACAGATCTATTTATAAGGATCATGGGGTGATTGTGGTATTTGTGATTAGATTTGAATAGATTTGGGCTCTATAAATCAAAATTAATATCTTCATACTAGTTTTTTTGATGAAATTCGAGATTGCTACATTCTTTATTTGAGATATGGGCGTATTGAAACATTGTCAATAAATCTATATTTCTCTTTCTTGATTATTTCTTGTTCAAGATGTGACATTTGCGTCATCGTTGCAAAGGAGTCGAAGAAATTTGAAACCCAAAACTTCGGCGTTACCCAACTTATGTGTTTTTTTGTGCAAGATACCAACAAAAGTCGTGCCACCGACTTCTTCCAACTTGCATTAATTTCAATCAAATGACTACAACTTAGTAACCAGTAATCTAAAAGCATTTGACCAGGAAGGAAGGAAAAGATAAATCAAAGATCATCCATGCCTTCCTCATGCATTCACATAAGCCACGTTTTACTTTCCATAAGAAATCCATCCAGCGGACTTGTAGGGTTCAAATAAGCCACTTTTACGCCTCAAAATCATAATCACGATGGAAAATTTTAACGACATATGATTGCAGTCCATGGTCCTTGCTTCAGGACAGATAGACATCGATCTGTAGAAGCTGTGCTCCAGTCATTTGGCCGCTAAGAAAAATTAATAAATCTCACAACTGTGTCCTGATTGATAAGACCAATTGGAGTGGCTGCCATATTTTAAGTTGTTCGTGTGTAATGTGATGCGTAATGGTTGAAGAAACTCATCAGTCTTCTTGACTTTTAGCATTGCAAGTTGATAATGCCTACTGAGATTTGGACTTAGCTATTGCCCGATTATATAAGGCCTCCTTCGAGTGGTGTTGACTGTGTCTAGTCCTTAACCTTAAGCCCAAAATAATGAGACCTGGTCCAAACTTTTGGCGCAAGGACAGAATCATAACTCTGATATCCATCAGCCCCCTTCGTGGGGTCATTGATCATCATGTCTTGAAGTTGGAAGCTTCTTTTCTAACGTTCGGCCCATAAGCTTGTTGGTGGCTTTCTGAAAAAAATGATCAGGATGTTTCCATTTAAAAAAGAGAAAAAGATTAAAGAAAAAAAAAAGTAAAGTTGTTGAGAGGCTACTAGGAGCCATTTGATGAATGAAATTTCCAAGCTAGACATGAAGAATAAATCGCTCTCAAAACGCAAAGAGTGGGGGCGGGGGGGAGTTGTCATTTCCCAAAAGCATATATAAAGTTCTGTCGTCCCTAGATGCTCAATTAGGTAACCGCGTTAACTTATTTAAATGGCTAATTGAAGGATTCCACATTAATTTTTAATTAGAAGTTGATATAACACTGGTGAGCAATGTCACTGACCCAGCAATTATGTCATTAAAGAATTTTTAAAACTAAGATGCATAATTAAATAAATAGTTTTTGTGTTAGTTTTTCATTTATTTAAGTTGTATATATGGACTTCCTATTTTTTCTAGTCAATTATTCTTGTGATATTACTCATTCTCACTGAAAGTTTATTGTAGATTCAGACCCTAAAGAGAACAAATTGCAAGAGAACTTCTTAATCCTTTCAAAGTTTTACTTCGATTTAAAGTTTCCAGTCGGTAAAACAAACCCAAGCAAGGAGGGAGAGTAACAACGGTGACAAAGAGGTGAGGATCCTCGGTCAATGTTCGGCCACTGGTATTTGTTTAGTCACCTTTAATTAACAACATTTAATACGAGTTAAGCTATTAAATGAATGCCAAAGCTTACAAGCTTAATCATGGCCTCCTTGCATATTACTTTAACCTTAGTAGACCCTATCTTGGCGGAATCTTCCAAAGATTAGAAACTTACAAGGGAAGTAGGAGATGGAGGAGGTAAGTATATTGGAAGTATATTATGTTTTGGCTCCAGACCAAGGCAACTTTTCTATTGTCTTGCAGTCATGGTTAATCCTGCATGTAGCGCTTCTTTCATGCAGGCCCCACTCAACTCAATGACGCTGGCCCATCATTCAAGCTCTTGTGAGAGTCTCTCCTACCATGTACCTTGGATTTCATTGCTTCCTCAAATTTGAGACGCTTATTCCATTGAGGTTTTTCTTTTTCTTTTTCTCTTTTTTATAATGGACCGACCTTGCACTCCTACAATAAAATATTGGATGTTTGATTTGCAATGGCTGATTTGCCAATCGATCTGCTTGCTAGCTAATGTGCGTAATTGGATACTCGCTGTCCTATGGCTTTAGAAATATTGTTTCAAGCCTTCGGACAAAAGACATCACAAAGTGCTTTTGAGTTCCCAATTAAAAAAAAAAAAAAACAAAGTTTGACTGAAGTGTTCTAAGTTTGCAATTTTGAATAAAAGAGTATGGGAATGGTCCCACTCTTCGAACTGAATGTATCTTGGACAGGGAAGATGAGAACAAACATGCCAAGATAAGACCTAGCTATCACAGCCTTCGCTTAGTTGGCAGCAAAACCTGGTCCCCTCACGGTTTCGAATACTGCCTTCGAGGCTCATCGAGTGTGCTCCAACACCGCGCACATGGCGCTCTGACGAAAACGATCGACGCTTTTCTGTCAGGAATGTCGTGCATTTTGATGGTGTCATGTGTTCTACGTGAATTGCTAATCTAGTAGTCCTGGTTTTGTGGGTCAGCTCCGTCATTCAAGGGAGAAAAAGGAGAGGAGCAACACTGGAATAACGAAGACAGATGGGACCCCAAGTACTGAAGCTAGCCCATCTAGATTGCATGGAGATGATCATGAAATACATATACGAAGTTTTAAGTTGCAGGTTAGAGAAATAAATATCCGATTTCCAAAATTTAAATGGAAAGAGTTTTAGCAGTGTAAGTTAAAGATCGTGGAATTCCTTTCCTTCCAAATTTTCTCCCACGAAATTCTAAGCTTCTTCAGAATTTAAAGAGATTAATGAGCGAGCACGACCCTTCCACTTGATCCTTTCTTTGAAGAACTTCCAAATTATCTGTAGAGTGGATGACCAGGATGTAAAGAGATGACACAGGAAAGATGTTGAAGAATAAGGCCAAGATTTCTTTCTAAGATTATCTGCAGTCAGGGTTTGAGGAATAAAATTATCTTTACTTTCTCGGGGATCATATATAGCCTTCCAGATTTAAGAGAAACTTGTATCCAATTTATCCCTGAAGTCGACGAATCTGTAAAAAGATTCTACTGTGGAAACCTTATTCGGAGTTCCATCTCCTCTGAATCGAATTCTCTGCAGCTGAAGATCTAGGCAAGCTAAGAACTTCCATCAAAATGATATTAATTTGATTTCCTGATGGAGATCTTCTGAAGGATTTACCCAGCAGTATGGAACAAACTAGGAAAGAGATCAGAAAGAGAGAAATCTCTAATCCATCCGTCCATCAAGAATCTAAAAAGTTGCACTTGCAAGGTGCCTGGATGGTAATCCTCCTACGGGCAAGTTTTGGGGCCATTGACCTCGTCCTCAATGGCTGCTTGTTAGGAGAATTGCTCAATCCAGTTGTCAAGGAGTAGAGAAAAAAACAGAAGAAGAAGAAGACCCTAAGAGACCACAAACTTTTTTTTTTCTACATCAGGGGGCTAACTTTCTTGCTAAGCTATAGTCGGCTCGTTCAAGTATGTGATTCACATGCTTAATAGCGACAGAAAATTGTAGCAGAGTGACCTCAAAGCATTAACTTTGACTTTAGAGCACAATTGACTGTGATTCACTTTGTTTGATATGCCATTTCTTGCAGGGATTTGATGTGTTATCTCTTGTGATGGTTATCACTTGGAACAGCATTTCTTAATATTCCTCAATAAGATTGTGCCATTTTGGTAGTTCCATCGTGACACAACCTTGAGGACATAGCTTTTGGCTTTGTAAAGATTAAAGGCTATTAGTCAATTACAGCTTCAGGATCCATAATTGAGCATAAGTTGCTAAGAATATCCCATCTTAAGGCTCAGGGACGAGCGAGCAAATAAGATGATAATAATAATAATAGTACTCAAACATTATAATGTCACTAGTTTAATTATATTCATAAACTCAATTATCATAATCTCCCATCTAAAGTCTTTTAAAGCTAGGTCCTATGGGGGCCTAAGACGTGCGGTGGCGAACCATCGTTCTCAGATGAGAGAGTCGAAGAATACTAGAGGCTGCTGAAGAAAAAAACGGCTAGGGGACGTGACAGGCATGACCGAAGCTTCTTCGAAATTGATTCTCTGACATCTATTTGGCTCCTGCATGAAAGAGATATTTGTATGTATGTGTGTATCTGAAAAATTTAAAAAAAAATTGATAGAATGATATTTATGAAGGAGAAAACTCTTCTAAACCTCTCTCTCTCTCTCTCTGTATTTATTACAGACGCGTCCATCTCGTGTCTCCAGTAATAAATGCAGAAAAATATTTACACCGATAAAGGGAATCCCGTAATTTTGTCTTTGTTTTTTCTTTCTTACAGCCTTCTATGGGTACGTTTTTTAAACCTCGAGTTGCTCAGCTTTGAATGAGTCCATTCCAACGCTCATGCAAGTTCCGTGACCTCCGAGCAGGCGGAGAGCCAAAACAGCGTCGCCGACACACATCCACTATTCATTAAATGCTTTACTTACCTCTCCAAACCACAGACGTTACGAATAAAGTAGCAATAACTTGAAACAAACCATAAAATAACAGCAGTAACTGCTTAAAAACATCAAAGTAATTCATGTACATCAAGATAACCCAACAGCCAGGCGATGCTTGAAGCAAAAGGAGATGAAGGTGATGGATGCTGTTAATCTCGTGTGTGTCTCCCTCATGGACCTTCTTCTATGGCTTTGCTACGAGTATGTGACTTGTGGCTTGGTGTCGGATGAAGAGACCAACATGGTAGCAAGTGTAGCTTGATTGGGATAACCGTAATAGCCATCGTAGAACTCGCAAGACGATTCGAAGCCGAACTCCGCGAAGAAGGCATCATCCCCGCCAGGCCCGTTGGCCGACCAGTTGACGTATCTGCTGCCGTTCTCCATGGTAACCGATGAGGAAGCCGTGGAGGCGTCGTCGTGCGGCGACACGGCATACTGGTTGACGCTTCCATTGAGACCGGGTGGTCCGACGAGCCCCGCCATCGGAAACGATGCGTTGTGGCCGAACATGGAGCTGGGGTCCGTAGGTGCTGATGCGGAGGCGTCTTTGTTAAAAGGAGTGAAGAATCCGTCGCAGGTGTAGGTCTCGGTTTTGATCGTTGGGGTGACGAGAGGAGGTGGCGGCGGCGATGGTGAAGGGCTGTGAGTGATGAGATTGGTATTGGTGGCGGCGGCGGAGAGGGATGCTTGTGCTGCCATCATCTTCTTCTTTAACTTGGTGTTCCAGTAGTTTTTGACATCATTATCGGTTCTTCCAGGCAGTTGGGAAGCTATAACGGACCACCTAATCCAATTCAAGAGGGGGATGGCATGTATTGTTATGCAGCTATCACATAAAAACAGCTTAAAAGACGTATTAAGAAAAGCTTGGGAAATTTACCTGCTTCCTATTTTGTTGTAGAGAGTGCAAATGACGCTATCCTCTTCCCCAGTAAAACCTCCATGTTTGATGTCCGGTCGGAGGTAATTGAGCCATCTCAAGCGACAGCTTTTGCCGCAACGTTTCAGCCCTGAAGTGAGATCGAGAAATTAGAATTGGGAACATCCAAGATGAAGAGAAAAATGTGCAGAATTCTAAAGGGAAAATAAAACATAAGTATTGGAGTGAGATGTGGAAAGTTAATAGGAGAAACTTGCTACGAGAGCCAAAATTATGAAGCGAACTAAAAAGATGAGAGCAAGACATCACCAACTTTCGTGGAAAGTTATCAAAATAAAGAAGAAAATGCTCCCATACCAACTTTCGTGGAAAGTTATCAATAAATCAAAAAATGCTCCCATAAGAGTATGGATGGTGACATTGTTTCTGGACAACTTTTTTCCCGAAAGAAGAAGAAGAAGAAGAAGAAGAAGAAGAAGAAGGTTATTGAAAGCTTTTGTAAGGAAAATTTTAGCAGAAGGGCAGTTTTTCTTTTCGTGAGAAGGGGGGAAAAGAGAGGCTTAAAGGCTTGGAGAGGGACAAGAAGACCTGCTTTCTGGGGCAAAGCAATCCAGTTGCCACCGGTCCCGTGAGTCTGGAGGTAGGACTTGAGAACCATGTCTTCCTCTGGAGACCATGGCCCTCGCTTCACATTTGCCTTGTCGCAGCACGGAGCTCTCCCCATCACCAAGCTGATCGCCTCTAGCTGATCGCCTCTGAAAGGAGAACAGAGACTGGATAGGAACAAGAGGAAAGGGAGGAGAGGCTGGTCTTGTGGGTAGCGCTGAAGCGCGGAGGAGAGAGAAATTGGGGAGGCCTCTCGATAAGGCCTCGATAAATAGATACTGGGGAGAAGAGTTCTGGAGAAGCTCTTCGGGAAAGGCTTGACCGCATATGACGGCCTAGCAAACTGTGCACCGAAAAAAGACGCCCAGAGGTCTCCTTTTATATTGCTTTGTCCGCTTTCTTGCTGGAGGAGGGAGGAAAGGAGAGAACCCGGTCAGCTTGGAAGGACGAGATTTTGTCCGTTAAAACCTGAGATCGGAGATTGGTGTGGGAACGAGTTCAGATTCTGGACGACGAAATTCAATAGTAAAAATATAGCAGGATAATTGGAGAAGAGGTCAATGGCGAAGGTTTGGATCATAGATTGAAATTTATTAGATGTATTGTTGCTTGAATCATTACAAATTGAAATTTATATAAACAATTCAGTTTTGGTGAAGAGATGGGACGAGGTTTTCAATATATATATATATATAGAGAGAGAGAGAGAGGAAGATTTTGTTAAACTGGCTACTAGGTGTATCTTCAGGTTAGAAGGTGTCGAACGGCCTTGGTTTTCACCAAGAAAAATTAAATTACTTGGTTGTTTTATTAGAAGATTAAGTTCAAATTTTGTCCTCGTTAACTACCAAAAGGAAATCCCGTCCTCATTAATTACCAAAATGATATTATGTCCTTATTGAGATGCAGATGGTTTAAGATAACAAAAAGCCATTATATGCCCTTCATTGTAGCACTCAATCACCTTTGAGTCTCGTGTAGAAAAAAAGAAGTTATTTGCATTGGGTATTGTTGCAGGGACGATATTCTGCCGGAGCCTCACATAATAGCATAGCCCATATTAAGCTAGTAGAGAAAGAGGACTGCGTTCCTTCCGAGGTATTGTCCGCTTTGGGCGCTCCGGCCCGCGCGTCTAGTGCAGACGAGGGAGACCACTGCCCTCACGGTTTTGCCCTTCAAAAGGCGCCTCGAGAGGAAAGGATTTCCATCCCCCATTTAGGGCACAGAACCTTTCCGCTACTAGCCGATGTGAGACTAAATTCAAGGCCTCCTCCCCCGCAGCATAGCCCCCAGCGGAAAAGTCCTGTGTCGGATTTTACCCGCGACAGCCCCCCAGGCAACCTGAGGGGTAATCAATGATGGGAGGAGGCGCCATTTCCTGGCGCACCATCTGTTGCGGGGATGGCATTCTGCCGGAGCCTCACACAACAGTATAGCCCACATTAAGCTAGCAGAGAAAGAGGACTGCGTTCCTCCCGAGGTATTGTCCGCTTTGGGCGCTCCAGCCCACGCGTCCAGTGCAGATGGGGGAGACCACTGCCCTCACAGTTTTGCCCTTCAAAAGGCGCCTCGAGAGGAAAGGATTTCCATCCTCCATTTAAGGCACAAAACCTTTCCGCTACTAGCTGATGTGAGACTAAATTCAAGGCCTCCTCCCCCGCAACATAGCCCCCAGCGGAAAGATCCTGTGTCGGATTTTACCCGCGACAGCCCCCAGGCAACCTGAGGGGTAGTCAACGATGGGAAGAGGCGCCCCTTCCTGACGCGCCATCTATTGCGGGGACGGTATTCTGCCGGAGCCTCATACAACAGCATAGCCCACATTAAGCTAGCAGAAAAAGAGGATTGCGTTCCTTCCGAGGTATTGTCTGCTTTGAGCGCTCCGGCCCGCGCGTTCAGCGCAGACGGGGGGAGACCACTGCCCTCACGGTTTTGCCCTTCAAAAGGCGCCTTGGGAGGAAAGGATTTCTATTCCCCATTTAAGGCACAGAACCTTTCCGCTACTAGCAGATGTGGGCAGTGGTCTCCCTCGTCTGCGCTAGACGCGCGGGCCGGAGCGCCCAAAGTGGACAATACCTCCCCTCTCGCGGAATATTCCTCAATTATTTATTATGAAACATTGATGACTTGGAAGGTTGCAAACGAACCAAGCTACTCTCGATAGTTACTTGTTGAAGCTATGCTCAACTAAAAAACGAGTTAAGCTCCAACATTTTTCAGAGCATGGCTCCATCAACATGTTGAGCCTGGACAGCAGCTCTGTTAAAAACAATGAGAAAGCTCGAAGCAGCTCTGTTAAAAACAATGAGAAAGGTCGACTTTGCTCAATTAATTCGGCTCATAACTTAGTCAAGCGGAGCGGAGCAATCCGATGCTCCGCTTGGCTCATTTATATCCCTATGGCTAATCTATGGAGTGAACTCATTAGAAAACAACTAAGTTCCAATGACTGCTATTGTATTTAAGTCTATTTTAAACTAAGAAAGTTTATTTCACTGATCTTGCCAAAGACAATAACGACTGCCAAAAGCATTTTGCTGAAAAATGCCCATAACTAAAAGGTAACCTAATTTTGAAGAGTTTCATGTTCTAATTGCCAGACAAAAAAAGATTATCAATATTGATAACCTAAACTAAATCTTTGTCGAAAAATAATAGAAAACTTAATCAAATGCATGTGTTTTAATAAATTCAACAAGACATAAGCATGACTTAATCTGACCCAAAAATACACTTGTAGTAGATTGATTGCTTTAAATTAAGAGAGAGGAAACCTGAAAAATGGTGAAAATCTGTGCATGAACACTTAATTCACTATAAGCAATATCGTTCCAATCACTTTTACTCAAATACAATAAATCATGGAAGCCCAGCAAAAGGACTCAACTCAAAAGCAAGATCAAGGACACATGAAGGCAATAATAACCAAGCCTTAACTACAGTAAGCTTTTCTTTTAAATAACTGTTACAATAGTGCCACAAGGAGAGTTGTTAGCGACGGCTAGATAAAAAAGCTATTATAGAAATAATTTCTTGGTAAATAGCGGCAAAAGGTGGCTAGTTTTTTCTTTTTTTTTGCTACAACGGATTGTTCATACACTTCTAATATAAAATATATAAAAAAATTAAAAAATAGCAAATCTCGGAGTGCTCTAAGCAACTTCCTTTCTCCAATTTACGGAGCCCTCCAGTGATAAGCTACATACGAGGCTACTTAATTCATGGCTCTATTAGCCTCTCTATAAATATGCTCGACCTGAAAAGTAATATCGCCACTAACTATGGTCCGAATATTCTGAAGTACAGGATGACACCTATTTATGCTACTGATGCCCCTCTAGATCCAGCCGATCATCGTGGCCAGGTCATCTTCAAACAAAACTGTTTTAGCCTGCAGCCGTGCATAACCCACCTTGTATTACTTCTTCGCCACAGCCAAGCATGCATAGACATTAACTTCAAATTTGGAGGCGAGACCCCTCACGCAAAAAATGCCATCAAGATGCTACAAAAACTGGCAGAAGTAGAGCCTCATATCGGATTCAAAATCCACGCTCCTCTGGCGGTTCGACGCCTCTTTTCCTTTGTTTTCAGAAGTACCCTGCTTTCTCTCTCCCTCTTCTTTCTCGGTGAAAAATTCGATACCCAGCACAGCGAAAGAGGGAGGGCGGAAAAAGAAAAGAAAGAAGGTGAGTGCAATAGCGGTGGGCGTTATCTGCAAGAAGTACGACAAGTACGACGTCGACAAGCACCGCGCCGGCGGCGGATCCAGCGTCTCCGGCGACGATGGCTTCTCTCGCCTCGTCGCCGCCGTCGATGCCGACATCAAAGCTGCCCTCCAGGTCTTCTACTCATCCTCCTCCCCCTTCCCCCTCTTTCAAACCTGTTCTTGATCGGCAAATTGGTTCGTCTTGATGCGGTAGAAATCGGCGATGAGCGGCTGCCATGATCATCGAGATCCGGCGGACCAAAGCCTCGTTGCTCGAGGAAGTCCCAAGGTTGCGGAGATTGGCCCTTAAGAAGGTCGGTTGCGTTTCTTTCCTCTCCCTGTTCTCTCTTGCTTGTATTTTTGATGATTACATTCTTTTAGCTGTTTATGAGCAACATGCTGTCTGGAAATTTAGTAAATGGTAATTTAGGAAATTTAGTAAATATATTTTCTTGTTTTTGGATCATGAGAAGTTAAGAAGGATGCTTCGGCTTATAAGGAAGGTGTCAAGGGAATCCAGGTGGTCGTGAGTCTAGAATTACAGGCCAAAGATTAGGAGAGCAAATTCAGCAACAAGATAGGGTCAAGAGGGAATTTCAAGAAAGCATATTAGATCAGTTTTTAGAATATAATAATATATTGTGATCTTTGGTTGTAGATTTGGTGATTTCAGGTTGAATTACTGTGCAGAAGTTGCTATAGAGCTGTCACATCAGCAATTGATTATGAATAAGAGCATATTAAGTACCAAAAGAATATTTGGATTGCATAAGATAAAACTCAAAAGTATTTGATAAAAACATATTTGAAAAATTGATAACAAAGTAAAACGATCCTTTATTTGAAAGATTTTTACATTCATCACAAAGTTCTTCTTGTTTTTTTTTTTTTTTTTTTTTTTTTTGCATCTTAAGGAAGATCTGCAACATTCTAGCTTATTTTGCCTAGAGCTTAGTTGTTGCAGTTTTGGAAAAGGGACCTGGGTTAAGAAAAGTTATCCAGATGCATTTTCAGTGAATCCAGTAAGCCATTTGCTCTAGGTCCACTTACTCAACTCATTTCATGGAAGATCGGAGAAAGAAACATTAGATTCTGTCTACGAACATGAAAATAAGCAAAACTGAGCTGAGGAAAAAAAAAAGATAGGCAATGAATAGCTGAGAGTGGATCCGCAACCTACATAGACTGAGTTTCAGGGGTCAAATTGGTTCCTTTCAGATCAAAATTGATCCATTTTAGTGAAAACCTTGAACTTTGATTGTTAATATTTATTTATTCTAAGTTTTCTATTTGTGATCCTGAGTGTGAAAAAACTCTTGTTAATGTTTCTTAAATTTTGGTAAGCCCTTTCACCACATGCAACTTTCTTAGAGTTGTTAGGAAAGCAAATAATTTAGTCTTCTTCTTCTTTAATATTGATTAGATAAAAACTCAACTTTGCTTCTCATAATAGGTACAAGGAACATAATCAGCTGTATTAAATTGAATGCTGTGAAATTTTCTATTTCTAGTAAACTGTATTGAACTAACATGCTGTTGATTATTTTTTAACAATCAGATTACAACAAATTCTAGGTGTCACGCCATGAATATGAGCTTCATAGAATTTTCTCTCACTTTCTTTTTTTTTCTTGTTTTGCAGTTCACTTTTTTCTTTGGAAATTGGAAGTCTTTGAATATTAAATGTATCCAAATCTAGAACATGTTTTAGGTACTCTCCTTAGTGCGCAATCTTGCTTGACAATAACTGTTTACTCTTGACCTATATAACAATAATTTGAAGTCCCTACATACATGGGCTTGATAAAATATCAACATGTTCATGATACAATTTTCTTTTGACTATGACATAGGTGACACTTTGCCAAATCAATTTCTCTATATCATTATTGATAGGCGATATGATGGTTCTGAAGATATGTGATCATGATCTGCCGAACCGGCAGGTTCGGCTCGATACCGACCGGTCCGGCCTGGAACCGGTACCCGGACATCGTGGATACTGGTTCCAGCTGTTCGGGTACTGGTTCCAGTTGTTTTCGGGCTGGTACTGATCGGTACCCATGCGTATCAGCTGCGTACCAGTCTCATACCGGTGCGAACTGGCCGGTTGGCACTGGTATCAATTTTTTTTACCACAACGCGAGCGTTGTGGTATGAGAGCATGTGGCCCGAAGGCAGAGCGCCTCGTGCAGGCGCGGGGCCGCGTGCCCGTGCGTGATTCCCTCCATGCGCGGCACGGTTTCACAGCGCGTGGGCGCGATTCCTCGCGCTGGGAATCTCCCTGCGCACGATTCCCTGCCAGCGCAGGCGCGGGCCAGCTCGCTTGCTGCCTCGCGCGGGTCATAAATGCCACAGAGTGGCATTTAATGCCATTTTGTGGCCAGCTCTGGTGCGTCCGCGCCGCGCGGATGCGAAGCAAAAAAAAAAAATTCGCTCGCATCCATGAGCCAAAAAAAAATAAAGACCGGTCTAGTAGGCGACTGGTACGCCTACCTGTACCGGTTCAGCGTACCTTATTGGTGATATTTCTGAAACACCGTATTGGTGCCCCGCTATGTGCACAGCCAGCTAGCTGCGCCGAGCCGAGCGCACGTGCACGATCACCAGCCCACTTCCCCCAAAGCCCGACTTGGGCTTTATGGAAAGGGATTTCCATTTAAGCAAGAAAGACTTAATTTCACATATCCAATGTAGGACTAAAACAAGGAAGCATTTTAAAGCATTTCAACCAACTAAAACTTAGGGGATAAGGTTGGTTTTATTTTATTTAAAATTTAAATCTTTTCAAATTAGAAAACTCCAGAAATAATTTGGTTCTTGCATTATCAGATAGATTCAATCAATTTCAGATGGGAGTATGACTGCAACCAAACAAACTGGAAGTTGGACGGTTTCAGCTTGTTGAACAGAAATCAGATTTGACTCGATTTCAGGTAGCCGCTTCTCGACTCACTAACGATACATGCATCTAAAATTTATATATGATGTCTAGAAAGTTGGATGTTGGAGGACATGCAACTGCAACTCGATTTTACAAGGTTAGAGAACTATTTTTCATTATCAGATAGATTTGATCAATTCCAGATGAAGTATGACTGCGACCAAACAAACCAGAAGTTGGACAGCTTCAGCTTGTTGAGCAGAAATCAGATTTGACTTGATTACAGGTAGCCACTTCTCGACTCATTCAAGATACATGCATCTAAAATTTATATATGATGTCTAGCAAGATGGATGTTGGAGGTCAAGCACCTGCAACTCAATTTTACAAGGTTAGAGAACTATTTTTCATGACTCCATTCAGTTTCCAGGTAGAACCTTTATGCTTATATTTCATTTCTTTTTCTATGTCGTGAAGTTTTTCAAAGGTGCAACTTTGCAAGATAATTTGTTGGTAGCCTCCAATGTGAAGCATAGCAGAACAGTTACCCTGATTAGACTATCTTAAGTAGCATATATGGCTGGTTAATAGCCAGGATAAAGAGCTAATATAAAATAGGATCATTAACTTCTTATGGTAAATTTGCCTCTAGGCAGATCTCAGCCATTATAGACTATGATCAGGTCAGAAAATACTTCTGTTGAAAATTGAAACAAGCTCCAGGAAAATATACACTGTCATACAAGATTAGGTATGAGAGTACTTTTAACTAGTAATATATTGCTAAAGAGTAATGCCATTTCACTACGATTTAATGTAACAAGTACCTTGTTCATCTAACTCGATTTTTTTATTTTTTATTTTTAATAGGTGACTGTACACATGCTGCATAAATTATCAAACAAGAAAAAGGCAATACGTGCATTGTGATGATACTTATGATCAAAAACCTTGTTCCTTCTTGGATATGTCATCATAAACTTACCAATTGTTTTTCTTTAAGCAAGTAGGTTGAACAAAAGAAAGTCTCAGATGTTTGTCATTATAAAGATGTCATTCATCATTTTGATGGCAATAAAGCTAGATCATTATTGTGGCAGCAATCAAGGAATTCCAGGAATAAGTCATTGATCTGAAGGCATTAGCATTCTTTTGTCACTCTTGCACTGCAAAAAGGAGGTGCAAAGGAGATTAAAAATTCTGTTAGCATCAGTAGCTTTTACATACTGAACAAAATTGTCAGGAATTGTTTTTAAATTTTAACTATGTATCTGGTGATAAAGATTAGTTTTTTGGTTTTATCATGATGTGAATTATAACTTGGCAGGAAAAATGGCATGAACTAGTAGAAATCCATGCCTAGAAAATTTAAGATAGGAGGACTGGTAATATTGTTGGATGCCTTATAGTATCCTTGGTTCCATTTCAGAAAGATGAGATAAAAAGCATATGCTTGTAGTAGAAGATATCCTTTCTGAGAAAAATGGACAAGAGGGAATACATCAGATAGGAAAGAAGGGGTAATAGAGGAGGAGATAATGAAAAAGAATGTAGAACAATTAGGAAAATAACAACGTGAAAGAGGGTACAAGTAAAACAAGAAAGATGGAAGACGAGAGTATCAAATCTTGGTTCTTGGTAAACAAGCAGAGACTTGAGTCATGTCCAAGCTTCTATTCATTTCTTTAGCCAAGTAATTTTCAAGCTTGGCTTGTTAAAAGCTGACTTAAAAAATTTAGCTTGTTTGTAGGTCTTTTACTAATCTAACTAGCATGAATAACCTACTGAGCCAAGCTTGATCTGTTCAGAAATTGCTTGGTTCACTTGAGAACACAATGGCTAATTGGAACTTTTTGGATGGGTAATAAATTAGTAATTCGGGGGTATCTCTTGTGCTCCTCTTTCAAAGTTGCAAGGGTTGCTTGTAACTTGTATGCAAAATCTAAGGAGTGGAAAATAACATCAACAGCTTTGTTAGAATTCCTAGGGCAGAATTTTCATGACTAGATTAAACTATTGGCCATCATTGTACACATTCTAGTATTGAGGGCATGCGACCATCATTCTCAGAGCTCAATGGGCATTATGCGGTTTATGGACAAATGCTTCTGCCCTTTCATATGGGCAGGCATCTCTCCTTCTATATGACAAGATTTGTCATACTCAAGCTTTTTGCTTAATTAATTTAATGAGCAGAATCCTTACTGTTGATCAATGAAGAATCGAGGCTTTAAAGGTCCTGATGTTCACATTCCTTGGAAGATTGATTAGAAGACATGAGCTGCTAGTTTTTTCATGTTCATGGGGTAAAGTTATTTGGATATTTTGGCTAGTTACTTGGTTGCTAGACAACTCCTTAGTGGAAAGTTGGATTGGTTATTTGCCTCTGTTAGTTTGTGGTATTTTGGGGTTTATAGGAACTATTTTTTTCCTGAATAGAAGAATATAGTTATCCTTGAAAGTTGAAAGTGTAACAGACTCTCTGTTTTCTGGGTGTTGCATGATACTGGATGTGTTCGAGTTTCTACCTCGGCCACCTTCCAGTGCTGGCTTAGAGAAATTCATCAACTGAGTTTTGCTTTTTGTGCTTCTCTCTGTCTCTCTCTTCCCCCCCTTTTGATCACATTGACAATAATGCTTGCCATAGTTACATTTATTATTATATTTACAGTCTCATATCAGATGGCTGAGGAGACATTTGAAGTGGATTCTAGAGGCTCAGGTTTGGTAGCAAATGAATGACAAATTATCTGGACGGGTCATTTTGCACCTCCCCTTGGGCAGTTTCTAGGAGGTTAGTAGTTCATTATCCAGTTTCATGAATCTCGAGACCCTTAGCTTCTCATTTCAAAATTTTGGTCAAACATCTGTTTTTCTTTGTTATAATGTGTTTGGATTTTCTAGTGGCAAAGATTAAATTGTCCCTTAAAGAGAGCATTGGACTGTTAAAGCAGTTTTGAATATTTTCGGTTAAAATATTATATATCTCTTGAAATTAAATTGATAAAACCTAATTCGTCCCTTAAACATCACATTTTAGGAGAAAACAATTTAATTTTTGATTTGGGCCATTTAAGAATAACCGACCGAGAAGATATGATAGAAAATTGACTTAAGCATGGATTGTAGCCAAAATTTCAGACCTTGCTTGTTTAGTAGATTATCAAAGAAAGTTCTATTGAGGTGCCATCATTGTTCAAGATCCCAGGCCTGTCTTCTTCCATGATGGCTGACGAAATAAAACATGTATGCGATAAGCTTGCTAGGAAATATTCATGTTTCTGTGGATTATATGGCTCTGAATGAGGTTAATTATTCTTCCCTAAAATTGTTGCAGATGGAAGATTTGAAATTGAGTACTTTCAGCATACTGAAGAATCAAATCTGTCTGGGCGAGAGTATGAGATGTGCAAATTGAAATAGGCAAGTCCTGGACCACAATCCTGACTTTATAATTGACATACTGAACTGTGTTTACATAACTTATTTTTCATGGCATATTCAGCCTTCAAAAAAACACTAGAGATTAAAAGTGTTATTTGGAAAATTAGTGTACCATGTGTTTTTAACGGCCCTCTGATATTACTAAGTCTTATGGGCGAATATGTCTGGACAGTCATCTGATGGGACCATATCAGATAGGTCTGGCAAAATGGACTCACCAGTCTGTTGTACAATGATATTGGTGGTACTGGAATTGGTATTATTGTTAGCTATCTTGGCATCGACTGATCTGTCAATAGAAGGACCACTGCCTATGCCACTGTTTAATACTGGTGTGTGTTTGGCTATGTGATCTGAGTAGTGTGTAAGCATGAAGTATGGCAATGGCACGCCACTTGTTTTAGTTAATAATTATGTTTTCCTGAAATATGATCAGATTGCGTCCATCTTTTGCAGACTTAAGGAGTGGCAGAATGAGGATGTTCACATGGGCTGGTACATCTACTCCCTAGATGGGTTTGATAGCACAACTCTCTGATCCTGTGGATGCCCATATCTGGTGAAAACAGAAAATAGGGCAATTCCACTGTATTGGGGGAAGGAGGAGGGGGGGACTAGGATTTGATTTTGAAAGTTAGTAGCTTATTAAAGTATAAATCAGAAGAGATTTCTATCACCTCCATACACACCTATGTACCTTTTATTTTTGTTCAAGGAAAGGTAAGGAGTCTCTAGTTGGTCTTTTCTTACATATTTTATTGCAAATGACTGTGAAATCCAGACTAACCATTCTTATGAACTACCAGCTGCACATATTGATCTGCATCATTTACATATCTTGCTGGAGTTCATTCCCCCAAGATTCTACTTGTAGTTACCTCAGTCAGATAGGATGTTGGCAGGCACAATGTGTATGGTAGGTGGGTGGGGATAATTTTGTCAACATGCAGACAATTAAAGAGGGTGGAACAGAACTGGAACCCTTTTCTGCCTAGAGGTGTCGCACTTTCTGGAAAAACCACTGTTTAAATTTGTTGTCTTCTCACTTGGACTGTGGTTAGATGTATACAGACAAATTACAATTTGTGGAACTCCAAGGAGTTTGCTTTAAATGCGGCATAAATGAAAGTGTAATGAGAAAACATAATCTATGGCTCATGATTGTGACTTATGCTATATATTATTGCAGGGTTGCAGAGGTTGATCAGATATATCAGCATCAGATGCGTCATATTTACTTTGTTTCATTGTACAACAATATAACTAGCAACAAAATGGCCTTAATCTCAAAAGGAGCCTCAAGTTGTTCCAGTATCCATTATGCAGGATGCTGATGATTAAGATTGTGGAGTATTTGTGAAAAGCATATCTAGTGGTCCATACTCTAGGTTATGCCCCAATAATCCATTTGAGAGAGAGGTATACCAGGATGCTGGAAGAGAAGAAATTTCTGGGGGTCACTTAGAAGAATCCAAGGTATGATTTGCTTTGATGAGTAAGCTTCAAGCTTGCCATTGTTGCTTTGGTTCACCTCTGTTTCTCAGACTACCATTTTTCAGATGATTATTTGCATTAGATGCTCATGATTGAGTCTCTTTACTTCCAGTTATTTTTGTCATCATGCTTTGTTTAAACTTTAACCCAATAAGCGAACAAGAAAAGAGTGAGTATATAATAACCTCTACCTGGTTCAGTCATTTTGCTGTCAGTGTGATGTCGCTGTTGAACAAGTTGCTATCTTTTGGAAGAGTTACTCTGATGCCTGTTCATTGTTGATGGCGATTAATAACATAAATCAAGTTGCATGTGGCTTACTATTTAGCATATGATTTGCACCATGACATTCTAAAAAACTGACTTCTGATGCTTAAACATTCATGCCTTAACTTTTCAGGATCAAGGTTTGGATGTTATAGCTTAAGGACTGGATACATTGAAAAACATGGCCATGACATGAATGAGTTTAGTTACTGTAAGTTTTTTATTTGCTACATTTCCATGATCAATCATGTTTAATGGATGCAATAAACCCTTATGACTCATACAATTTTTATTGCACAGGAATTGACAAGCAGGTTCCTTTAATGGCCGAGGTTGACACCAATGCCAAATCTTCTCTCTAGTATTCTGCAGTCTTGAAGTGCAACATGGCTATGTAGTATTTACTACATTTTTGTGGAGTGCAGGTGGATAGGGCCACATCTGCCCTAAAAAATACTAATATGCAACTTAAAGATACTGTTAACCAGGTAAAGTTCATATAGTTAACTAATAGAGTCAAACCTAGCTATAAATCAAAATATTAGATAATTATTTTCCCGTTGGGCCTGTTGACTGCAGGCGCTGTTTGGACTGAATCCAAACATTTTCAAGCAAATAGGAGTAACTATCTTATTTAATTGTCAATTCTAATGAGCATGTAATTGATGTTTCAGCTGAGATCCAGTCTAAACTTTTGTATTGATATTATCCTTGTATTATTGTGGGAATCGCTGCATATCTTTATGAGTTGCGTTTCCCTTGATATAGTTTATGCTGATTATTGCATTCATGTCATTATAGCAGTAGTTCAATTGCCCTACAGTTTTGCCAGGATGAGTATCTGGCACCTGGTGACTAATAAATGGTTTTCAATTCTCTGTCATATTATGTTTCTGTGTGCTTAATGTTAGAACATAATTTGTCAGTGCTGCTGTTACTTGTACATATAGCCATTGCCGAAGAACTTCATTCACCTGGGTCCAAATCATGATTTTGGTTAAGCCATTTTAGTTACAGAACAAACATGGCCTGAAATTGTTGTGGACTGTTACAATGTTATGATTTTCTAGTTGTCAGGCAACATAATGCAGATACCAAATTTCTAAATTATTTCATTTCTGCATTGCAGCAGCCACTGTTGCAGCATAGAACAGCTTAAAACTATCAGTATTACCTTGTAAATAATAAATTTCTAGGCATTAAAATATTCATATAAAAAGACAATATTAAGCTCCATCAACAGTAAGGAGTTGAATAGGACCATTGTTTTCATCGGAAAAAAAGTATCCTAATGCATGAGGCTCCCACTGGATCTAGGGAGGCTTAGATGTATACAGCTTTACCCCCATATGTAGGAAGATTGTTTCCATGTTTTGAATCGGTGATAAACCACTTTTCCATTGCGCAAAAGCCAGAACCATTGTTTAGAACCATGGTGAAAATAGATGTGCTTAGCATTTAAGACATCATATTTCATATTTGTTTCTTTTGCCTGTATTTTATTGTTAACCTCATTCCTCCTTTTTCTTTGCCCTCCATGGTGTGCACCTAATTTTTCAGTTTGGTCCTTTTGGATCATTTCACCTGTTTGATCGTTCCCCAGGCTGCTATCGTGCTATAAATCGAAGGTCTTTCGTTGCGCACAGACATGTTTCTTTTGTTATATTCTATCTTGATTCCCCATTTTTTCAGTTTGGTCAACAGCTTGACAGCTGTATTTATGTGGCTTCTTGTTTATTAGCACCATTGACACATATGATCCGGGAAGTTTTCTTCATTTTCCATATGTAATTTAACCAGTTGTTGTGTTGTGCATGCTGGGCATTTTAAGCCAAGAGTACACATGGATGGCTACTGGCGTGAACTTGTATACATCATGCTTCATTTCTTCGACCCTTACTCTGTAGGTTGTATTCTGATAGTCCTAGGTCACACAATCAGACCATAAACCTTCAGTGATGGGTAACGGCAACCCTGGTTCTCCAAGACTTTCACACTTTTTCTTTCAGTTTATTGACACTAGCATGGACTTAGAAATATCGGAATGTGCAATTGTTAGCTTTGAGGCAGGTGGCCAGGTTAACAGTCCGGCGAATGCTGATTTCTATACAATGCAAACTTTAAAAAATCATATTTTGTAGACAATTTTAAGACAATGGTCTTCCATGATCATATGGGATAGTGAAATATCCTATTTTCAAGTGTAGCAACATGGTATCTGTTTTCCGTACTTGAAATTAGATGTCCATCAAATCCAATATCTATTACTACAGCTCCGAGACAACTTCTGTAAAGGTTGTGCAATTCCCATATTGTACCCCAACATAAAATTCATTGGCAGCTGATAAAATGCAATATAATTGCTGATGAATTGTTTTCACCATCGAGCATATATTCTTGAGCCGTTCATTTTTTTTTTTTCCAAAAGTTGGTTGTCTTGGTGCCTATTGACCCAGAGTCACCTTGCCTTCCAATTACTTTCTCCTTCCCTCTTATGTTTGGCAAAGGATAGGGTTTCATCGCCACCACTTTTGATGATGATTACAAGTATATACTTCGTCCTCTTTCAGCCTCTCTCTCTGTCTCTATCTCGTGCGGATGATGATCTCAGTGGCTATGTCGTTCCTCTCTTTCTCTCTCTCTCTCTCTCTCTCTCTTCTCTCTTTCTCCCTCTCCATCTCCCTCTCTTTAGTTTTGATACATTTCATGTTGGTACAGTATGCATCGATATCGTACTGAACTGGCTATTGATTGACCCAGCACCAATTCATTAAAACTGGATTTGTTCATTGGTGTTTAATTCTATGGATGTTATAGGACCTTGGTCACTTCCTAGTAGTACCAACCATAGTAAGATTATTGCATTAAAAGAAAAATAGCATTTTCTTGGCATAGTCTTATTTAAACATGACGCATGGCTGACGAATTAATTAAAACACGCACACACACGCACACACAACAAATACGGACAGATCATGGCATGCGGAAATCCATGTGCTTGGTATTCCGAATCTAACATAGCCAAACCTTCACAACAATGATTTTCTGTGGAAAGAAAGGAAGCAAAAAACGCCAAAATTTGCATAATTGTTCCCGAGGAGATCCAGGTAAAGGCATCAAAAGGCATTCGAGGACAAAGACTTCCACTAAGAAGTGTTTGCTGTAAAATGGTGGTCTGGACAGCTGGACTGCCTTCTCTTTCATTGGAACAGGCACTGAACCTGGAGGCATGTGATCAACAGAATGGATGACCTTACTAAGGTAACTAGAATAAACGTTGAGGATTTTTAGAGTCAATAGATTTTTGTAATTTTGTTACTCTTTTTCAATGAGAAAACAGTAGAGCATATGCGGTCTCTTGGGCAGGTTTTCTTGACATTGACATCATTGCTAGTCTTTTAATAGTTGAGGTCATCTGAACAAGCCTATCTGATATATTTTTGACCTGACCTTAGGTGGCATAGGATGGGAGGATCATGGCAGTGGTGAAGGTGGAGGCAGTGCAGCTTGTGTTGTTGTTGTTGGTGGCGGTGGTGGTGATATTGATAATTTTTTTTGACAGTGATGCTTCTCTCTTAGGATAATCATCTGTATCAAAACAATAAATAAATAAATTATACAAACTTTATTTCTGATTACATGAATTATATTTATCTATATGATGCTTAATCCATTGGAAAGTCGTTGCCATGACCAAAAGGAAGCGCTTAACTATCAGTAACATTTTTTTTGTTTTTTTGAGGAAACACTATTACATATTCTAACATTAATTTGGTCCATTAAATGCTTAATTTAGGGATGATAATGTTTTTTTCAAATTGTTAGATTATTTTGATCGTGATTTGGGTCATGAAGTACTTAATTGAGGGGTGATAATGTTCTTAAACCATTAGACTTTTTCTCATTGCCCCCAGTTGTGCAGTAACCGACAAAAAGGTAGGTCCTAATATGATTGTATACAAAGGCATGCTTACGGGCCATTTGAAGAGCTATCCACATGAAAGAGATTGAGATCATGATGTTTTTCGTATATCATGTCCTCGTAGTTATTAGGTGCATCTCTTCTACTAAACAATACTTGCAATTAATGCTGAAGTTATAGTCAAGAAAGTTAATGGTTAATTAATGGGTAATGTTGGATGCGGGATTTCTCAAGCTGGATTTCGATGTCGGAATAGCTGTAACTTTGTTTACCAAGACATATGTCGCGCAAATCTAGCTAATGGTTGATCCAAGGAGAGAGGAATCCCCTTGTTTTTATCATAAAATTAATGAAAAGAGAAAAAGTGGGCAATTTCCATCTACTTCTCCACAGTCCGAGGATCAAGATTAATCTCTGGGGATTATGAGGAAAGACCACCTGCTAAAAACTTTGTTTCTCTCTGTGTGACCTCCCATGTTATCTCTTGTGCATAACTTTTCAAAGCATAATAGCTTGCAGATGCAGGCATGCATAACTGGTGCGGTGCCAATCCAAACTCCAAAGTGTTATGTCTTTATAATTTTGCTTTTCCAGGTTCATGTACCTGCCCTCGCCTTGTGCTCGGTTCACGTACCGATGGTCCCTGGCCGCGGAGAATGACCTGAGGACCACGACAATTGGAAGCTTCATGGCCGATGCTATCGGTTAGCTGTCATCGGGCAACATAAGATCATGGGCTGTGCTATGGTTGTAGTAACACCTGTATGTCGTTGAGCTGATGGACGGTTCCAGAAGGTCTGCCTGGTTCATCAGATGGGCCTTCCTACGCTGGAGCTTTCATGAATTCACGGTAGCTGAGAGGGACTTCTCATGGCTGGCTACAGTTTACATGCAGTAACCCATTTTAGCCTTCTAGTCAGCATTGTTCTCCGCCAGTGTTCAATGTCTACTTCAAAAAAAAAAACAGACTGGCCACACATATTGGACGGCGACAGGATCGGCAATGTCGTGACGACTGGTGAATAGAGGACTTGACACCCTTCCTTATTTTGGCCACTCCTGCACCTCCATTTTCAAGAGAACCGAAGGATGCAAATAAATTAAGCATCTTTGGAAGATGAGAGAGATAAAAGGGAGAAGTTTCCTGCCATGAAGGGAAGGTGACATGATGGCATCCACCAACTAGACATCATGTAATGGATTAGCGGGCTCTGGCCTATCCACAAACACCTTCTGGCTGGAGATAGCAAAGAGCGGGGACTTCAGCCGAAAGGAATAGTTAGGTACCCTTGATGGGAGGCCACGTGTGAGTCTGTGACTACCTCTGGAGTAAGCGGGATGTCAGGTTAACATCAAAGTGAGACCGGTCCCATTTCTGTTTTTTATCCGACAAGGCAAAATAAAATTCCAGAGAGCGCACTCTCCTAACCCAACCCCACTTGCGCCGGAAAAATTGGAGAGATTTACTCACCACCAAGGATTCGATTGTAAGACACGGTCTATGGAAAGGGACAGACACCACCAAGCCACCTGTGGAGTCTCGCTTAAGCTTGATTTCTTGTAAGCTTAGCTACCGACGTAATAAGGAGGGACAAGAGAACTCAAGGTTTTAGGCTGTTAATAATAGTCGGCGAGTCCAAGAATGCTGGAAGACCATGCATTTGCATTAGCTGCACTCCGGAAACTCCTCGCGTACATTATGTGGCGCACCTGAGAGCGTTTTCATTTTTCTAGTCTAGCTTCGTAGAGTAGATTTAGAGGAAGATATACACGACGGATAGGCCTGTTGGAATGAAGACGACTTCCCTGTTCTTCTCACCATTTTGTACTCGAGAATTTTTCCTTCTTTTCTGGAGGTTGTAGTTGAGTTCCATTTTGTTGACGCGTTCAAGAAGTTAGCCAAACTGCACCGGTTGACCCATGCTCCTACCCCAACCAATGTTTTTACTGAAGTCGCATGTATCACATGAAACTCTGCGTAGTATTTATTAGCAAGGTCTCAACGGTACAATGTCTGGTCGAAGCATAGACATTTAGCTTTCACATGAAACAATGGATGGCACGAAGGCCATTTGCCATTTTCCATTTTCCCTCTCTCTCTCTCTCTCCTCTCCTCTCCTCTCCTCTCCTCTCCTCTCCTCTCCTGTTCCACCTTGGTAAAGCATAGACTTTAACTTTCCCGTAATACCCCCATGGTCTCGAAAACCTACAAGGACCAGCTTTTTTTTTTTTTTTTTCCTTCTCCGGTCGTTCCCGGTCAGTGTGGTGCATGGGCGCACGGTGCAAGCGGAGTTGGGTATATTTTCTTTTAGATTTGGAGTTATTTCTTCTCGTCAAGCGATGGCGACGTCCTTGTGCGGAATGGATAACACCAACACGATGGACAATAATACTGAACAAAAGAATTAATTAAAAACGAAGATATCCCCGGCTCGCTTTATCCCGGCTTCCATCATCTCTGAGCTCCGCGACGCTTATCCCTTTGAGAAAAACCCTTCCCCTTCCTTCCACAAAAGCAGGAACCGGGTCCTACGCTTTAACCACGTGAAAAGACGCGACGCCCGGAGGATTCCCACTCCACTCTTTTTTTTTTTATTATCGTTAAATTAACCTCCGCCAAAGCAATACCAACGGAGAAGCCTCGCTTCTTGTCACATTATTTATCCAAAATATGTCACGAAAAAAGTACAGGATAATAACAACGAGGAGGAGAGAGAGAGAGACTCTACTCTTGGCGGTCCGATCGATGATACGTGAACTGCAGCGGTCGCAGGCTTTCTTTCCACTTCAAGGCGTGTCGGGGTGGAGGAGGAGGGGTACGAACCTTCCAGACTTCTCATGACCCTTTTAATTCCAGCTCTACGGCGCTCGAATAGGGAGGGACCCAGAGGTAGTAAGTAAATAATGACACCCTGTCCCTCCGCGACATAACATCTCCAAATTTTATTATTAGAGCTTACTAGTTCAAACATTCTTAACATAAAAACGATCCTGCTTTTCCGAAAATGCACCTCCGGTCGCGCTTCCAAGGAAAGCTCGCAGCTTTCCTCTTTTGCCAGCCTACTACTTACTTACTATTCATGGCCCATCCAATCCAAGACTAGATGTTCGATTACTTACCAGATCTCCATCCAGCACATAAAATATGGTAGGTTATTAATTATGTATCCGCATCGGGAATAAGGCGCGGGCCTTCTCAACCAACGATAGACCGGCGACCGAGCGCCGGGCGTCCAAGGCGAAGATCTTACCATCCGACGTCCTGCTCGTGAGGTTTTACGTTGCCCACTTGGCTTTGGATATAACATCATTTCATTGCAAACATTTCATAGCCACAATAACGTCACTATGATACCAGGAAACATCCTCTTAATCTACTTAAAGTTTGCATAGATAGCAGAAAAATATATTACAATCATACTCAAGAGTAACAGAAGGTATGAACATAAAATACCGGTTCACAGCGGAATCAGAAACTTTGGATCGACACAAACTAACCAAAATGGACATTTAAAGGAGACAATAACATGGATGTGCTTGGAATAAATCAAAATAACATCATTGCAGACTACCCATCTTTGGCAGCTTCCCTGTACAAATGAAAGCCAGAAACCCATCATCGTCAGTAACTTCTTCAATCTTCTTAATCCCTCTCCCTGCAACACCATGAGCCCCAAAACAGAACAACCCTCACTTGCCATCCCCGCCCATCATATTTACAGAATAACACCTTTTTTATTTTTTTTTTTTCTTTTAAACTCAAAATATTCACAATAATCCAAAAAAAAAGGGGCAACCAACCCAAAATACTACTTCCTTTCCGTCAATTTCTCACCCCCCACCCCACCCCACCCCACCCCACCCCAAACTCAGAACCGCCCACTACTTCACGGCCCACTACTTCACCAACTCGGACACCCAACCAACGTCCGGCGCCGGCCCAGCTGGCGTGGCGGCATCCGGCTTCTCCAGAACGCTGTCCTTGCTAAGCCTCTCGAACATCTTGGCCCTCAGCGGCCTCCCGGACTCCACTCTCTCCACCGGCTCTTCTTCCTCAAGAGAACCTCCTTCAGGCCCCTCCAGAAAAACAGCGCCTCCGCCCGCCGCCGCCGCCGCCGGTGTCGGCGTCGATGGCAAGCTACAGAACCCCGCCCTGAAACCTGTCCCACCCCTTGGCGACCCAAAACCAGCCCCTCCGCCCATTCCATACCCCCAGGAACTCGGTGCGGACCTTACCTTGCTCAGCTGCAACTGCCTCAACGACGCCAGCACCTCGTTCACCGGCCACGACGACCGCCGCACAGCTGGGCCACCGCTCGGAGACATCGGGGGCGACTCCGACGGCGGAGATATCGGAGGCGATATCAGCGTCGAGGTTGGCGACGAGGAGAACAGATTCTTGGAGACGTAAGGCTCGAAGGTATGCTGGTGACGAAGCGGAGAACCGTCGTAGGAGTCCATGGCTGCTGCAGTCCTCGGACTTAGCTGCTGCTGCTGCTGCTCGGGAAGCACGCGGAGCTGCTCCGGGGTGTGAGCGAAGAAGCAGACGCGGCGACGGCAGGCGGTGCCATCCTTGCACGGTTGAGTCCGGTAGCGGGACGGATGGAGCCAGCACTCGAAAACCCCATGGGCGAACTCGCAGGCGTCTCCCCGCTTGCAGTTGCCCTTCCGGAAGTCCGGGCAGGCGGTGCCGGAGTAATGGTACTTCCGGGGGTCCCTCCTACGAGCCTTCTCGCCCGGGTGGGCGTAGGGGCACTCCGTCCAGTCGTGGGAACGCCCCCTCGCGCACCTCCGCACCTTGAACTCGTACATCCGGAACTCGTCGCACGAGTAGGCGTCCACCGGCGCGTCCGCCAGCTCCGACTCGTCGGAATCCTCCCCCGCCGAATACGGCTCGTTGCAGGGGAGGTAGCGCTGCAGCGCGGTCAGCGCCGCCTCCCCCAGCGCGTAGGGGGAGCAGTGCCCGCTGTCGCCGGTGACCCCGCTCACGGGGAGGTTGTACGCGACCCCCGCTGTCGGATCGTCGAAGGGGGTCCACGGCGGGACGTGAACCGTTGGATTGTAATGGCTCCCTTCTCCCATCATCATTATGGTTCCCTCTCCCTTCCCCTTAATCTCTCATCTATATTCCCTATTCGCTCTCTCTCTCTCTCCCCCCCCCCTCCCTCCCTCTCGATCTCCCCGTCCCGTCTGGTTCGGACACGGAGAAGATATGGAATGGAGCGGAGAATATAAACTGGTGTTATAACCAGGGTTAGGTCAGGATAACCTTGGTTAATGTAAACAGGCCCGAGTGGACACTTGATATACGGATTAAAAAATAAAAAACTGACGGCGTTTGGATGGGAGACTGTGGGGCGGTGGAGGCGCAGGCATACTGATTTGTTGGTATCGGTGGGAAGAAGCAGGGGGGCGGGAGGGCGCGAGATAACGGACGGAAGTCAGTTTCGGAGGGGGGATGATGCCCTGGGACACGTGGACAACGCAGAGAGCGGTGTCAGACATGCGCATGGTGATGTGGTTCGTGGGGGCGCCATTTCGCGGACACGTTCTCCCTTTGGCCGCTAGCCGGGCGGTCTCCCAAAAAACTATTAAATTATTTCATGACGGGACCGCTCGAGCGCACATCTAAACCGGCTCGAACCCGATGCGGGTCAATGGATTAATTGGGCTCCTGTAGCTTGGCTACTGGACCAGGTCGTAAGATTCGACCCGTCCTGGGGAAAGGGGCATGCGGCTGTTGGAGGGGGGGCCAAATTTGGCCACGTGGTATGATGTGGTTTGATGGCTTAAAGGCTTTCTTGGACCTCTTATAATGGACGGCACCCGATCACACGTGACTTGCCCCCTCATTTAACCTTTGATTTAAGAGACTTGGGATCCCATAATTTGAGATATGATACCGACCATGAACTGACCGACCCGTCCAAGCTTCTAGGCACATCGCTTAATAAGTGAAAAAATTGAGGGTGACCGTGGCCCATCTGTGATTGGTCTAAAGCTTGACCTATCAATCTTGTTACCTGCCGGTGATCAAGGATTTGTTTGATCCACGGAAATATTTTTTTATTAAAATATTTTTTAAATAAATAAATAAATATATATCTAAATATAGGATGTTTTAAAAAAATAACTTTTATATTTTTGATTGATCATGATATACTTCGCGGGCTTGCGGGGAGACACATGTCACACATCGGTGGCCGTTCCTTTCGGATGATGCCACGGCGTAGTTGGTGGTGAGCCCCACGACATTGAGTGGCATTCAATTGAAGCTTAGACAAAGCAGTGTTGGCGGGCCACATGTTTGGTTGACGAGGCGCAGAAACTTACGACCATTACGGCGACGAGGACCGGTGTCCACCATGGGCGCTCATTTCTTCTTTCGTTCACAGAAGGTGTCGATGGTACCATTGCATCAACATTCAGTGAATGCGAGGAACGGGAATGGTCCACCATGGGCTGTCAATCACCGACTCCATTATGCTGTTTAAAACTTTAAAATCTGAAGACTTTACACCTAATATTTCCCTCATCAAAGTCTTCTATGTTATTGTTAGAATAAAACACATTACAACGTTTCTTTGTTGTCGGCACTCGGACGGAAAAACTTCCACGATTATTTACCAAAAGCGAAGAAGAAAAAAAAAACAACCTTCCGCGATGTGCCGTTAAAAGTCGATCCAGGGCGCGGGGTTGCCTCTCGTTCCAATGGGTCCAGTCGGGGGGACGCTAAGCTCTGGTCGTTTTAGCAATCAAATCAATCGATCAAACCGCTGGTCGGTCTAACACAAACGAATGATATATATAAACGCGGGGCAGTTTGGTAAACTTGGCAGGGACAATGACGCGAAGCCGACAAGTCCGTACGCAGCCGCGAGCCACGTAAGAGTCCGGACCACGTGGAGGGAGCGATGGATCTTCCCTGCCCGGGAACGCATGGGGCGCCATGCCCCTCGTCCCCCCCATACCGAAAGGACCGGAAAGCGAGCGGAAACTTAACGCCGTTTGGCCTCGGCCGCGGTCAAGACTCTAGACTCAACCGCAGCTCGCACTTCGAGAAAACAATATAAAAGGGAAAAGAAAATGATCAACCCCGGCACTAGGCTATCAACGCAGGACGTACGGCTGGTAACACGCGGCTCCGGTGTCACGAGATCCGGGCCGGGGCGCAGTTCTGACGGTACACGTGGCCCCAGCTCCAGCATTATGTGACGCCTCGGGCCCGCAGATGCATCCACGTGTTCGGAGGCGAGCTGCTCGTACCTCGGGATTCCCGTGAGTGCCGACGCTTTTGACGCCGCTTTTATTGTTTATTGTTCTTGCTAATATTTTACTAGAGAGATTTTTCGTTTTGAAGACGCCTTCGGCTGTCATTCGGTGACGGGTTGAGGGAAAGCGGAGCATCTTAGCGGGCTAGCGTAGCTAAAGCATATACTACAGCCCTGTCTCGTTCGCTTTGGTTCACGTAAGCGAACAAGGCCGTCATCTTGATCTCATCCGCTGGAACCGGCCAAATCGAATGGCTAGAAATGTCCGGGTTTTAATACATGGGAACCGGGTCCTCCTGGGAAGGAGGAGGAGTAGAATGGTGACGGCAAGTCAACATGCAGGTTCTAGGGATGGAAGTGGGCCGGCCCGGGCCGACTTCAGAGAGGGCTGCCGGCGGGACCATGTTAAATCGGATCGGACTAGGATTTAAAAGTGAGGCTCGTAGATGTATCAGGCTGGGCCGGCCCGACCTTTGTACCCTAGCCGAACGAATTTGATTCGCTGGGTTGCTCGTAGTCGTGGCCACGTGAGTGCGGGACAGCCAGGTGGGGGCAATCTCCGTCCAGGCTTTTCGAAGTCTCCTGAAGGTCGATCTTGATTCCCTAGTCTCCACTTTTACCAATTTCCACATCGGTGAGGTTCTTCCACTCCGCCGCCTCTCCATCCGATCCTTCGGTCCCTGAATAGCCGATGGTGACGGTGACAGCGACGCCCCTTCCCCTTTCAACGCCTTCGGCCTCAAACCCCTCCCTCCCTTGCCTCCTCACCCACCTCAACCCGATCTCCCTCCTGGACTCCGAAACTTCCTTCTCTTGGTCCGGAAGCCGAGATTCCGATCGGAGGACTTGGCGGAGTAGAGGAGGAAATCAAAAGCTTTCCTCTATCGCATGGGCTCTTTCGAATCGGCCCGATTGAGTTTCAAGTCGGGCCTGTGCCGGGGCCTGGGCTTTCTAAATAATAATAATAATAAATCAGTCTAAACTCCACCTACGTGCAGGTAGGAGAGTTTTCGCTGAAATGGCGATGGAGAGTCGGTTTAGCTGCCGACTGGGGGAGGCACGATCCATGTTACTGTCATCAGGCCACGTGCATGGGTACAGTGTGGCACTTGTCGGATTAAATAAATGTCGCCTTGAAACTTTGGCTTAAATAAAGGCCAAGCGATTAAGTTTTTCACTATACAATAAAAAGGATAGGATGAAAGAGTTGTAATAGATCGTTTAGCTTTGAAAAGCAGCCTTTAGAAAGAAGTCAGGCCTAATGATCAATACCGACTTCAATATATAATTGACCGAACCCAAAGTAGCCATTCAATTAAACAAAATAACAGCAACTTAAAGGTTTTATTTGGTCATTGATTATGAAACATCTCAGGCCTGACGCCATCATGTTTCATTGAATTTAAATCAGAGGATAAGAATAATTTATTCTTAATAAATCATGTTTTCTTACCATTCTTTGGAGGGGGAAAACATGCTTCTATTGTTTCTTTTTCTTTTTTTAAAAAAAATATACTAATAGGTCATCTGTTTGATGGTTTATGTTCGAATTCTAGGTAGTTTGATGAAACTATACTTTCACGCCACCAAGTTGTTTTTTTTTAACAAACAAACTTGAAAACGGACTTCTTTTTTTATTATTACAAAAAAGAATCAAGGACAGCTTTTTGCCTCTCTAAACAAGAGGATCCTCAATTCAACGATGGAAATCAAAAGCGATAAGAAAAAGACCATCCTAGCCATCCTAGCTGTGGAAAGGTGAATGTCTTTACCCAGAGAAACACCAGCTTGGCCTAGAGTGCTCGGCATGAATTCGGCCTAAAGAGCTCGACATGAGTGCCTAACTTGAGAGTTGGTAGTTTCACCTCAAACTCAGTAGCTCGGCTTGGAACTTGGTAGGTTAAACCTTAGGCTCTGAAGCTCGACTTAGTTCTGGTTGGCCTTCTGGTTTGTAGTTGTACATTCCGTGTATACGATGTTCGTGTCTTGAATGGCACAGAGGGACAGGCCCATATCCTGGTCTCTAAACAGATGGGCCTATACACACAGTGGTAGTCCCATATGCACATAGCTCCCTGAGGATGTCCATTGGACGCGGGGTCAGCCCAATTCATTTCCTGGATATCTAATTGTCCTTCCAAATCCTATGCAACTAACACGCTACAAAACAGCTTTGCAAAAAAAAAAAAAAAAAAGTCAAATTTAAGAAGCTCCCCATGAAAGAGCCACATTAGTTCCTAAACAAGACACAAGGAGTGACTGGTTATGTTTTTGAAAATTGAAAGTAAAAAATTTTACTTCCACTTTTTTTCTAGAAATAATAGAAGTTGTTAAAAAAACAGAAATAGAAACATTATAAGCAAACATATTTTCTGTATTAGGTTTTGTGTTTTTGTTTGGAAAAAAAAAATCAGTATCAAGCAACCCTAAAACTTAAAAATAGTATGGTTAGATTTGGATACGTTTATCCATTATATCAAGTCCCTTTGCCCTTAGAACTGCAGACCAGTACCTGCAAACCCGAAAACTTGATTCACTTGGATTTCTACCGAACATAATCGCTAACCCAACTAATTAACTCACGAATCACTTCAACAATAACAAATATTTTTTTCAAAATACTAAAATATTGTGTACAAGAATTGCGGAAGTTTCCAGTCATAAATAATAGAATTCTGATTGGACCAAAGAGCAAGAATAATTTAAAAAAATAATAAGTTTAATCACTCTCATTCCGTCTACATATATAATTTGAAAAATTAAAAAAATAATTTTAAAATGAGAAAAATAAAAAGGAGACAATGTCAAGTAATGAAGGATCCATCATAAGTGATTGTTGGAAGAGATAAGTTTTGCGATATGCTGGTCAGAGGATGACTTCTTGATAGTTATTAAATGGCTTTCTAATATACGAGACCCATCCTTTCATACTTGATATTTAGAAAATTATACGCACCTTGATTTTATTTGAACTGATATATCTTCAGAAAAGCTAATAGTGTTGTAGATTGGATGGCATTTTATATAGCCAATCATACTGGAACTATATTATGGGACCTGATCTTCCTGTTTAATTTTTGAATATTTTATTTTTCTAATTTTTATTAATGTATTTGTACACATTTGGTATAAAATACCAGATTTATCAAAAAAAAGAAGAAGAAGAAGAAGATGGGTTTCATGATCGAACGAGGAAGACGCTGAATGGAGGTGGATTTTATGATCCAAGATGAAAATGGTACGAAGTCCATATATGGGCATCATAACCTGTGAAAAGAAAGATCTAAAAAAGTACAAAAAGTGATTCAATTGCTTTCCTTCTCCGTGTATCCGTTCCAAGTTTAATCGGATCACCTGCGATCTAAAGTAATGAGGTTTTAAACTGTAACCGGCACAGCTCCCACGACTGCACGGGGATAATCTTAATTCCAGTAAAAGAACTGCCAACATGTAACTTATTTCATGATTGACAATAGCCAGCCATGAACTCTTCTTAGTTAATTATATCTCGATCGATCTAATATTCTTAAACATTTTTTATAGTTGGTCGACAACCAATTACTACTATCTTTTGTCCGGATGAATTTGTTTGTTTGGTAATTAGGTCTGACCCATGAATCTTAATTACCTGTTCAGGTCCAATTTTAATATTGATCCAGATTTTTTTTCCCTATTTCGAGGAGAGGGGGGTCAATGGGCTTTACAGACGGCCCAGCATTGCAAGCCGAGAGGAAGGGCTTTTCCTTAATTTTGTAATCACGTAAGCTCACGTTTTCTGCTCCTGTTATCTCTTGCTATAATTTTCTTCTCTGCAAACCATTGGTGGTAGCATGGATGACAGACAGCGGCCATAATTTCTGTTGGGGAAAAAGTTGTAATCAAGCATCCCTCCGAGCGGGGAGCCACCGGGCGCCCTCCGAGCGGGGAGCCACCGAGCGCTCTCCTTATCGTATTTTCTCACCATACACCTCCTCACTCACAACGACCAGCGTGTACGACTATGACAGACACTTTGTCTGCGCAACAATTAAAGAGTATGGCTCTCCCAAACGCCAAGTTCACTCAACAATCAAGTATATGGCTCCTGTTATCTACGGATATCCAGTTTCATACGGC
>JAOXJJ010001100.1:18326071-18340404 GCA_025769935.1 Phoenix roebelenii | reverse complement strand
CCTGGGTTGTTACAAATGGTATCAGAGCGAAC
The DNA here is from genome assembly GCA_025769935.1 of Phoenix roebelenii. NCBI lineage: Eukaryota > Viridiplantae > Streptophyta > Magnoliopsida > Arecales > Arecaceae > Phoenix > Phoenix roebelenii. The sequence continues at coordinate 18,340,372 of JAOXJJ010001100.1, read as the reverse complement.
CCAGCCCATAACCTATGTGGACTAGGGGACACTGCAGCACGGATCTATTGAGGCTAACCACGGGTCGATCGTGGTGTTTGTGATTAGATTTGAATGGATTTGAACCCTTAGCCTGACAAGGACGTCATGGCTTGAACGGGGGGAGTATGTGAGGATCCGTGCGGGCGTGTGTTTAGTCCTACATCGGTTATTCGCTGGATAGATCTTGGGTACTTATACAGGATCAAGGAACCCAAATAATAACTTTCGACTAGCCATTTTGGATGAGATCCTGGGTTGTTACACGAACGGCTTAAGTTCTTGACCCACCTCAATCGCATGAGATGCTGGAATTGGAGTTGCATGGTTGGCACCCTGTATGACGCAAGGAAATCAATTTTTAAATGCTTTCCAATTGGTTTATACCATGTCAAATTTAAAAAATATTTATGCTCGAACTCAACTTAATTTTCCTGTCCAGCATATGATTAGCCTTTTATTGCACTTATTTTACACAATAAATTGCAATTATTCTTCCTAATACTCTTGTCCAATTGATATTCCGTTGATATCTCAAATTTCGTTACCTTTTTCACTAAATCTATTTCTTTGCATTTTAAAATCTAATTTTAGAGAGTTTCCTACTATTTGGGTGGTGGAAGATATCCATTGTTGAAACAATGTTGGTCATAGACTCATATTTCATCGAAATATTGCATCAAAAACTATAGAAAACGGCAATCTTCCAAATTTACATTCTGTCATGCCCCAAACTGCCTTAAAAAAATAAAAATCAGAATGTGAGATAACATCCATAGATCTAACACTGCAAGGAGACGGGAGATTGAGAGCCAAGTTATTAGGTAGCGTGCTTCGCTTTGGCCTCCAGCTAAGCCTGAGATATTTTCCCCACGTGCTCCACCCCTTTCAAATTTTAGCCGTGCCTGCCAGCCGTCTTGCAGTTCGGTCACCCGACTTGACTCAACGCCACGTCACGCCGGGCCCACCTAGACAGCGCATTTCCCGGCTCCCGATGGGTTCTCCACGCCATGGCTGACTCATCTCCAGGATTTCTTTATCCCCCACCACCAAATCCATCTCTCTCCCTCTCTCTGGGCGTTCCAGCCGGGCGGTCCTCGTAAGCTACAGCACAGTCATCCTTTCCACTATAAATACCTCCTTCTCATGCATTCCCAAATCTCAGGCCGAGACCAACTCTTTATTGTTGGATTCCTTTACATTTCTTGCTCCCCGTTCTTTTTCTTAGTCCTCAGAAGCTCAAGGAGGAGAAGATGACGATTGCCATTGAGCAGCCTCAGACTGGTAAGCTTCATTTGCTGATGGATTTGATTATCGAGAGATTTATGTTTGTAAATTTATCATTCCGTTCGACTCATCTGGTGGGTGCCCTCTTCCTCGCCTTGTTTTTTTTTTTTTTTTGGCTCAGAGGTGGAAGTGGAAGACAAGCAGATCCCCTCTGATGGTCCCATGGAGCTGGTGTTGGATGGTGGTTTCACGGTGCCCGAGACTAATTCGTTTGGCCATTCTTTCAGGTACATCTCTTATACGTACTTTTGTTCTCTTTTTTTACATAAGGACACTTTGTTGAAGATTTTGGATGGCGAAGTATCTAAAAAGGGTCAACTTTCGAGTCCTTTAGAACGTATCTAAAATGAATAAAAAACGATGCAGGGACTATGATGCCGAATCTGAGAGGCAGAAGACTGTCGAAGAGTTTTATTGCACGAACCACATTCATCAGACCTACAATTTCGTAAGTCCATGCAACGTCATCGATTTGTTTAGTAAAGACCGGGGGCGTGGGGGATTGGGTTAGAGCTAGCCTGTTAACGTGTGATTCTGTGGTTCAGGTGAAGAGGATGAGGGAAGAGTATGGCAAGTTGGATAGGGCGGAGATGAGCATTTGGGAATGCATTGAGCTGCTCAACGAGTTTATTGATGAAAGCGATCCGGATCTTGATGAGCCCCAGATCGAACACTTGTTACAGACTGCTGAAGCAATCAGGAAGGAATATCCTGATGAGGATTGGTTGCACTTAACTGGCCTAATTCATGGTATGATCCCCCACCCCCCCACCCCCCTCTTAAAAAAAAAAAAAAGCTAAAGCCTCTAGTGAAATTTGAAACGATCAGTTAAATCTATTGATGCATTGTTGCACAGTTGACCATCGAAACAATTTTTCTCCAAAATCGTTTCTGTTAGGCCTGTCAGCTAATCTAAATATTATCAATAGTTTCGCAAGTTTCATCGATTCACACTATCATTATACTATTGGGTTGACAATTTCCTAATGTCCTGAAATCAGTGGATGAATGGATGCCTTTGATTTATATTGCACTCTGGCTTCTGGAATTTAAATGGGAATTGCATCTGATGAAATGCTTCTCTTATTGGAATTCAGATCTTGGAAAGGTTCTTCTCCATCCTAGCTTTGGACAACTTCCTCAGTGGGCTGTTGTGGGTAAGCATCATCTTCCTGTCTCCATTCTGTTTCTCAATAATATGCTTTCCCACTTCTAATTACTAAGTAAGATCCATCTTTCAGGTGACACATTTCCTGTGGGGTGCGCTTTTGATGAATGCAATGTTCACCACAAGGTATCATCCATACCGAACTAATTACAGCATGATTTTAATACTTGATTTGAAGCAATTATCTAGCTTATGTCATTCTAAAACTCTACCATGATAATCATCAGTATTTCAAAGAAAACCCAGACTACAGCAATCCTAAATACAACACCAAACTTGGAGCTTATTCTGAAGGATGCGGACTCGACAATGTATTGATGTCTTGGGGACATGATGATTATATGTACTTGGTATGTATATTCTTTCGGTAGCCTCTCAATGATTTGAAGTGCGCTATTTATCAGTGGATGTTAGTTTAACTCCTGAATAACCTCAGGTGGCAAAAGAGAATAAGACCACTTTGCCTTCTGCTGCATTGTTCATCATCCGCTACCACTCGTTCTACCGTGAGTCCTTGAACTAATGACCTATTTGCATCAAACTTAATGTGATTATACTTGGAGTCGTCTCTCCCATTACTTGAACTCAAAATGCCATGTTTCATGTTTGTCCCAGCATTGCACAGGCATGGAGCCTATCAATACCTCATGAATGATGAGGATAAAGAAAATCTGAAGTGGCTACATATATTTAAGTAAGATCTTTCAATATCCAGCTTTAAAAGCAAAAAAAAAAATAGAAGATCTATCACAAGAATTATGCTGCATTTAAGTTTCAGAACAACCGCCATGTCAGAGAAAATTCGAATACGAGTACTAACAGGTTTTTCTTCGCATGTGCAGCAAATATGATCTTTACAGCAAGAGTAAAGTTAGAATAGATGTAGAGAAAGTGAAACCATACTACTTATCACTCATTGAGAAGGTTAGCATCTCCATCCTAAATTCCCTCAACCTTTTGCCAAGGTTTTATTTCTTTATTTTCTCATAGGAAAAGGACGTTTTTTCTTCATGTCATATTTTCTTCCCTCTAACAAAGTGATCAAACGTTTGTTGCAGTATTTCCCTGCGAAGTTGAAATGGTGAGATATTTAAATGATGATTCATTCCAATGGACATCTCTCAACAAATATGATTCATTCATGGTCAATCTTTGAGCAGCTGATGTGAGAAGTTGCCATGTCAACTATTAAATTTGATATTGTATCTGTGTCATCTAAGATTTGTTATCTTGTTCAATGATGCAAGGCATTTGTTCGATGTAAGCCATTTATCTTAAAATAAAAGGCTTTCACTAAATTCACATTCTTTTGAGAGTGTATCAAGCAATAGATAATGGAAGATCATCATTGGTCTCAATACAATAAACCAAATTTAACTCAGGCATATATAAAAACATATTGTCATAGCAGAGCACATGTGAAACATGATGAGCTCAAGAATTAAGCATATGAATTATGAAAAATAGTATAGAGAAAGGAAGCTTAGTGTTGAAGTAGTATTAGATTATGGTTATGGAGGGGGATAATGTGCAGTCAGCTTCAAATTAAGCATCACTTAAAATTCTGCAAGCCTACCCATGAACTTCAACCGTGCAGATTTTTATTGACATCCCAACCTTGTGCTAATGATGCGGAGCTTGAAAATTAGGACCAAAACCAGCATTGGTGTATGATGATATTTCTTTTCTCCTCAAGGCCAAACGATAGCTACATATTTTATTATGGCTTGACAACTGCCATCTCCTCGATCCAAGTACACAGTCAGAGAAGATTCTTTGCAAGAAAAACGCAAACAGCATATTCTAGCCTATTGATCTCTTTCAGGTTTCAAGGAACCCTTCACTGCCAAATAAAACTATAAAACTTTGAGCTGCTCCTTCCAGACATCCAACTTCAGTCTAAACCGGTTCGGATATGAAGAAATAGATCAAAGAGCTGATTTGTGGTGTAAACAACTATGGATAGTCCATTTCAATGTGGGCAAACTTGTTTTGCTGTGTGAACGAGTAGTATTGAGTACATGCACCAAAATCACTCCCTTCAAAACCTATGATCAAATTTGTTTCATCCAATGAAATTTTGCTAGTAGAGAATGAGCTTAAACGGGGAGAGTATGTGAGAACCCATATGAGGGCATACATTTAGTTCTACATTGACTATATACCGACTAGATCTTGGGTACTTAAATAGAAATGAAAAACTTAAATAATACCTTTCAGCTAGACTTCTTGAATGAGATCTTGGGTTGTCACACACTACTTCGGACAACCAACCATACAGTGAATCAATGTTGTCTCTATGCTGTGGACCAATAAAGAATGATTGCCATGTGGATAAACCATGCTGTTTAACCTCACCAGCATAATGGTTTCTGCTGGATATCTAATAACCCTCAGCTATTGGGTCAGACATCTTTCTTGGACAAAGTCTAATTACCTTTTGAGTATAATTTTGTTACTGCATGACAACCTTAATTCAGACCAGGACACAGAAACCATGTTTGACTTGGTTGAAACTCTAGGGCCTGGAGAAACTGATTTCGTAATATCTGCTACATTTTGGTGTGATGCCTTGTGTGCTGTCCCGCTGCCATGGCGGCATTCATGTGTAGTACTCTACCATACATGCAAACCAACTCTCCTGTTTTATTGATCAAGACATCTCACTGGCTTACAGGCTTGCTAAGATCCTATGTTTGCAGCTGTTAAATTATCGAGTGATTTGAATAAATAAACATTGCAATGCAGGTGGCTGCATGCACCAGTTGAGCCACATTATTTATAGCGCATTATTTAAGTTTTCTAATTTGTCTTGACTCCATTTTTATAGCTTAATATGCAAGGTCGCCGACCTTACCCAACGCCTGTGCTGCAAATATTGCATCATCAACCCTGGACATTAGTAGGAAGAGATATTATGATGGAATATGCTGTGCTTGACATTGGCCTGGTATACTGAGAGATCATCCTGTGGAATTTGGTCATCAGTTGTGACCGTTCGATAATTTTGCTACTCTTCTTTTTGTAACCTGTTGTGGAAATAAAGGTTCGAATTTAGTCCCACATCGACTAGATAGCGGAGAGGTCCGTTCCTTAAATGGAGGGGGCTACCTCTTTTTCTTCAAAGGTGCCTTTTATGAGGCAAAACCGTGAGGGTAGCGCATGACATGCCCAAGGAGCTAGTACCTATACGGACCCCCAAGGATAGCGCACGACGCGCCCAAAGCGGATAATACCTTGAGGAGAAGCAGTCGCCTCCGCTGTCTGAGACCGATGGGGATGAGGTCGAAGGGTGGCAGATCTTCTCGTAGCGCTGGATGCACGGGCCGGAGGCCGATCTTCCTTGACCTCATCAATGGTGAGGTCGAAGGACGGAAAATCCCCCCGTAGCGCTGGACACATGGGCCGGAGCCCGACCTCCTTTGACCTCATTAATAGTGAGGTCGGAGGGCGGAAAATCCTTCCGTAGCGCTGGACGTACGAGCCGGAGCTCGACCTCCCTTGACCTCAACAATGGTACTTTCATTGAGAGTCTTTAACCCCGGCATAGACCCATCCGCTGGGGGAGCTATGTTGTGGGAATAAAGAGTCCGAACTTAGTCCCACATCGACTAGATACCGGAGAGGTTTGCTTCTTAAATGGAGGGGGGCTACCCCTTTCTCTTCAGATGCACCTTTTGTGGAGCAAAACCGCGAGGGTAGCGCATGACGCGCCCATGGGGCTAGTACCTACGCAGATCCCCAAGAGTAGCGCACGATGCGCCCAAAGCGGACAATACCTTTGAGGAAAAGCAGTTGCTTCCGCTGTCTGAGATTGGTGGGGATGAGGTCGAAAAGCGGCAGATCTTCCCATAGCGCTGGACATATGGGCCGGAGCCGACCTTCCTTGACCTTATAATGGTGAGGTCGGAGGGCGGAAAATTTCCCGGTAGCGCTGGACGCGGGGACCAGAGCCCGACCTCACCTTGAGCTCAACCTAACCTAAGAAGTTTTCAGTAATTATTCGGTCAGTGGTTGTTAGGGTTTTATTTTTCAAGGGATTGGCTGATACCAATCTATGTTCCTTCCACCCTAAATTGTGGATGTGTTTGCCGCCAAAGGTCTGTTGTTTTCATGGCCCTGCATACGTACACCCTTGCATCCACCTGGGTACAGTTCAGTCCCTGGCTGGCGGCTGTGCTCACGACTTTTTTGGTGAAATGGTAGCGTTTTCCCGTAAAATTCCCACAATTTTACGCGCTCGATCGGTGTCCGGGCAGCTTCTTTTACATGTTCAGTGTTCCGGCGACAACCTGGTAGTGCTGGGCGAGTCTACCGTCATGGCTACAATTTAGCAAGCGCTGCACCTGGGCTTTTATGGGCCAAGGGGAGTGTGAACTTGAGAATTGGACTAGGAATATATTCTCTGGTCAAACTAGTCGTCCATCCCATCCTTTACCATATATTCTCTGGCAACTCAAGTTATTAAAAATATTTTGTCTAAAAATTACTATATTTTTATTTTATAAAAGTATTATAAAAAAATTATCTATTATAATAAAATCAGAAGATTGAAAAAAGTTTAACTAGATCGATGTGTGATATACACTGCTCTAAAAACATGATTCGCCCTCTACGTGCAGGTTTGCAGCGATCTCGTCCCCAAAGTACAATAATCCGATTTAGTCCGATCTTCTTCTAACAAGCACGATCGCTGTGGAGGCTTGACCCGACCGACTCCTTCAGATGCCCAGATTGAAGGGTGGAAAACTCTGTCTGTAAAAGAAATTCTTGGAAGACAAAGTATTAGTGAGAAAAAGAAAAATCGGATTGTATTGTTTTTGATTAATTTTAGAGAAGTCTATTTATATAGACTATTTAGTTGACCGAAGAAATATAATAAACAACTAAAGTTTAAGAAATAAAAAAAATATTTTTTTAAAAAAAACAAAACTCCAACATAATAAACTACTTAGATTCAAACTTGAGTTTTCGATCTGTTTAATGAATAGATTAGATTCAGATCGATGAATTTTTGATCTAACTTACATCTGACCCAATTCGTATCTAACCTGATTCGATTGCCATTTCTAGTGGAAATATGATTTTTTTTCTTATCAATATTTAATGGTAGAGCAGATCTATATAGAAAAATGAAGCCGGAGCATCCATGCTATGTAGATGGGGAAGGCATTAATTTGAAAAGTTGCATCAATCACGTGGTTAAGAAAACCATTTTTGTGCACGTAATAGTAGCTGCATAGCTTTTTTTTTTTTGTTTTGCTTGAAGCGGGTGCTTCATAAGAGCTGCATAGCATTAGCCTCCTAGATAATATCAATCATAAGAAATCTTTTGTCAACTAATCTATCAAGGACAGAAGCCTCGGCTCTTTCGGAACTTTAAGAGCTCGTTTGGTTTGCGGGAAAAGAAGGGAGGAAAGTATGGTCAACGAGAAAGTAATGAGATGCCTCTTGTTGGTTGGAGTTTTCAAAAGAGAGAGAAGGAAAAGTTGTATTCCTATGGGAATATAATTCCCACATTTTATGGAAAAGTCTTTCCCATGAGAAATATAGGAAAGTTACTTTGAAATTACTCCATTTTTATTTTTTCCCAAAAAGTCCCTTCAGCATTAAAAAAGCATTAAAGAGGCATTAAAAACCTAATTTTTATTAAGGGCATAATAGGAATTATACATAATTTTCATAGAAAAGTGGATGGCCAACCAAACATAAGCACTTTGGAAATTTGTCACTTTTCTATTGTCAACCAAATATGCCAAAAGTACTTTTCTGTACATCCTCTTCTTAGAAATTTATTTTCTAAAAATTATATTTTTAGAAAAAAAAAAAAGCTTTATGCAAACCAAAAAAAAAGGCAGGCAATACGATAGCTTCCCCGTCTTACTGGTTTCTCTCCCATGTGGCACTGTCTTTTCATCTCCCCGTACAAATCCAAAAAACAACGGCCTCGTGCCTGATACTGTCCTCTGATGGCGCTTGCGCAATTCCTGTAAATTATTTCTTTATGGACCAAATTACCCTTCCTTCGTGTGAATTCTGTACAAAGAATCCCATCTGATTCTCATCGGACGGTTGGACTTCCCACTGTAACCGGTTAAAGGGGAACTGCACTCGGTGGTGCAGTACACCTCAACGCAGTCCCATTCGAAAATCCCAGGTGCCTATCTGTCCACCCCTCGCCGATCGCGACGTCCCCCAACCGTCCGATCTCGGGCATCAGTAGATACGGACCGTTCGTTCCTTCCTCCTGGCTCGTTTCCCTCCTTTCTCGCCTCATGGACCCTCCGTCAAACAGCGTTTGACGACGGCGGCACAAACCAACCGCGCAAGACGAATGCGGACAAAACGAGGACATTTTGGGCATAACGGCAAAATCCGGTTCCGGTGCTCCGCCAAAGTTAGATGGCTCTCCCATCTGGCGGCTTACTGGATCTCATATACGCTCATCAAGTAGCCGGGGTGGTTACCAGACCACGTGTCACTCCAATCCCCCGGCAGTATAAATATTGTCCCTTCTCTCTCCCTCCGTCTTACCGTTCCTCTTTGAGACTTCTCCCGTTGGTCTCCACCAGCCTGCTCTCTCTCTCCGGCGATGAGGAGCGGCGTTTCTCCTCCCTCCGGCGCTCATCTCTTCTTGGTGTCCATCTTCGTCTTTGCCATGCTCTTCTATCCTGTTCTTGCCGGCGGCGCGGAGGCGAGCAATGCGACGGAGGTCTTGATTTCCGGATCGGGGAAGGAAGGCAGCTTCGCGGACATCATCGATCGGGCTCTCCAGAAGGAGTTCTCGGAGAGCGAGCAGAGCGGTGGAGGTTTGTAGTTCTAGGCCTCTTCCTTCTTGCTTTTTCTTTCTTTCTGGTCTTCTGCTCTCCGTTCTACGACTTCTTGAAGTCTTATTGTGATGCAGGAGGAAGAGGAGTAGGGTTTAGAATCTAGGTTTCCTGTTTCTTGAATTGGTGTCGAGGTTGCTGTTTCTTGAATTGGGATCGAGGTTGCCGTTTCTTGAATTAGCGCTGAGTTGCTGTTTCTTGAATTAGTGTTGAATTGAATAACTGATCCAGTGAGAAATCTTGGATATTTCAGATTGAGGGTCGTTTCTCCTATTTGTTTCCAGCGACGATTTCTTGGAATTTTTTTGTCAAAATTTTATTTCTTTATTTTTTTTTCTGGGAAGGATGGGGTTCTTTTTCGAAGAATTTGTGTCAATTTTGCTTTCGGTTTTGTTCTGTTTGATGTCTACATTTCGTTAGACATTTCGTCCAAGTCCTCTTGCAGAGTCGGTAAGGTTGGGAGTAATATGGACGTTCTTGAGACTGCTTTTCTAAGTTCATCTGTTGGTTGATACATGAAACTTAGAAAATACTATCATGATTGAGTGTTTTTTTAAATTCTAACACAGAAATCATCAAATAGCACTGGAGTATGCCCGGATACTTGGACTTGTGGTAATTCTTGTTCTAAACTTGCTTTCTGACGCTCTGTCGTATGGTAATGGTTATTAAAGAAACGAAGAAGAACATTTTGATTGCTTTATAAGTTCATCAGAAAATATTTTCTTCTCTTGAGTAACTACATCACTCTACATGGATATTGTCTGATGCACTGCAGAGTTTCGTCCGATTAAACATCTAATAAGAGATTCTTGAATCCAGATAAGGCGGGATCATATTAAGTGTTTGCTCTATTTTGCAGAGACTGATGCGGGCAGTTTTAACAACACTGTTGCTGAGAAACAGGTTTCTATTCTCGCACAAAATGGAACTTTGGATATATAGTATATTAGTTAGATGTAGTGTTGATGTTTCCTGCGTTTCTTAGTATTCATTCTTCTATCTGATGATGGCTCAAATATGAAACCCGTGGGTTAATTTGTTTTTTAATTAATAATTCCAAGTTGTTGATGTTGCTGGATGCTTTCAAATTCCATTCGACCTGTCCTGTTGTTTCCAATCTTTGTTACTAAATTGTGGATGGCAATTTTTTGGACTGATTGAGGGTTGATACAGGTGCTGAATCTGAATGATTCATGTCATTGATAGCATAATTTTGTAGTTTGTTGTAGTCTTGTGCCGTTATTTCATCAGTGAGTGAGGGGGGTAGTGGTATATATAGCTCCTGGCCTTTCTTTTAATACACTTGTCTTAACGGATGTGGAATAATATGCTGAAATTGGCAGTGGATGATCATGTGACTAATATGGAATTTTAGGAAATTTTATAAGTTGAAAGTAACCATTACTGTGGTTTTTAAGTGATGGCCAGTAGTAAATAATGGTGCTGTTCGACCAGTTTGGTTAGCCTCTTTTATATTGTGAGTGCAGACAACCACGTACAAGTGTTGGTATTGTGTATGCTTTATATCCCTTATAATAATGCTATATAATGGCCTTTCTAGCATTCAAGTGTATTTTTAATAAATCATTGTCATATAAACTGCTATATTGATTTAAATTCGTTATACCTTGATTTTCACTCCATTTTCCATTGAATCAAACTTGTTGGTATTCATTAAGCTCCTAGTTCTTGATGTTGTCCTTATAATTTTAATTTTTCCATGTTGCTGCACACGATGTTCTTTCAGAAGTAATTTGTATTGTACCATTTGATTAATTATTTCTGTTGAGGGTTTACAACTTAATTTTGTGATGTCTTTCTTGAAATAACTCTATAACGTATCCCTTGCAAATTTCTTTTCCTGAATAATGCTGCTTCTTTTTGAAGCACCGGTCTTCCTATTTTGGTTGTTAATATGTCAAACAGCATGCTTTGATAACATTAATATATTGAACAGAATGCTCATCTTCCTAGGTTGTTTACTATGTTGCCTTGAAATTTAGCTCCATTTCTGTGAGTATTGCTTGTGTAAAATTTTGATTATAATGGTGAATTAATGAGCTTATCTTGCTTTCTCTCTTTACTTCTTTATTTCCCAGGCAGTTCTGGAAACGGTAGCTAGAGTTACACCAAAGAAAAATGAAACCAAAGAGGAGAAGTATCTGCTTCTATCATGCAAAATTTTGTCTTAACATTTATTATTATTATTTTTTTCGGAAATAGTTTATTTCTTTGTTTCATTGGCTGGTTGCTAGAGGTACAGCAGTCATTAAAAGCTCAAATTCTCCATTCTCCATACTTCATTTCCAGGTTATTTCAGTTTCATGATGTTTTTAACCTGGATAATGAAAACCTAGCAGAGGATACTCCTACCTTAATAGATCGCAAGGTATCCTTTTTATAATTTCACCTGGAACTTACAAGGCTTGTTCTTAGATCTAATATATGAATGTGCGTTGCTGCACAGTCTATTTGAATTTGTTTATTTTGACCACTGACTTATAGAATGCTTTTATGTGGTACATAAAAATGTTTGTACTCTCCAGGATAATGTTTTTATTATATCAAACCCCAAGTCAAAGTATCCTGTTCTACAGTTAGATCTGAGGTATGACTGCTGATTCATGAGCTGATAATCAAGATCGCTACAACATTTTGGTCTGACATAAATGGAAAACTTATGCAGGTTGATATCTGATCTTGTAGTGATCATTGTATCTGCAACCTGCGGTGGGATTGCCTTTGCTTGTGCTGGACAACCGGTAGGTACTGGAAAAAAATAGTTTATTTTTTCTGAATAGTTATTTGATTTGTTTTTTTTAGTATTCGTAAATTTCCTGGGAATTTAAATCTGTTGGGTACTTGAAAATTTCTATGTTCGGTAAGATAATCTACCTGTTCATAAGTTATTAACAAATTCAAGAATCACTGCAGGTGATTACCGGATACTTACTTGCAGGATCTGTCATCGGACCTGGAGGTTTTAGCTTCATCAGTGAAATGGTGCAAGTGAGGTGCTTTTACTTTTATGAAATTGTACTTGTTGCTATTATCTTTATTTAATTTTTGTTATTCCTGCAAATTGCTTAGTCTCCCTTTTATCTCATTGATTTATTCCTTTATATTCTTGTCTTGAGTAGTACCTTAAAGCATGTATATGAAACAACAAAACAGGCTCTAATGTTTTAATTTATCTCTTGGTGAGTTTCTTGCTGATGTGGCGGAGATTGCTGAAAACAAAAGCATTGAAACTACCTCCCTGAAGTGGACTGTGAGTGCTAGATGCTTGTTAAGTGTGAAAGAGGGGAAAAACTTATTGGTAGCAGATAACTCTCTGCAATGCATGCCTCATATAAATGTTAGAAAAGCTGTTTTTATATATGTTCTTATTTATCAGCAAATCATTCCTTTCTGCTGTATTAACAAGTTGCATGTGATGGATCATTATTTTTTTCTTCCGGTGCACGCTATTTACAACTCGCTGCATCATTTTTCTTTCACTGACACTCTTTCTTATAGGTTGAAACAGTAGCTCAGTTTGGTGTTATTTTTCTTCTTTTTGCATTGGGCCTGGAATTCTCTGCAACAAAGGTATCCTGCAGGAAAGATTTTTGTTCTGCTTGTTTAGCAATTTGCACAACTAGACACTAATGCTAGATATCATTGCATTTACAGCTTCATGTTGTTCGGGCAGTTGCTGTTCTTGGGGGCTTGCTTCAAATTGTATTGTTTATGTGTTTGTGTGGTGCAGCTGCATCAGTATGTTTCTGGTTTCCTATTTATACTTTTTCATGTATGATGTACTTTCTAAACACTAATCTTCATATGCATTAGCATGCAAATTTATTTTTAGCTTTTTAAGTAATGTGTCTGCGTTGCCTTATAGAGTCAGGTACATGCACTTGTGTTTTGGAGGGTGGGAACCTAATGGCTGCAATAGTGGCTGCACGGCAGCACAAGAAGACAGTTTATTCAAGTAGTTTCTCACTTGCTTATGAATTTTCTTAGCATCACCACCCAAGTTGACTTTTTTTTGAGGCTTTAGATAGCACTAGTTCATCCATTGGCCTTACCCATTTTTCAGATTGAATTAGGACCTAATAACGAGCAGTGCTGGAATTAATCCATTAAATTATTACATGAATTTGTGAAAGGCTGCTGAGCAGTGCTGGAAAACACCATGGTCCCAGCAGGCTCTTGGGGTTCTTGAGGTAGCACTCAAGGGAGAATGAGTTGTGATCTGTTTGTGTTGTGGGTCATTATTTCGAGTTTTTGACAATCTTTGCAATTTTGGCCGCTTCTTGAACCATCTATAGAGGTGTTGTTAACTTTTTCATTTTAATTATATTTGCAACTTTGTCCACTGCTTGAACTATTTAGATGTTGTGGGCTTTTATTTTGATTATTTTTGTAACTGTGGCCACTGCTTGAACAATATATAGAAGGTGTCACTGCCTTTTTCATTTCTTTGCTACCTTGAATTGATGCTAATTGTGGCATCCTGGCTTTGATTTTGCCAATTTGTGACTATACCACTTTGCAATGACAATGATTACCCCTTAAAAACCTAAACCCTTCGACTTTATATGCATTGAACTTTAATAAACTCTTATTTCTGTTTATAGCTACCTTTATCTATTTTTGAGCATTATCTGTATGTTAAGTACCGGATGTCCAGAAGAATATGGCACACAAACTTTAAAGAAATCAGACACGGGTACATCTGTATGTTACAGATGTTCAGGTCAATATGTATGGATGTTTGCATACTTGTTAATTGGATGGTCGCTCTGTAAATATATAAGATCGACACTCCTTCTCTAAATATTATTGCCAGCTTTATGTAGGGTTAAGAATAAACATGTTATGGTGCTGAGGTCTTGATTTGATGGTTAAGGTGTCAAACAGTGTCATAATATCTACCAAGTGTTTGACAGATTAAGAAACCTAAAATCTGGGGTGTTTTCACTCAGTATTTCCTTGATTTTTGAATGATTC
>JAOXJJ010001100.1:18304229-18323910 GCA_025769935.1 Phoenix roebelenii | reverse complement strand
CCGACAAGTAAAGCATGGTGCGGTGAGGCTGTTGCAGGGCATGGCTGCAGCATATGGACGACGAGATCGGCCTTCTGTGCTCGGCCTTCTGAGCTCGGCAGCCTTAATGAGCTCGGCCTTCGGAGCTCGGCCTGGATGAGCTCGGCAGCCTTCATGAGCTCGGTCTGGATGAGCTCGGCAGCCTTCTGTGCTCAGTATTCTGAGCTCGGCAGCCTTCTGCATGAGCTCGACCTTGCTGTCGGATTTGGGTGCTTTGCTTGTGCTTGTGGGGTGGTCCATTTTTCCCCCAACAATACCGAACAAGGTTGGGGATTCTTTTTTTTCTTTAGCACTTCCAAACATGAAAAGGAGTGCTTTCATTTTCAAAACCCTGATCCATGTTTGATCCAAATGTGTGCTTGATAAGATAAAAGTAAAGAACCACAAGCTTAAAATTAATTACAATGGATTTCGTCGAGTTGAAGCATGATGTTTTAAGAAGCTTAAGCAAGTTCGACTCGTTTGAAGCCTACTAGAGAAAGTTGACATAGCAGGATGAGGCACTTAATCATTCGCTATTTTTTTTCCTAGATGGATGCTCAAAAGGATAAAGTTTATGCATACATTCAAGCCACAAAATTAGAAAAGAAGATGCAATCTCAAAATGGAATTTGTTGAAGATGTTCTTGATAGGAATCTTGGCAGCCAATGCTTTCATGAAATTTAAGTTGGATTACACCTTTGTCTGCCTTATCCCAAGTTGAAAGTGGTGGGGACGAGGTTAAGTAGAAGTCATGCATCAAACAATTGCTTGTCCTTCTCATGTGAAAATGCTCCGAATATTGTGAGCTCATCTTTCACCTCCAACGGCTCCAAATTACTGATAACGACGGCATCCTACCTGCATCGCTTCTAATATATTCAACGAGCTCCACAAGCAACAGATGATCTTGCAAAAGCGGCACAAAAATCTCTTTATTCCATCTCTATATTCGTAACATATGACCATATATATTCATATGTGACACGACACCCAATAACATATGGCTGAAATGGCGTTTTCTTTCAACCTTGCTCCTCAGTACGATCCTCGATAACTTTAATACGCTTCGGCTGGTGAATCTCTTCCGTATATCTTGCCTCCAGCCACTCAGGTAGCTCTGATGGTCCCCATGAAAAGAGAGCTTGGGGATGCTTCACTTCGATTCGGCTGCCTCATAGGGGCAATGGTAAGCTCCAAATCAGGCTCTTGGACTTGAATATGAGCCTCTGCCATCGAGGAAGATGATCGTGACATGATACTAGGAGATGTGCTCATTGAGACCGCGCAGGTGGACATCAGATTAAGACTCGAAGGCATTTGGGTTTCTTGTTCTGATGCATCAAGTCTGATTGTGGTCCTGGCACCAGCTTTATGGCATGCTGTCGGAGTAGGAATTTCTAGCTCAGATGAGGACTGATCTCTTAACCTGGAGGAGTCATCATATGGAACTGACCTTTCTCGACTCCCAACCTGAAACATAGATTTGAGAGAACAGTTAAGGCTGGACTGGCTTCCATAAGGAGGCAGCAATTGAGAATATTTAATGTGTACCACATCAAAGAGGCTAGATTGACGCTTCTTCTTGCGAAGGGTGTTGTGTCTGAGAAAATACTTCTGCGCATGGCTCGCAACTTGGGTTGGAGTCCTTGTGGTCACGAAGTGCCGTGAGATTCCTCGCCAGTCTCCCTTTCCAAGCTTCTCAAGCCCCGCTAGAAATGTCCTGTGCTCTTCCTCAGTCCATGGAACTCCTGAGGACCATTCAAACCTTTTTAAGTATCCACAAGCTCGGACAATAACTTTGTAAGTTCTGCTGGAAATTAAAAGAGCAGCAGTAGCTGAAACTTAGCTAAGATAAGCCTAGCTGGGAAAAGATCAGGAAACCAAGAAACAAAAGACACGGCAACTAGTAACAAATTAAGAAAGAAGCGAAGGAAACTTAAGGGGGGGGGGGGAAAATCATCTACCACTCGGTTTGCAGTGAAACAAACCCCAAATTGAATGTATGGATAAAAGGAAAGGAACGTAGGCGAGCTACAAAACGTAACGTAGGCGATCGGAATATCAAATGAAAGGGCAAAGGAACGAATTAGATAAGCAAAGCAAATCATTGATGCAGCGTATATATATTAGGCTCAGCTGATCGATCAGGAATCAAAACAATATATTGAGCATAAGAAACTTAAAGAAGATCAACGTGCAATCAATTTGTGCATGCAGGTTCATAGGTTATGCTAAGAATTTCGGCACATTTCCAATGACTTACACCGTGACAATTCGAGGAGTTAATGATGGTGTTCTAATAACTCACCCTTCTTCCTCTCTTGTACCCTGCCCATGAGGCCATCAGATAAATAGCCATTAGAAATTTTGTCAGCGTTTTCCTCTATAGAAGCGAGAGAAGAAGATGATGACGAAGGGGAAGAGGAAGAAGAGGCAGGATAAGAAGAAGAAGAAGAAGATAAGCATTCCATGCTCAAGCTCTTCTTTATGGGGGAAGCTACGTGAAGCTGCACGCCGAAGAGCCTCAGTCCACCAGCACCCCCTAGACTTCTTGGACTGCTGCAAGTCCTTGAGTTGTGCCCATTCTTCCCGCAATAAGAGCATTTCCTCGCCATCATCAACCCCCGGAATCCCAACTTCAAAGACCAACGCTCACTTGGAGACACACAGACTTGATACTACCGCCTTGGATGGGGGTTCTTAAGAGTAGGTGAGAATGAGGGATTGGTTGGAGAATTCCCTATTTGTGGTTACGTTCATATCATGGATTATTGTGTCACTAACGGAGACCCACTAGTACTTGTTTGTCTAGATACTCAAACAGGTATATGGCATGTATGCCTTGCACGCATTGCATAAGGAACTTAAGAATCTATAAGTTCGGTTCTGTATTGCTACTCAAGATAATACTCTTCTCTCTCTCAAAACCAAAAAAAAAATCTAATATGAACAGTTTATTAATACTCAAGTTGAAGTCATTACCCTTTTGTCATGTAAGCATGATACTGAGATTATTGTCTCTATATGTCGCAAAAGCCAAGTTTGGTGCATTAGGACTCTTCAATTCAGATGTGTCTACATACATGCGCATGGAGACAGGGAGGGGAGAGAGAGAGAGAGAGAGAGAGAGAGGCAGTTGGGAGAAGAGAAGATCCACCAATGAGATGAAGGTGGGTAGCTTGAAATACTCAGCTGATGCAACAAAGGTGATAAATTATTTCAAACTTGGACGTTGGTGAGTCACTATTTAAAGGATTTTGTTGAGTGCATCTATAGTATTTTGGGGTGTGACTCAAAATGCTGCAAACATGCTCGCCAGAGAAAAATTCAGGCATTCAGGTTTTTACCCTTTTTTTTTTCCTTCATGAAAGGGCTAAGAGGCAATTCAATTTCAAACTTCACTATATCAGTATGTATATCAATATCTAAAGGGGCTTCTTAAAGCGTCAGAAAAGTTTAAGACACATTCGCACACACCAAAAGGTATGTCCAAGCAATATTGCTTGACAAACCTGTGGGCAAACTAGTTTCTCTGACCATGTTTCATTTTGTTCTACGAAGGCCAAACTCATTGGCCAAATCATGGGAGTGAGAGAAGAGATGATAACTTATCCTCCCAAATAGCCTGGAAGATTATGAGCTGATGGGCAATTACAACATATGTAAGAAGATATTTTTCTTTCCTAATCTCTTTGGGGCTGTAGCTCATGAGACAGCCCACTGAACCACCTTTAATTTATTGGTTTGGCATGTGCTAAAGCCAAGTTGAGTATAATTCAACAATTGGTATCTCCTTGTACTAGAAACAAACCAGACTTGTTTTGGTACCCATTTGGCCTTATCATGGATGGGAATCTTTATAAGATTTAAAAAGGAGAATGCTCCTGAAGAAGATTTTTCGCTGGACTTGGTTATATATATTTATCTTGAGTGCTTCATTAGTATATTGGCATGAGTTGGGATTTCCTTTTGGGTCTATTACTTTTCCAGGGAGCAACTAACTCCTAAGCCTTCATAAGCCTTAATGGTCCTTTCACTTTCCAACGTAATGAAACAATTTAGTTATACATAATGCTGATCCACCCTCGACAGCGACCGATATATATATGCTTGCACCGGAAGTTGAGATGGCCAGGCCACCAACCGCTTATTGTAGCAGAGAACTATTTCCCGAACCTTTTCTTTATCAGTAGTGAGGAAAGAAAGCGCAATTGTTATTAAAAGTTCACATATTTTCCTCCATTGTAGACAAACTTTGGAGCCTTGAACTCAGTCATTGCATAAAAAAAATAAAAAAAAAAACAGATTATTGACCAGTTCTTTGGAGCAATTGTCCCAAATAAAGGTTTCTCCATAGCAATAGGTTCTTCAGAGAAAGCTGTAAACTTATTCCCATCAGAACAGTGCAATTCCACTATGCTGATTCCTGTGGAGATCCAATACATGGGCATTTTCATATAAACATGTTGCATTCCCGCTCTTTTTCCAGAGAGAAATTTAATACTATTTAGCCAGCTCCCACATGGACCATCCCCAGGATTTCTCCAACTCTGACGGACAAATAGGAGCAGCAGCCAGATTCGAAGCGGACATAAGGTGGGAAAAGGTCTGCAATTTCCCAAGGTGCCAACCCTGTACAATCCAAGATCATATTAGGAGGAAAAACTGCGATCTTTTGGTGGTAACTTTCAAAACTTACAGACCACACTATCTTTTGTAAAAAAAAAATTATTACTCTTTTATATTTTCTTTTTCTTATAAATCTTTTATAAATAGTTTCTGTAAATTCTACTTTGCCAATAAATTAAGGTCGGGTGGCTTTGCCTCCCGCTTTATAAAAAAAACTTTCAGTACATGCATACAATAATGACTAAACTGGCTAAAGTATAGCCCTATGGTTGGAAGGAAGTTTAGGCCTGAGGGCATCAATTTTCATTTTAGCGAGATATTGGAAGAACAATTCCTTAAGATGATGATCATGATGGAGAAATAATGCGTCAGGGCATATGCACGATAACTCGAATGCGTGTCAGCACGCACTCGCATGCTTGCATGAGGGCTAAGTCGGTATATCTTTTTAATCTCTCACAAAACATCATTATCATGACAATTGGTGGAGAACCAATTCAGATAACATATGATAATTTATCCTGTCATATAGGAAGAACATGATTAACATGATCCGACAGCGAGATAATGGTTTTTAAGTAGAAAGATAAAGCGACAAACCACTGATTACTATTATAGTTATTATTCTTTTTTATTACTTTGGCTTCATCTAATGTACCTTCCGGGTCCACATGGTGTTAGTTCAAAGAAAGCAAATGCCATGAATTCTGCTGAAAATTTTATGTTTTCCTCCATCATTTCATTTAGATATATCCAACAAAGCAATTGGATATCACATCATGGGAACTTCAATTAATTTTTAAAGCTTGCATGTTAATTTATTTGGTTTTGGACTATCTGCTACATTGCTTCACGACAAGGACATTTCTCCTGTATTTATGAATCACCGATCTTTGCATAGTTTCTAAGCTTGCTTAAAAAAGGATTAAAGTCAATGCTTCTATTCATCATCAAACAGTTGCGGTTAAGAAAGGCAACACATTGCCATCGTTAATTGGTTTTGAACAGAGAGATCCACATGAGTCTAATCTAGAGTTCCAAAGCCTCATCAAGTTGCAGGACTTTCAGGTCGCCCTCATGATCTTTTTTTTTTTTTTTTTGTCATTCAATTGTGATGAGGACGGAATCCAACAGAAGTTGTCCTCATATCAAACACACACCATAGGGGACATCACACGCACTATTTCAATTATTTAGACTTCAATGTCGCACAAGCTGGTTGTACGAAACGTTGGATTTTCCTTCTACTTGTTTTGATCTGGATGTAAATTTTTGTGGACAACCAAGTGGAAATGTGAAGAGAGCAAGTAATATCCAAGAAAGTAAAAAGAAAGAGGAGCAGAAGAAATTACATACCAAAGAAACAGATAGGAAGATTGGATAGGAGTAGATAGATCATATTAGATTATCAGGCAGAAGACAGAGAGAGAGCCAAGAAATTGATCTAATCGAGAAATCATGTCACCGAGTCCAAACTTAAACAATAGTTAACAGTAATAAGTCAATAAGATAGTGGGTGTAAAATATTAGCATCATGGTTTTTAGATTCTAACAGCAGTAATTGCTGAATTTGATGTTATCTTTCCTTGACATGTTACATCTCTCTTACATTCTCCACTGGAAATTGAACAGTTATTATAGAAAGACAGATCTGTCTTAACATCTATTGTAGCCTGCCATTCACATTCACTGCCAACAAGATAGGAACATTTTAAGGTGAACCCATTTGAATAGGTCATCGAATCGATTCAAATGAGTCGCTGTGATCAAAAGAGGCCATTCTAATCAAATTTATTGCCACAGACCAGTCCGATTTCATACTTCAGATCGACTCGATAGGGGTGGACCTGTCATCCTGAAGTTAGTCATGATCTGCTCTTTAATGTTGTTTAGAGAGGGAAAAAGCATTGGTCCATGTAATCAGTTCAACCCATCACCCAAATCCTGACTATTTTTTGAGTGAAGAAGCTCTGTGTCTTAACAACCATTGGTGAATGAGAGCACTCTTGGGCTGAACTTTCCTCTTTAGGCTGAAATTGTCCATGAAAGAGAACCTTATGTTTGTGCCTAGAATTTGTGAGCCTATCTTGTTAGCTATTTAATCATAAAAGCTTGACTAGTTCAGCAAGACACATGCTCTGCTACAGGCATATTTCTCTGCCAAACCTCACATAAACAGCATGCACTTTCCAGTATTGTACATGGAAAAACAAAAAAAAAAAATCACATTTATGCTGCGCTTATGTATAGTTCGAAAGGAGAGAAAAAGCCCTACAATTTTGAAGGCCATCTGGCAAATCAACACAATATTTTACATTTGCTTCGCACTGTGAAGAAGGACTACAGATCTAGAGAGGAGGCATATGTCGAAAGAAAAGGCAAAAGGCAGGCCTCATATTTCAGGCAGATTCATTGTTAGTTCTTCCCTTGTGCTGACTGCAATGGACTAACAAATGGATGATAGTACGACAGCTTGCTCCCTTGGCTCATCAAAGCCCCAGGAGTGAGAAAATGAGATCATATTCTATATCCCATAGGCTGTTGGATTAGGTGGTTTGCTAATTGGGTAACCATTCATTTGTCTTGAGATTCAGACACCATCACCTGACTTTCATTATGCATAGACAAGCCCAGCAGCACTTTGAGACGGAAACTTCAAAATGCAAACGAACCAGCAAAGCATGATCGCATAATTATAGTCCTGAATTAAGATGTCAAAACTGCACTGCCTGGATGTTGAACCAAGTCAACCCAAGGCAGCATCAGCTGTTGAATTAATGGACAATTTTGTGCAAACAGCCAGCAATCTATTTAGACATTCATAAAGGCTCGATCATTTTGCCATAGAATTTGAATCAAAGGCCTAATCATTTCATGAGTAAAAGAACAAGCAGATTCAACACATAGATTTCTATGTTACTATTAAAATAATAGATAGTTAAGGAACAGCAGAGCCATTAATGCTATTTAACAGCACAATCTATTTTCAGAGATAGGATGATGGACTGATCAAAGGGAATAGCAGAACAAGTCCATTAAGAATGAATTGTAAAAAGAAAAGATTATTACGATAAAATGAAAATAAAAAAGCTCGGACATGGAGGAAAAAATGGATACGATAACGAGCTAATAATACCGCATCCCCCAAACCTAGCTCATTCAAAAGAAATCATCCACTCCATTGACACATTTACTCTTTTGAACAGATGAACACACCATGCAATCACCAGAAGAGTTTTGTATTACTTGCATCTGTACCTTTTTTCAGTTACAAAATCTTCCTTGAATCTTTCGTTGTTGCAATTTGCTTCTGTTGTTGTGTCTTGTCCACCAAAGTTGTCAACCGATATGGAGTCAGAAAATTACCCAATTTTTCTTGATGAGGGAAAAAAGATAATATAATGTGCAGGATATTAACACCAACTAACACGGTAGCTGCTGGTCAGCTTTAGATTCAACAAGACAATGCTGAATGAGAATGAGACAAGTGCATGAGTACGCAAGATGGACTTGCAAGCACAAAGAACCCAAGCCTGCGAAAAATGCTAACAGACATTGCTTTAAGTATAGGAAGTTTAGAGACACAGCAGGGATGATACAAACACACATATACAAGGATATATGGAGAATGTATTATCATGGGCAGCAAAAGCATAGATAACCATGATATCAATTATGACTGTGGGTCTTACTGAAGATAAGTCTATGTTCATGAATCTTTTGGCATTTGTTGGCAAAAAACAGTCCCATCAATTGCTTACATTTTCCCCTTCAAACCTCTACCGAAGCTAGAATTATCTCGGTCAAAGAACGAAGGTTTCTGAAAAATATTTAGTCTGAAGCTACTCGGTAAGAATTGTGATTTGAAAAAAGCATTGTGCGGATTGACAAAACTGTGAGCAGGGGATTACACACCTGATTGCTTTATAGATGCCTTATTGATGCTTCTAAACTTTGTAGCATAAAGGCTAAAGCCTATCATGCAAAGAGATTTTATGTGAAGTGCGCATTTCAAACCTTTAAGTACACCTTGTAGGAAAGGCATACAAGTTGATCTTTGAAAAATTTCACAACCAACTAGGACAAAAGAAATGAACTCCTTTCTATTTTTACGTGACATCATGGGTGAACTCAGTGGTAAGATATGCTCTTATGCACTGATCATTAAGATCTATCCATATTTGGCATGTAGAATGTGTGATATGTACCTATCATAGTCCAGACATAACAACGTTGCACAGTTTCACAATTTCTTTTTTCTTTTATTTTTTTACAATTCTAAATCTTTGGGAAAAATCAATGCGATGCATTCCTTCTGCCTTGATATTTGTGCCTCATGCCAAAACATGCCACTCAGGCGTGGCACATGACATGGCCATATATTCCCTAGGACATAACCTTAGAGAGCATGCAAGACCTATAGATTTGAACCAATTACTTAATAATAGCAAAGCATTTCATAAATAATAAGTGCCAGAAATACAGGTTCAGATACATCCGGTATCAGGTATATGGTCCAACTAACTTTCCTACCAAAATTTCAGATCGATCTCATGAAGCTAGCATCCTATGGCTCTGAAAAGAGAGAAAAATGATAATATAATACAAACACTAGCATGAACAAGATAATAGTTCTCAACAAATATATAACTACTAAGAATATTGCTATTTTATAATTGATATACCAATAATTTGGTTATTAAATATTTAGCGAACAGATATAGTATATATATTTCATATAACAATGCCAACATGCATTACTAGTATAGACCAAATAGCTATTCTAATATATATATATATATAACCAATTCAGTAGTTCTATTCAACAGTAATTTTAGTTAAATATTTATCATTACTTGATTAACGCGGATCGGATCCAACAACATTGATTTTTCGGTATTTGAACTAACCATGGTCGTGCTCAATGGTACCATACTACGGCTCATGGCGAGGCCATCCATAGTGTCACACTTCCAGCCAATGAATGGCAAACCAAAGTATCGTATTGTTGTCTATGACAAAGCATCGTTAGCGTCACACTTTAACTCATGACTAGCAAATCATGGTACCATATCTTTGGCCAGGCCATCCACAATATCATCTATCCAAAAGTCCTATTTTTAAATCTTTCAACTGTCCCACTTTGTTTATAGATTATTTTTTTTATGATATGCTTATTGTAATTAAGCATAATTTAATATCATAAGAATTCAAAATAGATAATATCATAATCCATGCTACCCGTACACACGATCATATGCACATATAATATCCATAATAATGAAGGTCATTGTGCATGGATCCTTATAAATTATTAATCTTAATCATCAGGACATGATACATACATACACACATACGATATGTATGTAATATTCGTAATCATGCAGGGGTAGCATATAGGGATCCTTACCTCAACTGGAAGCGGAGACTAACATGACGTGCCGACTCAGTCTGTAGGTCCATCTCGATTAGTAGCAAGGGCTTGGGAGAGACCGAGAGGAGGAGTGGGATGGGAAACATGACCCATGGCTGGGGTCAACCCACCAAGAGAGAGAGAGAGAGAGAGAGAAAGAGAGAGGGGAGGGGGTCGATGGGGGAATGAAGCAGGGGAGGGAGAAGGTGGGAACAGAGGAGGTCCGGCCGTGGAACAGGGGACCGGGGTGGCTCAGCCTTAGCTGTCGGCCGAGCGGCTAGTCCGGCAAGAACGCCAGCGTCTTGGTCGACGAGGAGGATGGAGGGATGAGGACCAGAGAGAGAAAGGAGGAGGAGTGGCTACCTGGGGCCGGGACACCGGTCCGGCGTCTGTGGCCCCTGGCGACGCGGCGGAGGTCAGAGACTTCGGTCGCAGAGGAGGAGAAACAGAGGAAGGGAGAGGGTGGCGGTCGGCTCTGACCTCGAGCGTTCGGCTGCTAATCCGGCGCGGTCAACGAAGAGTGGAGAATGGGGGGTAGCCGGCGCTGTGGCAGTGGACCGGAAGGAGGAAGAGGAGGGAAGGCGACGACGGAGCAGGAGAGTTGGGTTGGGCTTCAACGCCGTCGCTCAGGTGACCCAGCCAGTCCGGTCCAAATGGACCGGCCGGTTCATCACCATGATTTGTCCCTCTAAACAACCTAGCTTAATGAACAATAAACCACTTCAAAAAGCTTTACCATCCTTGTTTCTCTTATCCGCCTAAGGGCTAATAGAAAACAGCTGCCTTCATATAAATCCTTCTTCCTTTGTTTTCAGAAGAAGCTGCCTTCATAGTTCCTGCGTTTGGACAGGAGTTCAATATGCTATATGAGAACATAGTCGAAGTGTATGAATCTGTCTTTTCCACTCTTTTGCAGTCAGTAAGTATGGGAGAGTAAATTGAATGCACTTAACATCGAGTTTGAACCAGCTTTCATGTGAACAGAGGAAATAGTTAATATGTTTTGATCCTAAGAATTTTCAAAAACTAAAGTTGAGTAATTAAGACATAATAGCTATTTGTAGAAAACCTTAATGGTTCATTCAAAAGGTCATCCAACACAGTAGTTTTCATACTATGGCAAGGGATAAGAAGAAGTGGAGAGGGGTCCTCAAAGAGGGAAAGAGCATCTCGAAGGATTATAAAGAGATCGATGGAAACATGATTGAGGAAGTATAGCAAGTGTGGGCAAATGTAGTGAAACTATGGTTGTACCCTTCATCTACACCTACCAATTGGGAGGTACAGTCTGAATTTGATAAGAAAAGAATATAAGGCGCAGGCTAAATTTGGAATTTTGGGGGAAGACTTAGAAGATAAAGGTTTAGTCAATAGAGCTAAGAAGAGGAGCTTGTGTAATAAAATGGGAAGGAAGAATAAGAATGATAATGGATCCCAATCAAAACCAATGGAAAATACCCAAATGTACAAGTTTCACTAGCCGGAATCCATCTCAGAAAAAAACTAGAAAAATAAAAAAGGCTGACATCAATACAAAAGATATTAAGGAAGGTGGACAAAAAGTGTGGAGATTAGTCAATTAGCTAGCATATTGATGAAAGCAAAGTCCTAACTGAACAATATTTTAGTCAAGAAAGTAATGATATGACACAATAAAGCAGGTTTTGATGAATCATAGTGTTCCTTGTATTGATGAAAGAAGGGTTCTAACTAAACAATATTTTAGTCGAGAAAGTAGCTTCAGTTCATGATATGACACAATAAAGCAGGCTTTGATGAATCATATGAGTTCCTTGTATGATTGAACTAAGAAAATATGGTTAGAATATCTATTCAATTAAAGGAGGTTTGGACTCTGTTGCCAGCAAAATGCCAGAGAATTTATTGCAGAGATGGACTTCTGAAACGATGAACAGAGGAGGCATTCATAAGGAGGAAGGATATGATCTGTACTAATGGGGAGAGGACCTGGGAAAGCTGAGATGGGAACCATAATGAAAGAAATAGATTGCACTCGAGAAGGATATAACTCAGGGCAAATGGCATTAGAGAACTAACGAAGTTGATTGCCATAAGAGATGGCATGAGGATGCTACTTGGATTCAATTGTTTATTTTCTAATGAGGCCGCCACTGTTTAAATTCTGTTCATAATGTTGTGTTTTCATGAGAAGAGTTTAAAAGAACACCAGATCTCATTATCAAATTCAAGGAATCACTAGGCATAAGAGTTATTAGAAAATAAAATGTAAAAACATAGATTTTAATGTTTTAATATAACTATAGAATAAGAGGTAATACTTTTTGACAAACATGTTATGCACACAAAATAATCAGTGGGTTTTAATTTGTGATCGAGATGGTCGTATCTTAAAAAGGGTGTGCATAGCTAGCAAATAAACATTTAATTTGAAAATGTCGAATAATTATTGTATATTTTGACCTAGAAAAAATCATGCATAATCAAAGATTTTTTTAATAATTTGAATAATTATTTTTCCCAGAAGAGAGAGGATCATATCTGTCATATTTTATCGCAAAAAAATAACAAAAATTATAATCAATAATTACAATATTTTTTGTACCTAGACAGACTCTAACCCGATTAACCAAGCTTGACCCGAGCTAATCAAGGTCTAAATTCAACCCACTAAATATTACTCCTTGGGCAGACACAATTCAAATACTTTGTTGGATCTAATACAGGCCTAAACGTACCTGATCATCATCACTTTGAGTTCTGGACTATAATTCCAATCCTTTGTTGGGCCTAATTCGAGCCCAAATGCACCTGGATCATCATCAATTACCGCTTTTGAATCCAAAACCAAAACTTTATTAACATGATCTCGCTTCTCTTGCTCTCTCTAGCATGCATCACCCACATTGTCAGTAACATAAAGACTTTGAGCAAAATATTGAAGCCCTCAGGCCAAGATTAAAACTTCATTATTCGATTAGCAAATAAAATGGAGACATCCTTTGCACTAGAGAACCATGAAGGGGGTAACAAGAAGAAAAACTCAAAAATGCTGAAGGAAAGAAAAGGGAAATGAAAGTTCTGATTTTTTTTAAGTGCTCTCGTCATGGATGTGGCGAGCAAGCTGGATGTCCTTTAGCATAATAGTGATATGCTTGGTGTCGATACACAAATATTGGTGTCTTTGAAGAGCCTGACTAAATAGGCCTTGACCTCTGCAGGGTGGAGACATCTCCAGCGAAGCTCTAAAAGAGAAGGTCAGTTTTGAAGTCCTAGGTGATCTCCTAGGTAAGGTACTAGAAAAGGATATTCCATATGAGTAGCACAAGTTCAAATTCATTCAAATCTAATCACAACGATCGGTTCATGGGCAACCTCTATGAATCCATACTGCAATGTCTCCTAATCCACATATGTTATAGGCCTGATCTGCTTCTGGTTTTTTAGTTCTGTATAAGTATTAAAAAAAATTTCAGCGAATAACTGATATGGGACTAAACACATGCTTGCACGGGTCTTCACGATCACAGCAAACACGTGAAAGAAGAGAAGGGGGAGATGATGAGATAGAGGAGGGGGTTCGAGGGGCATCAATGTAGAAGAAAGAAGAGGGAAAATAGTATATTTGAAACTTTTTTCTGGATACTTTTTTTTCTATGGGATCGTAGAGAGGGTGTTATCAATTTGATTAGGGCTAAATGTAGATAGAGAATATAGTTGTTTTGGATTGCTTAGAGAATCTCTAGAAACTCGTCGAAGTTCTGAATCAAAGAATTGCTCAAGAGGGAAACCAAAAGTGTAACGATTAGAATGAAACTATTTTGATAAATAATTTTGTAAAAATTTTAAGATGAAAATGGCATTGATATTATTTTAAATGATATTGTAATAATATTGGGCGGCTAATAGGGCAAAGAATGACATTGAGTCAACTCGGATGTAATTTAAAAAGTTTAAACTAGAGAAAGGTCTGAGTTGGCATTGGGCAAAGTTAGAGGGATGAAATTGTAATTCATCCTTAAATAAATAATTCCAAGGCAGGTAGCTGAGGTTAGGTCGGTCGCTATATGGGCTCGTTTGGGAGGATGGCTGGTGTTCTTCTTCCCGTGCTCTCAATCCCTCCCACCCGCTCTTCGCCGCCGCCTTCAAAACCCTAGCTCTCTCTGCTCAACTCCAATCCAATCCGAAAGGAGTCCTTGACCCTAGGGTCCGATGGCGATCGATTCTTCCATGATCTTCTTCTCCCTGCATTGATATCAGGGTAGGGTTTTTGCGAGCCCCTTCGATCCCCCTTCCATCCCCTCCCCGCGGAGATGGCCACCGCGAATCCTTTCGATCTCCTCGGAGACGACGACAACGACGATCCTTCGCAGCTGATCGCCGCCCAGCAGCAGAAGATCGCCGCCAAGAAGCCCGCCGCCGCCCCTCCGGCGGCCGTCAAGCTTCCGTCCAAGCCGGCCCCTCCTGCCCTAGCCGGTGGATTCTATGGGTCTTCATATTTAATTTCCTTTGCTACTCTCTGTGAATGGGTTCTTTTGGGAAATTAGATCCGCTATTTGATGTACCCCTTCTAATTTATCTCGCATGGGAGCTATTTTTTCTGTTAAAGCCGGGATTTTTATTTTTTGTATTTTTTTGTTAAACTTTTCCCGGGTTCCATATTCGTATCGGATTTACCCTTATTTTCTGTTTCCTTTTTGGTGTATTTGGATTTACAGTGAGGGAGGCGAGGAGCAATGCGGCAACAGCCCGAGGTGGTGCCGGGCGTGGTAGGGGTAGGCGTGGAGGTTGGACCGGCCCGAATAGAGGTTTTGGCAATGGGGATGCCAATGGATTTACTGGGGGCTGCGGCGGCGGCAGCATTGGTGATGAGGGGGACGCTGCCAAGCCTTTTGAGAGGGAGCGTGGGGGCCATGCCTCGCAAAGGCAGCCATACCGTGGTGGTCGGCGGGGCGGATATAGCAATGGAGACGCTGGGGGTGATTCTGAACGTCCTCCACGGAGGGTTTATGAGCGACATAGCGGCACTGGCCGCGGTTATGAGATGAAACGGGAGGGTTTAGGGCGTGGGAATTGGGGAACACCAACTGATGATATGCTTACACAGTTAAGATTAGTCTTTCATGTGATTGTATTGTTTGTATGGGCTTTATTTAGGTATTTTTCTTTTCTTTTGTGGAGTTACACTCACTGCTGGAAATGTTTTATGGAGTAGGGCGACTGATAATAACGGGAACATTGACGAGAAGCTTGCAAGTCCTGAGAAGCAGCCAGTGCAAGAGGATGGATCATTGTCTGAGGCGAATAAGGATAACAAAGAGGGTGAAGCAAATGAGTCGGAAGAAAAAGAGCTGGAGGATAAGGTATGCCTTTCATCAATTTGATATTTGTTTATTTATCTAGTACTAGATTATCTGTTGGATGATTGGGACAGACTGGCAATGTAGGAAGCAGTTCTTTATGTAATCTTATGGAAGCATTGACATGTGTGGCAATATCATTAGTCTATTTACATATCAATTATATGGTATTTTTCTTATTTGCTTCTAGGGATGCAAATGGTTTGGGTCGACCTCTAACCTGGTTTTGACCTGATTTGACTCGACCCAATCCATATATGAAGAATTGTGCGTTGGGTCATGTTCAGAAGTTTGGACCTAATCTAAATTCCATGTTGTGTCTGGGTCTTGTATTTTTCAACCTATCTCAACCCGCGTGGCCTTTATATTGTCCAAGTTTTTTAGTTGGATGAACAAAAAATGGGCTCGAACCAACCCAAACACAATTTAGCATAATCATATAAACCTCCTTCTCCTTCATTTTAAATATCTTTTTCAATTCATTAAATGATCTCTTATCTAAACTATTTCTTCTTTTGATCTCAACAACTATGCCACTTCTTATTTATTCTTACTTAAATAATATTTAAACATTCATATGTTTGTTTCGCTGGATTGTTATTTATAATACTTTCAGATGTATCAATATATTTTAAAAATTGTAGTTTGTAAATTTAAGATTGATCAAACATTTAGATGAAATTAGAAGTTTTTGAATGAAAATTCAACTTTAATTTGACTTTTTTAGTTTTATTTAATTTTTTATTGCTTTTATATTTAATTATAAATTATTATATATAGTTGTAAAAGAATAGCTAGATGTTTGACTCAAACGGTATAGCAACCCGATCAGGATCGGATTCAAACCTGAACATTTTGAGTTGAGTATGGATCCAAAATCATGAACCAAATATGAAATTGGGTTGGGTTGGGACCGGATCAAACATAACCCAGTCTAACTTGATCATATGCAGCCCTACTTGCTTGTGTACGTAACTGCAGATATTCTACAACATCAAGTTTGAGTCATCTCAAAGACATTGAAAAAATTGAGCAAAATCTGTTTTTTCTGCTGTTCAATGAAATGCATTTTGTAGCATTGAATTGATCTTCTTTTCATGGTTCAGGTGGTCTCCAATTTTAATGTATTATTTGGAAATCATACTTCAACCATCATGCAGTGGTCCCATCATAACATATGTAGCATTTAATCCTGCCCCGCTACATAATTTATGATCATCCTTCCAACTAAAACTAGACTCACAAGCTAAAATTGAAGGCAAAGAAAGAGGAAAATAGGAGGAAGATATATGAAATCAACCCTATTAAATTTGAAAAAAACAAGGTAGCACATAAACCATCATAGCAATTCATTTGATTATGTTTTCTGAAGAATCATTTATATGTTAAAGAGTTGGGATGATCGATACTTGTACCCTTACCCAAGCTGCATGAAGTTTACGTGCATAACTGCAGACTTTAGCCCTTTTACCCCCCGTATTTCAAAATATATAAAGGATGACTTTTTCACTTTTTTAGCTTGTTCTCCTTAGGGATATGATATGACATGGTAAGGAATTTATATTAAAACTTTGGATCAGTTATCACTTTTGCTATGTGAGAGAGGATTCCATAGACAAGTGTGATTGGAAATGCAGTTATTAAGATGAACTTATGATGGGGACATCAGAGCCCTTCATCCAGATGATCCTGAGCCCTCGGATTGAGTTAGACTCGGATTGGGTCCATTTGAATCCGAGTCATTTTCTTTTATTACATTATTTACTTTTGTCTTTGTCAAGTTAATTTGGTCCGTTATTTTATTATTAAATTGATCAATTGGGTTATGTAATTGGGTCAATGTGTAAGGTCTATATAAAGACCACCCCTCTCATGTATGAGGTAATTGATGATTGAATGAAAAATTCTAGCATCTTTCTTGTTCTTCTTCTTCCTCCTCCTTCCCTTCTCTTCTTCCTGCGTCTCTATAACCTCTTCTTCCTTCTCCCTCCCTTGTTCTTCCTCCTCTTCCTCTGCACTTGTGCTACATTAACTTTGTATTAGAGCCTCGGCTTTGCCCCTGTGCCGAAGCCCCGGACCCCTACACAGCGTCTTTATCCTTTGCTGCTACTTGAATCGTCACCCCCACGCCCGCTGCACAGCTTCACCTCATCGCCTCCGCCTCCGTCTTTCTCCTGACTTCCCACTGCCCACTACCACACACCTCCTTCATCAGGCCTTCCTAAAAAAAACCTTTGTAGGTCCCCTGTTCCCGTGGCCACCTGTCACTGCGTTTGCGGTCACCACTTCCATCCCTTGCCGCCAACAACACCTGCGCCGCCGCTTCGATTCGCTGCCGGAGATCGCCGTGACCCCACGGAAACCCGCCGTCCTGGTGTCCACTGCGCGGCAACCATCCTGACGGAGGAAGTTCTTGGCCGCGACCCCTGTGGCCACTGTCCGTGGTCAGATCTGGAAGTGGGACACCGCTCTCCCTCTCCGTCGCCGCCCTAACGCCTCCCTCCACCGCTACAACCCGGGCCGCCCGCGTCTATCGCCAACCGCCTGCATCGGGTCCACAGAGGAGATCGCCGTCGGGAAACCCGAGATTGGCTGCCACCGTCGCCGCAGAGCCGCGGCCGCGACCTCCGCCTCGCCCTTAGCCGCCGCCATGAAGGGCGGCACGTCCTCCCAAAACTGTCGGAAGGTTGAAGAAAGGATTAACGGGCAAATCACAAACTCGTTAGCCCGAATCCGGTAGCCCAGATCCAAAAAAAAAGAAAGAAAACCTTTGCACGTGACTGCACGTGCGTACCAAAAAAAACCTTACCTGTTCATCTTCCCCGATCAGCTGCCCCTCGCCGCGTCTCCGCCAAGCTGCGCCACCATGCCCACTGCCGTACGACACCTCCTTCGGGCGCCTCCTTCCCGCGGTCGACCGCAGACGATCGATGCCGACTGCCACCGAACGCTGACGATGCCCTCCCCACCGATCCGCGCCGCTTGCGCACGCCTCGCCACGCCGTCACCGAAGCCGAGCTCCGCCTCCTCTTTCGAGCCACCACCGTGTTTCTGCCTCCACTGTGGCGCCACCTCCGACGTCGCCGCTTCCATCCTCCGCCGCGGTTCACCGCCCCATCTTCCACAGCTAACCGTAGCGTCGCTCCACCGTCGTTGCGTCATGTCACTGCCAAGCCGCCGCCGTCTGCGTCCACTTCTGGGCCTCCGCCGCCGCCTTGGCTCCCCGAGCACCACCGAAAACCCTTCCCCTTCCCTCTGCCCCACAACACACCCAAGACCCCAACCCATCTCAACCTCCCACTACCGTATTCGCACTCACCCGAGCCCCATCAGACGTCAACCCACCTATGGCCCAGCTAACTCATCAGGCTCGAACCATGCCCCTGAGGCCCATCATCAGACCCATCAAATTTCTTTGATCAGGCCCCCAAGTTGTTGATATTAGGTCCGCCGAGTTGCTGTGATTCGATTAGATTCGTGCCATCTGACGAGCCGACTTGCCGCGCACCAATCGTCATCCTAGTCCACGAGCATACAATTTTGGACGACTACTTCACGACATGTGATAGGTTTCTACTTTTTCTGGCTTGTTCATTTAATTATGTTCTAGTTCTCTTGCATGATAGCTACATTTTGAAAACTTATATTGTTGTCATAATTCAGAACATTGAACCTTTCACTTCCGAACCCATCGTATTATCCATTAAATCTTAATATTAAATTAGCACACCTTAGTAACAGGACGTTTCTCAATATTATTCGATCAGATTACTTTAGGATTAGAACAACTGTACTACTTGATTGTAATCTAATTTCTTAAATTGAATAATCTTAATCCTTAATTCTGAATAATTGAAGAAAAATTAGCAACATTTAAACTTTAAGTTATTTTTGTGAAGACTTGCTGATCTCTGAAATCATAATAGATTGCATTACTAGGTTGTCCTGCATCAAATCTGGTCTTGCATCATATTTATTAGGGTTTCATTAGTGACACTGCATTTTATATTATCATCCAGTGTCATCATTGCATGCCAACCTGTAATGATATGGAGTACTATGTCAATCAACCTAAAATCCCTGTAACTACCATGAATTCCGACATTTTGAGGTCTCTCATAGAACAGATCGTTGCTATGCAGGCCGGATACAAGGAATTCAAACAAGAGATCCGTGAGCTCATGCAACATTCTAGGATCCTTACACCGCCAACCCCTATTGCAGCCCAACCTAAAATCGGTTTGGTTGCACCACCTGTAATCCTTCCCCATTTTCTTG
>JAOXJJ010001100.1:18290022-18304129 GCA_025769935.1 Phoenix roebelenii | reverse complement strand
GTTCTTCTTTTTTTTCCTCCTTCCTTTCTCTTTTTCCCACGGCTCTATAACCTCTTCTTCCTTCTTCCTTTCTTGTTCTTCCTCCTTCTCCTTTTCCCTTGCAGTTGTGCTACATCAACTTGGTATCAGAGCAAGGTCAGCCTTACCCTGCCAAAGCTACGATCCCTGGTTCACCGCCTGATATTCCCCTCTATCTCTCCGTGATCTCTCCTTTCATCTCCCCCGTGAATAGTGTTGCATCAACTTGGTATCAGAGCCTCGGCTTTGCTCCTACGCCAAAGCCCTGGATCCCTACACAGCATCTTTCTCCGTTGCTGCCACTTGAATCGTCACCCCACGTCCGCTGCACAACCTCACCCCACCGCCTCCGCCTCTGCCTCCGTCTTTCTCCTTTGACTTCCCACTGCCCGCTACCACACGCCTCCTTCATCAGGCCTCCCCCCCCCCCAAAAAAGAAATCCTTTCTTCATTCTCTTGGTTCTCACACAAGGAACAGGGGAAAACACCTTCGCCAGGTCCACCCCACTTGTCGTCACACCTGTGCCCACCGCTGCCACTAGTCACCGCCAGCAGTGCTGAGCCACCGTCAGGTGTCCTCGCCGTCGCCGTCCAGTGAAGGCCCGAGCCCGCCGTCGGAGAAGCTATATCCCCCAGGTTCCCGCCACCCAGGTTCCTGTGCCTGTCGACGCCGCTCGTGGCTGCTGTGGTCGGCCGCGTCCTGTCACCGCAAGCTCCATCGCTGCCGCCAAGACCTCCACTCCGCCCCGCAAGTGCCGCTGCGAAGAGCGGCACGCCCTTTCGAATCCGTCGGAAGGTTGAAGAAAACCAACCTAAC
This sequence comes from Phoenix roebelenii, assembly GCA_025769935.1. Lineage (NCBI taxonomy): Eukaryota > Viridiplantae > Streptophyta > Magnoliopsida > Arecales > Arecaceae > Phoenix > Phoenix roebelenii. The sequence goes on along the minus strand of JAOXJJ010001100.1, from coordinate 18,303,294 downwards.
GGGTAAGATCCAAACCCGTTACCCGTTTCTCTGTTAGCCCGAATCCATCCCAAAAAAAAGAAAAAAGAAAAAAAAGCTACGCATGTGACTTGCACGTGATGGACCCTTAATGGGTTTTCGGAGTGGGTCACGCTCGATAACCCGGATCCTAATGGGTCTGAGTTGAAGAAAAAAAAGTAAAAAAAAAAGAAAGAAAGAAAAGAAAAGGAATAATAAAAAAAAGAGTAAAAAAAAGGGGTTACCTCTTCGTCTTCCCTGAGCCGTGGCAGTCGTTGCTCCTCCGCCGTCGTGCCACCGCCACTCTGCCGCGCGGTTCTAGCCGCGCCGCCCAAGCTCGAGCCGCCTCCTGTCGCCACCGAGGTCTCCACCGCATCTGCCGGTGTCGCCCCGCCGAGCCCTCCGCCGCGCTCTCTTCCCTCGATCGCACGCCGCTTCCGCCTCCACCACAGCGCCGTTTCCGACGTCGCCGCTTCCATCTTCCGCCGTGGTTTGCCGCCCCATCGTCCGCCACCAAGCCGTCCGCCTTCCGCCATCGCCTGAGACCTCCACCGCAGCGCTTCCCCGATTGCGGCCACCGCCCTTGGCCTTTATCGTCAACGCCGCCGAAGCTTCCTTCCTCGCGCTCCACCCTCCCTTCACCGCCACTACGCCACCCGCCATCATCGCCGCTGCAATGTCCTCCTCCATCCTCCTCACCGCCCATCGCCCCTCCCTAAAATCCAAATCCCCATTCACCCCATTGGAACCCCCTTCCCCTTCTTTGACCCGCAGATAAGGCCCTCGGGACCATCAGGCCGCAGGCCCCTTCGGGCCCAACCCCCCAGTCCCCTCTACCCACGGGCCGCAACAGGCCCGCCCATCACTTCAGGTCCCTTCCAGAGGACCCAGGGTCAACCAGTCCCCACATCAAACTTCAGCAGGCTCTTTATCAACCTGTGCGCTAGCAGCATCTCCTCTCCACAACTTCAACCTCCAGCCGGTCATCCCTCCTCGGCGTCCACACACCACTGAGTTTCTACGCTGCGTCCAACGACGTCTCCATTGCTTGAGAAGCCACGAGCGAACGACTCTAGCCGTCTACTTTCCGACAGGTGATAGGTTTTCACTTTCTTGAGCTTGTTCATTTAATTATGTTCTAGTTCTCTTGCATGATAGCCATATTCTTGAAAATTTATATTGTTGTCAAAATTCAGAATATTAAACCTTTCACTTCCGAACCCGTCCTATTACCCTTTAAATCTTGATATTAAATTAGCACACCCTAGTAACAGGATGTTTCTCAACATTATTTGATCAGATTACTTTAGGATCAGAACAACTGCACTACTTGATTGCAATCTAATTTCTTAAATTGAATAATCTTAATCCTTAATTCTGAATAACCGAAGTAAAAATCAGCAACATTTAAACTTTAAGTTATTCTTGTGAAAACTTGCTGATCTCTAAAATCATAATAGATTGCATTAATAGGTTGTCCTGCATCAAATTTGGTCCTATATCATATCTATTAGGGTTTCATTAGTGACACTGCATTTCACATCATCACCTAGTGTCATCATTGCATGCCAACCTGTAGTGATAGAGAGTACTATTTCAATCAACCTAAAACCTCTGTAGCTACCATGAATTTCGACATTTTGAGGTCTCTCATAGAACAGATCGATGCCATGCGGGCTGGATACAAGGAATTCAAACAAGAGATCCGTGAGCTCATGCAAAATTCCAGGACCCCTACACCGCCAGCCCCTATTGCAGCCCAACCTAAAATCGGTTTGGTTGCACCACCTGAAATCCTTCCCTATTTTTTTGGGCACCAAACCCAATGCTCAAGGTGTAAACAATTTGACCACATAGCATCCCAATGTTCCATTAGGACTTACCTAATTACTGAACCAGAAGTTAGGAGCCAAGAGGTCGAATATATCGAAGAAGTCTATGAACCAAATATAGAAGACTATGAAGAAGACTTTGAAGACGAACTTACAAAATTAGACTTTGTCCAAAATGATTTCCAAAGGGAGACTATTGACTTAAGTACAACCAAGTCACTTCACATCACTACTGCCGAAGAGGTAGTGAAAAATATTGAAAGCCAGTCACCTGAGTTGGCACTTGTAGCTAAAGATACCCTGGCGGAGTCCAACCTTGAACATTTTTCTGTAGTAGTTCCCCTTCTAGAGGAGTTTCATTTTGTAGTCCCTGATGATCTTCTGGATGCTCTTCCTCCGTTGCGTGATATCCAACACGCGATTGATCTAGTCCCCGGGGCATCTTTGCCCAACCTTCCATAACATAGGCTTAACCCGAATGCATATGCTAGGACCTGAAATTTAATGTTACCGATAGTTGAGTTTGCATATAATAGTTCGGTTAACAAGTCCATAGGTATGAGTCCATCCGAAGTGGTGCATAATTACAAGCCTAGGCAACCCATAGACCTGTTTTTCATGTCTCATCAGTATAGAGTCTTTGAGTATGCACAATCATTTGCATCACATCCACATTCATTGCATCAAGAAATCAGCAATTGTAGTCCCTTTAATAACTTAAAATATAAATTTCTTGCTGATTTACACAAACGTTATAAAGAGTTAAGTGAAAGAGATTACGTCATGATAAGAATTAAGCTTGAGCGACTTTTTTCGGAAACGTTTAAGAAATTGCAAACTTGTAGTGCGGAACCGTTCAAAATCTTAAAAAAATCAGTTCGAATGCATATGTTGTGGATCTTCTTAATGACTATAGGATTAGTGCGACATTTAATATTGAAGATTTAGTCCCATACAAAAAGACAATATTCATGCCTTCTGACCTCTTCATTGATATACCTGCCCATGTTGGACACCCTGACCTATTACCTGCTATTCAGCCACCACCTCCCAAATTTCATGCACGCAGAGAACAAATAGAACATATATTGGATGAGCAGGTTATTTCAACCAGGAACGGTGGTTACCAGCGTTACCTTGTTCGGTGGAAAGGTCGACCAAAGTCTGACGTGACGTGGATTTCCAGAGCTCAGCTGCAGCGCCTTGACCCCGATCTTCTGGAGCAGCGCCAGACCTGTACTCGACGGGGTCAAGTTTTTCTCATCCGGGAGGAGTTGATGGGGACATCAGAGCCTTTCATTCAGATGATCCTGAGCCCCCGGATTGAGTCAGACTCGGATTGGGTCCATTTGAGTCCTAGTCATTTTCTTTTATTACATTATTTACTTTTGTCTTAGTCAAGTTAATTTGGTCTGTTGTTTTATTATTAGACTAATCAATTGGGTTATGTAATTGGGTCAATGTGTAAGGTCTATATAAAGACCACCCCTCCATGTATGAGGTAATTGATGATTGAATGAAAAAATCCTAGCCTCTTTCTTGTTCTTCTTCTTTCTCCTCCTCCCCTTCTCTTCTTCCTGCATCTCTATAATCTCTTCTTCCTTCTCCCTCCCTTGTTCTTCCTCCTTCTCCTCTTCCTCTGCACTTGTGCTACATCAACTTATGTCGAGAAAGAATCTGACTGAAGAACAAGCTGTATGTCCTTCAAAGACAGTGGAAGAACAATTATGATTTCAATTTCATTGTTGGTATGTTAGTGTTAGAAGTGGTCATATTTGTGTCTATGTTTCTATGCCAGCTTGATGGATGAGATACCTGATACCTACTATCCACAGCTAATATCTTTATTACAACACTGGTGCATCAAGGACTAGAGCAAGTCTATGACCTAGGTTTTGAATAAACTTATTATTGTATTTTGTATCTGCTTGAAATAGGTTACCAGATAACCATTTAGATGATTTGGACATTTAGTATTGGTTAGAGGTCAGAATATTGTTGTTTTCTTTTGTACCTAACCATTTTTTATAGTTTTTTGAAGAAAAATTAAATTATATTGTTTGTTAGTTGCCATAATTTCATGCATAGCTAATAGCATGATTGTTGTTCGATGCCAATCTTGTGACTGTGGCATAGCATCAAACATTTATGACATAAGCAGTCTTTTGTTGCGATAATGAAAGATGGGGCAGGAGATTCCATTAATTTCTGTTATGCAGCTTCATGCAAGCCTGCTTTTAGTCCTCTTGATTGTTCAACTTTTTATGTTTTACCTGCTTTTTCTTGATGCTTTGGCTTCTACTCTTTCCCTTCAATCAACTTTTAGATGAATTCCATCGATCAACTTTTAGATGATTGATCTCTGACATCAGTGTTACTTAAAGCAATCCACATTTCATATATTCTGAAACTTTCTTGTCCATTATGCCCTTCAAAACATAGGGTGATATTTCTTTTCTAGGATCACCTACCTGTTGTTACATAATACACTACACTATCCTATTCTACTGTATTTGTTCCCTTGATTTTAGCCATCATCATTTCTAGACCAATTGGAATTGATAATTCCATTACTTGTATAAATTTGAATTTTGTGTTCCTGAAACAATTCCTAGTTAAATGCGTCATCTGATTTTAATTATTTTTGTACTCTAGTGCCTCATAGCTGGTTCAGTCATAGCATATTTTCTTTGGAAAAACCTGACTAATGTAGTCTAAATCCCACAACTGTCCTTCAAAGAATAAAAAATCTTCAAATTTTCACTACAAATCCTACTTTCAACTCCCATCATAGAGAGGTTTCAGATTTGCCCATCATGTTTTGTATATATAACAAATCAACCAAGAATAGTCTCGTGATATGCCAATGGACTATGGATCTGAGCTACTACTTTTTTTCCCAATGGTCACATAAAAGCCATTGCCTCTTGAAGTATTCTCCTTCCTCTTTTACATGGAGGAAGGCTTCTTTGTAGTAAATTTGGAAACAAGCCAGTTGATGAATTGCACAACTATTCATGTGAGAATAGTTTTTATGTGAAGTACCTTTTTCCATGTTGTCTCATGAGATTGCCTTTGTCTTATTTATGCTTCATGAATCTTGATGCTTCAGCTTCTTATGCAAGATTTTATATCAACTTTTCACCTGTTACACACCCATTGTTCATAGAACTAAGTCCATACTCTTTATTTCGCTTATGGTTGTTAAGTTTGATACATAATGGAATTACATGGTGCGTTGATGTAGACTCGTCACTTCATAAAAAAATTCCTTCTATGTAGCTCTAGATGTTAGTGTTCAACAGCATAATAAATTGTTTAAACCTGAAAACAATTCTTTTTAAGCTTTCCTTGAAGCATTGCTTTGAATGCCAGTGGTTTTTTCTTATAATTATCTTAAATTTCTCTTTAGGACTTGTGTAGGGTATCCCAACCCTTTAGGCAAGTTTTCCGGGGTTCCAAGCACGGTTTGCAAAACCAGTATGTGATTGTAATGATCAGGCAGTTGGTCGGTATGGTATAGTACCATACCGACACATGGTATGCACGTGAGCGTTGATCATGTGTTGACGAGAATGAGGGAGTGAGAAAGAGAGAAGAACTTAGAGGGTGGGAAGAGGAGGAAGGACCTTCCAGAGAAGGGGAGGCGGATTGGGCTGAAGGTCACAGAGGAGGCTAGTGCATGGTGGAGCGATAGAGAAGATGAGAGAGGTGGGCCGTGGAAGCGGCCACTGGATGACAGAGGTGAGGTCCCCATGGTCGGCATCCTACTGGTCAGAACCATGCCCAACTGAGCAGAACCATGTGGTTTTGTTTGGTTTAGACTGATTTTGCATCTATGCTAAATCAAATAGCTAAACTGACTCGGTTTCGCATTGGTTCAAGTCAGTACACCTCAAATTGGTGGTTTGGATTGGTTTGGTAGACCCTAGTTCAAGTGTTCAATACAATTCTTTCAATAAATAAATATTTTTCATATCCTCTTCTCCTTGTCCACTCATGTGTATACAGAAAAAGAATGCAGGAATTCATTCAACTTGTTTTAATATCATTTTGTGCCTAAAAAATCTTCTTGAAATGAACAAATGGGTACACAACTGGTGTTTTAGAATGGGTAGTTTATTGGGGATGGGGGGTTGGTTTCTGCAGATCTACTATCTTTTTGTGTGAGGGTGCCAACTAGTTTACTTGGTGAAGGCACTAGATGTCGAGTAATGGTGGTTGAGTTTTTCCCTCAGCCCAATTTTGGACAGGCTTCCTCTAGTTCTAGTTCTTAAAAAACTAGTTCTTTGTTGTACCAAACATGAGAAAATCTCTCTATTGTCTTGGCCACCTTGAACAAAAATTTTAAACTGCTGTCCCTTGCTAGAAGGGTTTTGTTACTCTACTATTCTTTTGTAATATCTTCTCATTATGTTTTAGGAGAGAGAGCATTATTCCTTTTCTTCTCCCCTCTATTTGATGCTCAGTAACAATTTTAGGGTAAGGAAGCAGCTGGGAAGTGGGTATGAGAGTTGAGTTTTTTGAAGTGAATGAGGCACCATGATAAAAGAGTGCCATTTTGAGAATTTGGTGTGTTATCTTTGATTAGGTATTTGTTGAGTGGTAACTATATTTGCTATTTTGTCTTTTTGCCATTAGCAATAATCGTGCTTGCTATTTTACTATGATGTAAATGTCTCACCATGATTTTCTGATCTTGCCTTTTAGAACATTAAATGGCTAGCTGATCTGTAACTTGGACATGCTGCATTAGTTTCATTGCAAGCATATACTAGAAACTTCCTAGGGCTCTTTACAAAGTTATGATCAAGCAACTTATTATTGCTGGTGGGAAGGGCCTTGAATATTGCAGGCAACATTTTGTGTTTCAAATAACTTCTCATTTCTGTAAGGATCGGGCTTTTATTATACCATATATTGCAATCTAGTCTTTTGTTGTATGTTATTAGAGGTGCATGCAAGCAATTGATTCTAAACAGTTAAAGGAAACTTGCTTGTGGCAGCAAAAAATATTTTTATTCTACCCAAGATTTTTAATTGTCGGTCAAAAAACCAAGGTTTCAAATATTGCAGGAGGGGCCCGCCTTGGTTTTCCCCCTAAAATTGGATGCCCAGATTCCAACACTTGAGACAGTGGATGTTTGGCCTGTCCTGGTCCATTTCCCAGCTTGCTCATCCCAACGACCAGGGCGGTGGGATGCCATCTCGTCCACCTGTATTTAAAACCTTGGTCAAAATTGTATTCTTTTATCTAGTATGGATGGACTTTGGCCATGATCGATCAAATGCTGGGCGCTGACCCCTTGTTGGTTTTGTCTTTGGATCATAATTGGCATTTTAATCCAGTTTCAGTGGTTTGGCAGAAATTGTCTGAAACTGATTATATTTGCATTGTTATTCTATATATGGCTTATGTATTGCTCTAAGATTGTTTTATCATTTTTTTAAAAAACACATGAATAATTAATGTATATTTTGGGTCATTTTGTTTTCTTATGAATGTTGATGCATTGATGCATGTAGTGGCATTCCTTGTCAATGCAAGATAAACATTCAAAGTAAAATTTCTGGACTCACCAAGTCTTGGCAATAATTCACCCATTTTTATATGCAATTTAAATAAACTGTATATTTGTCTTCCTGAGTTCAGAAAGATACACATTAATGGAGGAAGAAAGCTATTTTAATATATAGCATGTTGCAATTGCAAAATAATTAAATATTAAAAATTAGAAGGAAAAGAATTCTGCATATGATTGCTTTTATACAGTATATTAAGTGGTTTAAGAAATAGATTGTTTCTATTCAAGATTTGGACATTTTACTGTCAATAATGCTGCTAGTATGCCTTCTAGTACCATGAAGTTCTTCTTAAGATCAAACATAGGCTCCTTTGGAATCTTTGTGAACATGACAAGAAATTGGGTATATCAAAAAAATTTGAGCTTGACTTAAATTTTGAGCTTGGATCTTAGAGTTAGATGAGCTGTACACACACACACACACATATACCATGCAGTCATATTGAGAATTTCATTGAATGAATTCTTTTTTGGTCCTTGATGTGATGGTAATCATAAAAAGGTTCATATTTTTATGCTTTTTTTAAGAGAGAACTTTTTACTCTAAGGGCTTTGGATATTTCTGTAGGAATTGAGCCTATTGGCCCGCCAGCCCGCATCTCTTAAGGATCCATCGAAGTCCCCCAGCTTAAATCCCCAGCCTGTGGGTCTGTTGGTCTGCAGGAAGGAAAAAGACCCATGGAGGTTTTTTTTCCTTCCCACAGGATTGGACTGGGGGGTGTTGGGTTGATATGGGCATGCTCAAATGGGTTATGCAAAACACGAATCCAGCAGAAAATTCAGCCCAATCTTGTTAGATCATCCAAACAAGTCCCAAATAGTTACATATGTTTTAGATAATTAGTTCACTATCAAACAGTTGGATAACTTGCTACCTAATAATGGGCAGTGTGATAGTCTTGAAAGTTGATGTGTAACATGATTCTTCACCATGTTTGTTAGTTTTTAGAATAACTTATTTTTTGGAAAATTTCATCCTTTGGGTGCAAAAATACTGAAATGGTACATCCAGTAATTCTAAACAGCTTACTCAAAAGTTTTATTGTGCTTGTCTTGTGGCATGCTTTAATTTTTCTATTATTTGTCCTAATGTTTGATATTTTGTTCTAGACTTTAGAACTCAAAGCAAAACTGCTAGTACTGCCGAGACTATAAACTAATAATGGATGTGCCCGGCTGAAATGAAAACACCTTTCTAACTTTTTGGTTTCTACTTCTTACTTGTCTGCTAATGACCAATCCAAAGGGTCTTGCATGGCATGAGCCAAGTGCAATTGCAGGCACTCCATTTCACCTGGTCTACATATACTTTTTGTCGTGGCAGCATCAAGGAATTGACATGCTCTCATATCACGTACAATTCAGAAAACTGCCATACATATCAGTGTCATGTATCATATGTATTTGAAATCTGGTGATCAAAGATATATTGGAAACTCTGATGTATTCAAAACTCAAATTAAAACCGTGCAAATGCTGAAGTCACCTTAAAGGAAAAAGTCAACAGGTCCTACTGAACGTAACTCAGGTTTTGAGCCTGGGGTATATCCTATTATCTGTTACCTTCCTGCTGATCCGAAGGGGCTTGCATGGCATTAGCCAGCAACATGTGCGGTTGTGTATTACATATAGGCTGTGCCAACAATGTAGTTTCAGATCTGGTGATTAGATATGCATTGATAGCTCTGGTGTACTGTTATCATTGAATTTTTCTGTTCATTTCTTGTCAAAGTTGTTATATGCGATACTTGTTTGCCCACCCCCATGCACCAACAACTTTGAGCTAGTTGTTTAACCAAGCATTTGTGCGTGTGTGTGTGTGTGTATTCAACAGTTCAGATTTTTTTTGTGCAACTCATGTTTAAATTGAAATTGAATTAGGTAGTGCATGTCAATTCCATTTTTTTCCTCGTATCTGACGTGTATGCAGGTGTTTGCTGATATGTATGACCCTGCTGCAGAATTATGATCTTATGACAGGAATTATGTTAATGTCCATTTAAGCTGTTCTCGACAGTTTGTTGTCATGGCTAGAGGTCATTTGTGGTCCCGACCAAAAATGACTCTTGGCTTCTCTTCTCCCCTCCCATAAACTAACACAATTGGATGCTTCATTGTACTGATGGAAAAGTGGCAACAAGTTCCAGTATTGACCTCTTCTTCTGTTGACAATGCTTTCTTGACCATAGTCAAGAAACATGGTACCCTTTATTTTTTATGCTGTATAGAGAAGTTGGTAGGGACGTAGATTGAATACATATGTATATAAATAAATACATATTTGGAAATCACATGGGTACATTTCAGAATGAAATTGTGACACTTAGAAATTGTTAGTTTGGCATGTTTACTGGATAGGTTTACTTAATATCTAAAAGAAAAAGAGATTATGGAAAGAAATTACTTCAAACTTCATAAAATCTGAAAAATGATTTATTTTAAAACCGGGTTCCACCCCATTTTTGGTGCAACACTATAGTCTTCATAGAATATTGTGTTTGTGTTTATTTATTACTAGAACAGACTGTCCCTCAAAAACCAAGAGAAGCAAATGAATTCAAATTGTTGCTTTTTAAAATCATTTTGAACTTATTGTATGTGGTCATTTTAGATTCATTCAATTTCGCTTACATCTTACCAAAATAGTTCTCTTAGGAGCCTTTTTTTGGTTCATTTGTTCCCAACCTTGTTCTGTTAGCACATTCTATATTCACTTGCTGAACTGGATTGGATAGGAGATGACCCTAGAGGAGTATGAGAAGATAAAGGAGGAGAAACGAAAAGTGCTGCTTGCATCAAAGCCTGAAGAGAGGAAGGTTGAACTAGACAAGGACTTTGAGTCCATGCAGCTGCTTTCTCTCAAGAAAGGAAATGATGATGTCTTTATGAAATTGGTAAGCTTGCTGAGTCATGTTGCCTTTTTCATTTTCCATCTATAGAACTAGCTGTCCTAACATATAAAAAAAATGATTGTAATAGGGTACAGATAAGGATTCGGGTAAAAAGAGGGACAATGCTGATCGAGAAGAACGAGTCAAAAAGGTAATACATTTGGCTGTTGTAGATGTCTTTTTTTTGCTTGGAATAGTTTCTTGACTATGTATAATTATGATTGACGGGTTTCTGTATCTGTGTTAGTCTTTCAGCATCAATGAGTTTTTGAAGCCTGCTGAAGGAGAAAGATATTATAGTCCTGGCGGCCGTGGCTATGGTCGTGGTCGTGGCAGGGGAAGAGGTGATCGCAGACCATTTGGAGATGGTTTTGGAAGTGGGGGCACGGTCAATGCTACCGCCCCTTCGATCGAGGATCCTGGACAATTCCCCACACTTGGTGGGAAATAATGTGCTTGTGATACACTTGTGCTTAATTTTAATCTGCCACTGTTCTAATCTAGTCTTTTTCAAATTTTGCGGGCTGATGTCTGAATTCAGTAAAAAAATATATCAAGTATGAAAGAGCGCACTTATTTAAATTTTGGTTTCCTATGCACACTTAGCATGAGTACATTTCTTGCGGAAGGTGTTTAACTACGGTTAAAATACTGTTGGTTGTGGAGCAACAATCAGCTACTTGAGCGCCACTTGCAGTGCATTAGTCCGTTCTTTCACTACAAGGTTCCAAGTTGAGTCCGTGCTTGATTTTCTCGTGTTTCATTGAAGCAATAGGCTATAATTGTTTCTAAAGTTATCAATATTACTTAGAAGTAGAGCTTTAGGCCAAGGAGAATTTTATACACTGTTCTAACTAATATCACAAACTTTCTTATGGTCTTCGCAGAGTCTAGCTGTTTCGACCCTTGTATTATTTTCTCCATTGTAAAAGGTATATTTTCGTGAGTGATTTTATATTATCGTATTGGGTTCGTCTTTGATGCTCAAGATTTTGGCAGTTTTTCTGTTTGACATGGCTAAGCGGACCACCACCTTTTAGAAATTCTTTCGGATGGTCCGTTGCAGCTAAATTGGTGAATGGGCCTCCCTCGGATAGGATTCCCGGTCTCCATGCTTTTGTTGGATAGGGGCGCTGTAAGGCGGAAACGTAGCTGAAGTACGTGTTTTACCCTAGCTGAATTCATCATCCGATTCTGACCTTAAGCTGCTTCCTCGTACGTAAACACACTGAAAAGCAGATCTATAGCCTCACCGTACCTCCATGAATCACTTATTAGCACCTATACTGCCATTAACATTAAGAATACCAGTTACCATACGACACATACAGGACTACCACAAAATATGGCAAAATATGGACAACAGATCATTTAAAAGGAGCCCATAGTGGGTGGGTTACACATCACATCTTATCTACAATTAGTCTTCCACATAAGACGAGCCGAGCCATCTCTCCCAACGTGCTGCCCTTAAGCCTCACGGGAGAGCTTTTGGATCAAGCCCTCTGGGGCCTCAGGCAGGACTGCCACCCTTGCAATGGTACACAATCTTATCCGGCCATTTTTCTGAGCTTTTGTTTACAGCGTCATATCAAGGTGTTGTAATGTAATTTCTGTTCCAGCACACTGTTCCCCTCGAGTATATGGAGCACCTTTCCAAGAAATTATACACGAATTTGAAAGATTAGGAAATTACACACCGTTCTAGTTTGTCACATAATACTAGGCTGCGAGTTTTTGTTAACGACTCAGGATTACCTGGGACATTCGTGGCCTCGCATGAGGTTCACGTCTGATGCACAATGATGCTGCATACAGCATGCAACAAACCTCATGTTCAGAGTAGCTATTTCCTAATCGTGGGTCTACAAGCTCATCAATCGCACATTCATCCAATAAAGGGCGAGCCTGCTCGAACAAAGTATGAGCAATGAGACTGCGGAGTAGATTTCCATGATGATAGCAAAATACATTGGCAAGTGCAACTGTGTGGCCAGTTTAAGGTAAGCGATTATTCCCCAATTCAAGTACCAAATCAGCATGATTATAAGGTCTAATTCAGTGCATATGATTAACTTTTATTGTGCTTTTCTATGAAGATATAAATGCTGCATACAACTTACCCATTCAGCGAGACACCGCTGATCCCTTGGACGACTAATATCCACTGCTTTCCGTCCCGAAATAAGCTCCATGAGTACAACGCCAAAGGAATACACATCTGCCTTCTCTGTGATTTGTCCAGTCTCGGCATATTCTGGAGCCAGATACCTAAGAAATAAAGAAATTATTTAGCTTTCTTACCAATTATGATACGAATAGGATATGGTCCTCATTCTAGTTGTGTACCCAAAGGTGCCAATTGCCTGTGTTTCCACACCGTGGTCTACATCAGGCTGCCATCTCGCCAAGCCAAAGTCTCCAACCTTCAAAAGTAGATGACCAGGGTCAGATGCCTTATCGACCATTCTGTCCAATCATTGCATGCTGAATTGAAAGGCACAAGCAACAGGACATGGATCTTTTTAAATTAGCTTAACCTCAAATGAACTGCCATAAGATCCTGGAGCAATACATTAATGATGCAAAGAAGGATTCGAACAAGAAAATTGGTAACTTTTTACATGGCAAAAAAAATAAATTGAAAATAGAATAACAAATATGTAACCGTGTATGTGATACATAAGCCAGATATTCATCTTCCCACGTGAAAGTCTATTGCCAATCACGGATTCTGATAAAACATTCGTAATAAGGATTAGGCCATAGGATACCATTTCCCCGGTACATATATTGAGACACTGGCGTACATAGCAGGATGGACCATGATTATGGGCAGCCTCTTTTGCTTGTTTTACTTGTACTGTGTTACTTCAAAGCTATTACCGTTGCCCAGGGCCGGCCCAACCCTTAGGCAACTGAGGCGGTCGCCTAAGGCCCCGGCCTAAAGAAGGCCCACCGTAAGAA
>JAOXJJ010001100.1:18276498-18289922 GCA_025769935.1 Phoenix roebelenii | reverse complement strand
TCTTAAGCCGGCTCACTACAGGGAAGGCCTCAAAGACAAAATGGCCTTAGGCCCCCAAATACATTGGGCCGCTCCTGCCGTTGCCTAATATAAAATGCATTTGCAAGTTCTAGTACATATACAGCACACTGTTTCTAGTCATAACCATTTGGTTTTTACAATGCTGTCTAATAAAATCATATATTGGTAAAATTTCAGGGATGGTCTAACCTAATGCATATGAGATTAGTACCTTGTATCCCCAAAGTCGTCAGGCTTCACTTATGATGTGCTTTAGCTAGGTTTGCATTAAATCGAATGTCCAATCTATTAAAGCTGATGGAAGTTCGGAAAGGGATGTGTTCCTGCTTCAAGGATGGTAGCAATGGCTTCTTGATGAGAAATCTGGAAGCTTGTGTCACCATTTTAGGAAAAATAAGTGATTATGAATAGAGATGTACATGCAAGGGCCCAATAAGATGGAAGACCAGAATAAAATAAAGAAAGGAGAAAGCCATCTGGATATTTATTGTTATGGTTTTTTCTCCATTAAAACAGTGGAGGGCTTCTGAGAAGAAAAAGCAAGGCTTGTAAGTAGAATGATTGAATAAGTGTAAAATAATGAGACACATGAAGGAAAGAATAATAAAAAAAAGGAAAGGTTTGATGAGAGGTTCAATGGTGAGAATAATCGTATGCTCTTCTTATCTAAGAAGCATGTATATAAGTTCATTCATGATACAGTGATTTTTGAAAGGTTAAAATTCATCAAATATTTATAGGCAGAATGGCATTAGACGGAAAAAATAGTGAAGCATGACCCTGTACGGCAGTGGGAAACTTAAATGCCCTGATCCAGATGGCTTAGGTTCTCCTTTAATTTCTAATGCACCTAATTATACTGTCTGAAGTTCAAAATGGTGGAGATCAGGGAAGCAAAAGTTACACAAGTTTCGTTTTTTCTGTTTTTTTTTTTTCTTTTTAACTGAGTTCCAGGAACTTCTGCAGATGAGTTTCAACAAGCATTTATCAATTGTCAATATGTTGAATTGATGAATGAAAAAGTGAGTCTACCATATGTTCTGATACTCAAAACATAAATGTAAACTAAATAGAGAATAACAGGCAGAGTAGCCTTAAAAAAACTAATGCCTCAGATTTCTCATGCATATTAACATGATAAAAGAAAAAAGCATCTACCTCTTGAAGATAAGTTTGTTAGAGGAAAAATGTCGAGTCATTTACTTATAGCTGTATTATGCCATATACACACACAAAAATGCGCACACAGCTTCATTCTAACATTGGAATGACAACAGGCTATGATAGGACAGAGTGGTCCTCAATTATACTTATGTGCCTTGTTAAGATTAAGGCACTCTATAGCATTGCTACTATTTCTTGTACTCTTTTAAGAAATAAACAAAATCAAATCCGACGCAGAAAACATACTTGATAATGTTGTTTTTTTTTTTTTTGCTTTTAAAACTTTTTTTGAAATTTTTAAATGCAAAAATCATGGAAAAATCTCTTTCAAATGATTTGGATAATGAGAATGATATAACATGCTATTACTACTACACCTCTACCTCCTCCGTCAACGTCTATGCCACCACCAAGCCACAATTGTCATCTATAGCCACCACTACAACCCATCAGCCATGGCTGGTAGCCAACATCATGATCTGCCACCATCACCATGGACATTGCCTGACATCATGATCTATAGTTACATTACACTAACAGCTTCAAATACTGGAAACTCTTTAAGTAAACTCATGAATAGGCAAAGAACAACAACTTCAAATACTGGGCAAAGGTAGAGTAAGTTGGTTGATCTCTAGAAATGAAGAGTTCGGATCTTCTCTAGCTCGTCTCTAAATTGTAAGGATCCAGCTAAAATCATATCAGCAGACTAAACTGGGGATCTTCTCCAGCTCGTCTTTGAATTGAAGAGGTCCAGTTCAAATCACACATCATCAGTGTATCACGTGAGTGGTTGAAAAGCAAACCAAGTATAGATTATGGAACTACAATGCAAGTCAGCATTTTTTGACTCAATTTCATACCATTGCCCTACAAAATTTGGTCATAATTTTTTCGGTTGTAGAGCAAAGGAACTCTACCAAAAATAGCATCAAGAATTTACCATTTCTGTAAAAGATGTGAATGATTAATATGCATCTAAAATTCCATGGTCATGAACCTTCATCTCATCACCACCAGCTAAAAATCTATTCTTTCCCCTCATATCATAATGGATTTCATCTCATAATCACCACTAAAATTTTTATGTTTTACAAATCACCTGATCAAATCAAAACAAGATTAAAAAACATCAAAGCCAATCATTTTATTGGTATAGAAGATCATCGAGATAAGATATAAACATCAAAGAAACTCATGGGTGCATGGCCTCATCACTCTTCACCAACTTGTTGTGAGCCTTTTCTTAAAAACAATGGCAAGTCTAGGACATCACTTAAGGAGGGGCCCTTCTTTAGATGTCTTTAGATGTATTATGCTAATCATTTTATTGGTATAGAAGATCATCAAGATAGGATATAAACATCCAAGAAACTCATGGGTGCATGGTCTTATCACTCTTCACCAACTTGTTGTGAGCCTTTTCTTGAACACAACGGCAAGTCTAGGACACCACTTAAGGAGGGGCCCTTCTTTAGATGTATTGTATTTTTCTTTAAATAATGCACCTTTTATTATTAATTTATTTTTGGAATAACATCAATAGGTAACCCAATTGAGAACAAACTAGAACCAACCCATTCTTGATTGGTCAGGCCGTTACCTCCCACATTAATTGCTTTTGTTCCTTTGCCAAAAACTGAGAATTGATTATGATAACTTTATATTATATATGGTTAATTTTTATATATTCTTCCTTTTTAATTTTGATCTTATTTTCCTTATTTGCATTTTGAAAAGCATTTTACATAGCTGCATCAGATATATTTAGAAACACAATATGTATGGAATCTTTTTAACAAAAACTCATAATATGTAATGTTACATGATTATAATCTCATTGAGAGAGAATTTCAATACTAACTTAAAATAATCTCCTGGAAGTGAAAAAAGGAAACTTGTAACCCATTAGAGAAGATGGGAGAAGAGGAAAGAAAGGTGGGCCCGCATAGACCTACAATGTTATCCTTCTTTCTAGCCAAAAAATAAATAAAATATTGAAATGTCTCTCCCTTCCCTTCCTGTTTCTCACCACATCCTCCTCCCTCCCTTCTCTTTCTCTTCCTAGCCCAACGACTTGAGATCAATGATGAGGACGAGGATGGATGTCAGCGAGGCTGCAACCTTGCAGTCATCATCGATAAAGAGATATAAAGGAGGTTGATGATGGGGGAGAGTCTGGCAGCTAAGTACGTAGGTATGTACATACATGCATACATACATATGCATGTTTGTAGGTATGTATATACTCCCCCTCAAATAAATATCAATTTCCAATCAACAAAGTCACTTGAAGCTTGTATATAAGATTCGGTAGGTTACCCTAATAGCACACATTGAACAACAAAAGATCTGACTGAATAATGTTCAATGTTATAGTCTCAGTAAGTTGGTTCCTTATAATTCAAGTCATGGTGACGAACCCTTCTGCAACTGAATGCATATACATAATTTGAATTAGCACTTGCAGAATGGTCTTGCATAAACATAATACAAGTTCATGTTTGAAGATCTCATGATCATTTTGAACTCATGCAACTACTCATGATTTGATGCTATGTGGTTTCTTAAATTTTATTGCATATTGCAGCCAGAATTTTGCCAATATTACATATTAAACCTACCTTTATCCCTATTTACAAATTGACCCAAAAAAAGTTACTTATATTTGCAAGACGACGCTTCAGTTAGGGTTCCACCTCCCATATTAACCACGATCTCTAGTTAAGTTAACCAAAGGTGTAAGATGCCTATGCTGGTTATTCTAAATCGGGGTCCACTTTAAGGTAAAGAAAATAGGGTATACTTCTTTCTCCTTCCACCACCTGCACCACCACCACCTCCAACACCCTCAGCAGCATTGCCACCGGTGCCGCCGCCCTCACCACCCTTGAGCCAAACTGGACCCATTACCACCGCCCCAACCCACCCTAGCCTCAGCATCTGCTCTATCTCTACAACACCCTTGCTAGCACCCGATTTGGTCCAACATGGTGGAGAACATGAAGTTGAACATTGCCTGCTAGAACAGCAGCCCATTGCACCTCTCCATCGCCTCCAGCGTTGCGTCAGCTCGCATCCTCTTAAACATCATCGTGCTCAATGGTCGCCAAGCCACAGCTACTTCCAAATTATCAAAACCAGTACCATGACATCCAAAATAAATAGCACAGGGGAGTAGCGAGGTGTTGAAGTTGACTGGGTTGCTGTTGCAGGCCACAGCCTCCTGCAAGCCTAGCTCTTACATGGCGAGGCGACAAGGGATGAGGTTTCACCAGTTCAAGTTCATCAGTAGGGCAAAGGTGATGGCTCTGGACAAGGAGTTCAACCAAAAGATGTTAAGATTGGAATGCTCCGCCTCCCTTTTGACAGAGATTTGAACGGACGAGCTTGAGTCTGGGACTTCTAGGGGAAAGCTTGGTCAAATTGGAGACCTCGAATGATGCCCTAGGTATAGGGTAAAGCTCATCCTGGGCCGGGCTTGGGCACAAAAAATGTCTAATTTTACATAGGCATGGCCCGAAGCTCGATTAAAAATGAATAGAGTTTAGGCCCGAGTCCTAGCCCATGAACAACTTTAGAATAGGGTGACCTTGCCTATGGCTGGAGGAAAATGGAGGACATTGTTTATGTCCTCCCCAGTTTACTTTGGCGACGTATTGGAGCTCCCAACAAACCATTTCTTCTTTATCTCTAATGGTCATGGATGGTGGGGAAAGAAGAGAGGGTGAGACGGGGACAAAGATTGAGCGAGCATAGAAGAGGACACGGGCGTAGAAAAGGAGGCAGGCAATGTCATAGTGACTATGGAGCTCACTGATGGCCTTGGAGTAGACACCGTGTCCTAGGGCACTCTCCTATAGAAGGCACTCATCTCCGCCTACCGAAAGCAAAGAAGAAAAAAAAGGGACCCATGCATGTAGAAGAAAACGAAGGGACCACGTCAATGAGGATGATTTTGATCACAAAAAGGAAAGTCCCCACTAATGCCAACAATGATAGCTTCTCTAGAGTTACCTTAACCCAAAGGCTGTCTTGATAATTTTATCTAGGTCGATTTGCAAATAAAGATAAGGAAAGATCTAATACACAGTATTGGCAAAATCCTAGGTGCAATATGCAAAAAAAAAAAAACTTGGTATTTAAAAAAATGCTAGTGTTAAAGCCAACAACCTCAATATTTGTAAATGATTGCCATGAATGATAGATTAAAATATACCCACAACTAGATCTTTATAGAATAATGGAAGACAAAATTTAGGTGGGGGAGTGAGTTAAGAAGTTGAGAAGTAAATAACACGTGTATAATTTAGTTTTTGTAAAAAATTCAAAAGAAAAAGAATGATTAGACAAAATTAATGACTAAAATGTTATCTCAAAAGAGACATTAAGCAAAAGGATTGTGATGAATGGAAATCGTGCAGGTAGTGGAGGTAGGGAGAGATTGTGGGAGGCAGCATAAGATACTACAATGGTGAAATGCATTTTGTATTAAAAAACCATAGGCCCCAAAACAAGCAGATGCATAGAAGAGATGAGATTTGCTGTTGTAAAAAGAGCTCCAAGCCATCAGATTTTATTTAAAGATAAACACACATAAAAAACTGAAGGCAATTAAGTCAATTTACCATGTCCACCCTAAACTGCTCCAAATATCATGTCTGATTTTACAAAACAAAGCAGCCAGGTAAGAAATGTGAAACTTTTCAGCTTAGGGTCCAATCTAAATAGAGGAAACTGGGAAGTAAAAATTAAAGTAATGGTTAGTTTGTTTAATAGCACCGATTGAGGGAATAAAGCATGCTAGGAAT
Organism: Phoenix roebelenii; assembly: GCA_025769935.1. NCBI lineage: Eukaryota > Viridiplantae > Streptophyta > Magnoliopsida > Arecales > Arecaceae > Phoenix > Phoenix roebelenii. Next base: position 18,283,926 of record JAOXJJ010001100.1, on the reverse strand, counting down.
GTTTATATTTGTGGTTATGAAGGCATAAAATGTATCAGCATTACACTAAGTATAGGATCATATTTCCCATCTTATGCAAAGTAAACCTTAACAAATCAAGATAAATACAAATAAAGTGTGCTAAGTTTTTTAGACATGAAAAGAAAACTTGAGCAGGACATATACTTCTCCATGTAGTCAAGGACATATCTAGAGGCCATATAAAGGTTCAGATGAAGAATACAATTTTTGGACTTGACAAAATATGGAGAATTTTCATAAGAGATGTAATGTTTAAATAGAATAAAATTTTAAATAGCAAGAGAAAGCTCTTCAAAAAAAAAAAACACGTTTTAACTCATAAGGCATCATCAAAGTAACTAAAATAAAAGAATGTAAAAAAGATAAAGAAAGGCTATACCATTGGTTCAAAATCATGGGTGACAAGAATGTTGTTTGACCTCATGTCACGGTGGACTATGCAGCCCACCCTGCACTCTTCATGAAGGTATCTCAAACCTCGAGCTGCTCCCACTGCAATTGTTTGTCTAGCAGACCATTCCAAAGGCTTTTGATTACAACCTACAAAGATTTAAACCTTTAAGAATTACTTCCACTCAATGCTATACAGTTCCTTGTATAGCCCTTCCTTGATGGCAGGCTGTGGTTTTGATTTCTGTAAAACACAATTAGTGAGCACCTACACAAGGCATCAGACCTCATTGGTGCTAGACATTCTGCTTTTGCAGGTGCCAAAAGGTGTCTTCTGGTTTCCATTTTCCAGTGGAATGCTACTTGAAAGCCCACCAATATAGGTTATATTGGTCAGATGGGAGCAGATTAGGTCTGTAGCCCCCTGCACTTGAAACATTACTTTCAAGATATTGCTAATCCCACAGAATGCAGAACACCTGTGCAGATGGCTCGGATGTTTAAAATGTGTACACATACTAGCCGGCAGACAGCTGCTGTAACTAAGCCTGAAAACGGGTCTGCATAATAACTATCTCATGCACATGTGCTGCACGTTCAGGAGCAGCACAATGCTGCTACCCCAGTTGAAGCTAACTAATTCCACTGTAGGATAACCAGATAACAAAGTGCCTGATGGACCTTGCCCTAAAAATACCTGACAAAGTCCCTTATTTGAAGAAATCACATTAAGTGTCAGAGTTTTGTTCTTCAGAAAAAAAAAATCTAAAATAGTCTTAGACAAGCCAGTGACATGTTTTCGAACCTCATGAATTTTAATATAAAAAAGACTCATTTTTGTGAATACAATTTTGATGACCTAATCAAGATATGATTGCTAGATTTTAAGAGGGAAGGCCTGGGCAATCCAGAATGAATTGAAAGAACTAAAAGTTTCCATATTAAACAGCCATAAAAGTCATAGTAAATCAATAGTTTGAACTTTAATTGTTAGCTATTTACCATAAAGATGGGAATCCAGTGAACCATTGCAGATATATTCATAGACCAGCAACCTTCTCCTGTCTTCAACACAGAAACCAATTAGCATCACAACATTGCGATGCTGCGCACAGCTTAAGACCTCCACCTCAGAGCAGAATTCAAGATCTCCCTGAGAGCTAGCCAGTTTGTGCTGCTTTACGGCAATGGCCTGACCGTCAGGCAACATCCCTCTGTATACAAATCCAAAACCACCCTCAGCCAAGAAGTTTGCTCGGGAAAATCCACCTGTTGCAAGTTCCAGCTCAGCATAACTGAATCTTCTAGGAGGTTTTCCAAACACAGGTGCCTTGTGTTGACATATTGAACATAAAGGAGGAGGTCTTGGAGGTGCATTTCTAGGCAGTGAAATTGCTTCCCTAATATTTCCACCGAAATCGTTATCTGATTTATAGTTCAGGATACTGATTCTTGCTTTCTCATCAAGTTCACAAAACTTCTCTAGTAAGACTTTGGCTGTGAAAATATGAGCTTTATCTTTGAATTTTTGACAAATTTCCTCAACTTGGTTTGAACATGTTCGAGCTGTGCTGAATATCTCAGACATTCCATATGGAGAACCTATGGTTGTTGGACTTGAGCTTTCACTGTCAGACCCTGAGCTAGTTATATCCACTTCACGGGTTGCTTTTGTGGTTACTGATTCATTCTTAACACCACCATTTGCTTCCGAAGCAAAAAATTGTGATGTTCCAGGATCTGAGCTTGATACTGATGATGTTCCAGCTTCGGTAGCAGTAAATGGTGTCCCAATTTCAGGACTGCTTGTAGGAGTTACAGCGGGCCCTCGGATGGACTTAGGAGGAACCCTGGTTTGTTTTGAGTCTTTTCCAAGTGATTTGTCTTCCTCAGGAGGTGATGGATAGCGTACTTGGGGCTCTGAATCAGGTGATCCTATCAGATTTAATCGGAGAACCTTAGGTTGATAGTGCTTCACAACTACAATGTTACATTGAAGTTCTTCCATGCACTTCTTTTTCTCATGCTTCAGCTGTCTGCATATGAAAGTGATTAGTTGAAGATCTTTCAGGGTCAGAAATCAGAAGGATAATAGAATCGATAATATGCATACCTCATCTAGCATGCAGAATAACACTTTAAAAAAAAATCAATCCTTGCAAAGCAAAAATCCAATTTCATAAGCAGTTTAAATCAAGAAGAAAATATTCTACAAATTAATCATTACTTGTCCAAGACAACCCAGTTTGCTTGAGCTCTCTTGGATTCAGCAGCCACTACACCATAAGGTGATCCGGAAACAATCTTTATCTTGACATTTATCTGTGGAGCAAAGATGTATGCTAGTTAGCAAAGAGAAGTAAAAAGACAGTTAACATTAAAGTTGATGGATTAACCTTATTTGGATCATAAAAATCATGAAGTTGAAGCATCATTTGGGAACATAAGTCTGCGATATCTGGCTTCTGCTCCAAAGCTGTCCTAAAATATGACCTCCTGTGACCACTGGCACAGTCAGCCGCAAATCTTGGAAAACTCCATATTTTTCTACCTGAAGTATAGGTTCACCAAACTTAGTATTTCCCTGCAGAAAATGGGTCAGATATCGCACGGTAGAACCCCAGAAAGTAAGTAATTCTTTCTCCTTCATGAATGCTTTACCATATAAGCTGTTACTCTTACAAGGATATTCTCAAATCAGGGAAAAGGCACATAATCGGACAAGAATCTTAAACCAAAAGAGCACTTCTAAAAATACTAATTTTCTGGTAAATGATTTTGAACATATCATTCATTAGAAACTGATTTTCCAGAAGTCTGGTTATCCCAGTATCTACTACATCAACTCCTAGGCTACCTGTGGTCTCCAAACTGTCGGAGAGGTATACAATCTGCTTAAAACCTAATGTCAAAATTGTGCTATCGACTTGTTGCATAAACATGCTTTTCTACCATGATACCAAGCTTAAAAATAGTCCTTGTCAACCAATTAATGGCCTATACGTGATTGAAGACTAATGCAAGTCCTTAGCAATGATGAGGGAGGCTGAAAATAATCATTCCTCCAATATAGTATATTTGTTTCTTGATACTGAACATAACTTCACAAACCAAAAAAGTGGCTTTCTTGCTACATAATAACAAGCTTTCAATATCAAAAAATATCGATAAATATTAACTGAGGCTAAGTCAAAAATATTGAAGTATGAGCCAATGATCATGCAAGCGATCTTTCTCTGAACAAGCAGTGACTACACAAGCACACTTAGAAAACAAACGCAGTGGTGAGTTTAATAGAACGCAAGCAGTTATCGACCAACAAAGAAGAAAATAAACTAAAGGAAGCCAAACAAAGGACCGGACGGCATTTCTCAGGATAGAACAAAACAGAAAGTTCGGAGAAATGATACCTGAGCCGTGTGGCGGAAGCACAACCAACAGGGTGATACAACTACCAGGTTGAACAACATGGGTTAAAGCCCAGACAATGGCAGTTCTTGGAATTTCCTTCGAAGCCTTCACTGCTACCACAACCCTCCCATCGTGACCCTTATCAGTCTTTCCAAGCTTCTGGTGCAGATTAGCATTCATCTCACCCATCCAATGCCAAACCCAAAAACCTCAACTAAACTCTCACCTTTATACCCACCTCACAGAACTAGGCCTCCCACGTCAATAACCGAGGAAGGGAACCCGGAAGAAGAAAAAGAATAGACAGAGGCTTTACAAAAATAAAACTTCCCATCACTAGGACACCAATAGCACAAGTTAGATACCAATCGAGGAGACAGGAATTCGCTGTCCTTGTCACTATTTGCAGGGAATCACAAAAAAGATAAAGACCTGTCAACCCGATCATATGAAATGCCCAAGAACTTTAACCCGCCCGACCACATAATCTTTCTCCCCTTATCTTTCTTATCCTTCCCTCTCCCTTCTTGATGCCTGCGGGAACCCTTAGAAGGCTATTTCTCAGCACCTTTCTTTTTCTTCCAATAATTCAGACATTCCAAGCATACAAAGATGTGCTCTTCTTTTAAAGAAAGGTTTCTTTTTTCTACAGTTAGGGAAACACCAAAAACTAGAGAGCATGAAACATGGTTCTGATTGGTGTACCATCACTTTTGCCAGAAAAGGACAGGGAAAAGGGGAATCGGCGACCTTTCCACAGTAACAAACTTCCTGATCCCCTTCAGACCAGATGACCCAAAACCCTAGAAACCGTCTGCCGAACAGCTCCAATAAGGTGAAAACAAGGATCGCCTGCGGGGAAGAAAAAACAATAGTTAACAAGAAATCAGTCGCCCGATCGATCAAATCACCGAAAATGAAAAGAAAGTGCGAGACAATAAGATCAAAAGAATCTTTGGTCAATCCCTTTTAACACAATCTCATCAATAACCCCACCCTCAAATAAAGCTCAAGAAAAACATAAAACAGTTGCTTAAGTGGACCCGAATCCTGGACAACTAACTCAGTCTATGGAAAACATAAAAAGAGAAATCTTTCGATGTTTTATCCGAATAACCTCTTGAATCTTCGAAGAAACTTGAAGACCTAAACCTAAAACTGAAGCATAGAATCGAACAAAAGCCAGCTTGGTTCAACGGCATTGCATGACGATCTTTCAAAACGATCGGAAAACAAAATCTTCGTTTCTCCGAGGGAAGAAGAATCAGAATGCAGCACGAAAAAAAGAGCCAGCCCTATCAAATCGAAATCGAGATCTCTAGGAAAACAAGAAGTAAACCCTGGCCCTAGAAAAGAAAACGGAATAGGAGAAGGCGATCGACAAGAAGAAGCGGAGAGAGAGAGGAGATACTAGCCTTCTCTCTTCCTCAGCTTCACGTCCCCTCTCCGGACCGCCATCGGACGGTTGTTGTTCCAAAATACCCCTCCCTTCCTCCATTCCGACCCTTCTCCACGTATGGCATCACGCGGCGATCGGTGTACCGCGGAATGTCTAATGGACAAGAACACGGGGAACCATAAAATGCCAACCGTCCGATGCTGGAATTTAAAAACAACCCGCCTTTACGGTCCTAATGGCTATTAATGTAAATAGGTGATAAAAAAAGAGGCTCTAATGGAGGCACCGAGGCAGGAAAGAACATGGTGGGGGCAGAACAACGGACCGGACCGGACCGGACATGACAGCCCCAGTCGCCGTCATATTTTACGGTCTTCAGTGTGGTCGGGTGGACCACCGGACCGGGCCTGGCGAAGGACCGCTGCTGTCTGAGACCCGACTGACACCATCGGGACGGTGCGTTCTTGACGGCGTCTCGAGAAGGCGAACGGAACGGCGCGGTTCGAGGGAAGCCTGGCCGGACCCTGGAAATCAGCTCAGGGCAGAATTTGGGCCGGTTTTCGGCCGGGCCAACTTCGGACCGATCTGCCAACTTCGGACCGATCTTCGGGCTAGATTTGAAAAAATTTAAACCGGATTTAGGCTTAAACATGGAGTCCATTTATTTTTCAGACCCGGCTTAGGTATATCACTAGCTCCTCCCGAGTCCGAGTCCGAACAAGACCCGAAACAAAGGCCCAATTTAGGCCCTTTTTTTGTATGTTGTTATTTGGAGAGAATAAGAAAGTAAAGAACAAATTAAAATTAGTTTAGCTGAGAATAATATGTCATGTGTCATTTACTTGTATTGTAAGAGCGAGCCTAATTTTTAACTAGTTTATTTGCTTGTGAATCAATATTATGAAATATTAAATTTCAATCAGATTTGGGTCGGATCTAATTTAACTAGTGCGAAATCGGTCGGGAATCCGAAATGACGGCATAGCACAAGCCGCCATACCCCCGGAGGCTCCGCTTTACCGCAGATCCACGAATAAGAATATTTAGACAAAAAAAAAAGAACACTTCACAGCCTTGCTTGCTGGCAAACAAACCCACCATGGTTTTGGTTTTCTTTTCTTTAAAGCACCTTCAAATACAGATTTCAGACTGCATGGGCTTTAGCTCTTGCCCTATAAAGTAGGCTGCATTCGTCTTAAACGAAAAGAGTTCCACGTTCCAGCTTATCTACCAATAGCAAAGGTATATATCGGTAACGCCAAGAACAAAGGTGGGAACATAGGCATAAGCAAAGCCATACACTTCGTCGTCCTTTTTTTGATCGATTTCTTTTTTCGGCCTAAATAGATAATTTTGGGCTGACCCAATCGAGCTTCGGCCTAAATTATGTAAAAATTTTCATGTTTAAGCCCGACCTGAAGCCCAAAAAAAAATTGGACCGAGTTCAAGTAAGGGTATGGTCTGACTCAACCCGACCCAATTTCAGCTCTATTCATGGTTCATGCCCCGAGTTCGAAGACTCGCCCAAATTCGAGATTTTTTCTTTTAATTAAAAAATCGAGAGTATCCGTATCAACAAAGAAATAATAAAATGGATCAGATTCCTATTCACGTGTATGTTGCGCTATTTTTAATTTTTTCTATATCACTATATTAGTTATAGTTTATGATATTTAAAAGGTAGGAGAAAAAATTATGAGCTAACGTGAGGTAGATTTACTATAACAATTGCAATGAAAAGCAAGCTTGCATTGCGTCATTGTGTGATATGTAAGTTATATACATTTAGAAACTTTTTCAAGTTTTCATTATTTTATGCCACAATGGTAAAGAATTAATTTACTCAGACGTTTGTGTATAAAAACTAGAAAGTACTCCCCCCCCCCGCCGTTTCCCTCAACTTTTTTCTTGTAATTCTTTTGTTGCAACCTATCCAGTACTCTGCCACAAGCTTGGGGAAGAAAGAACTGGACTGTTCAAAGGGTAAAAGGACAGAGAAAAGGGACGGTGCCTGTTCTGGTTCTTATGAGTAGGAGAGGAGGAGATTAGTACTTACTGTTCGAGAATAAACTGCTATTGAATCGGCTGCTCTTTCCTTTGGCAAAATGGTATGGTAAGCTCCGAAGTCAGTCCAAAGCTGGTGCAAGCGATCTCATAGGTGGATCACGGGGAATAACTCGAGATAAGAAAGCATTAAGCAAGAAAAG
>JAOXJJ010001100.1:18163391-18276398 GCA_025769935.1 Phoenix roebelenii | reverse complement strand
GATCTCATAGGTGGATCACGGGGAATAACTCGAGATAAGAAAGCATTAAGCAAGAAAAGGCTTTTACTAAATAAGGCTGTGGCCGAAAGCTCATACAGTCGAGTTACTTCGAAACCTGGACGGCGAATGCTCGTTCGGGGGGGGGGGGCAAAGGCTCAATACATTTGGAGCCTTAGACAAACTCATTAGAAAAGATCTTTTTTATTATTATTTAAATAATATTTTTTTTAAAAAAAATTGGACCAAAACTCACAACCAATCTACAATTGGACCAAAAAATAACTAATTCTAAATTAATTACTTGACCAAATAAAAATTAATTAAACCAAAAATTAATTAATAAACTAAGTAACAGAGTCACAGACCAAAAATTAACAGAGTCACAGACAATTGAACTTACCTGCCTCACACTCACAGTGACAGAGTCACAGTGAACCGCCGATTCGCAATCGCCGAACCGGGATCAGTGGGATTGTGGGAACCGGGCGGGGAGGAGGTTGGGAGGTGGGAGGAGCCGAGGACTCGAGGAGGTCGGGAACCGGGAACCCCGAGGAGGCCGGAGCGGCGGAGGAGCTGAGGAGAGGACGGAAAGAGGTCGGAGCGGCGGAGCCGCGGAGGACCGTGGGTGGGGCCCGTGGGGGCCTTTCCTAGGCCGAGACTCAGGACTCGGGAGGTCGAAGACTCTGAAGAGGCGAAGAGCCGAGGAGGAAGTCAGACTCGGAGTCGGAAGTCGGGACTCGGGAGGACTCACTGCCTCGGTCGCCGTGGAGCCCAGAGGCCGGAGGAGCCGAGGACGGCGACTCGGAGACTCGGAGTCGGAGAGGAGAGGACGGGAGGCCGGAGGCCCAGAGCTGAGGAGCAGAGGAGGCCGGAGCTCGGAGCCGAGGAGGAGGCAGCATGGACTGCACGGACGCACGGTGGACCGGAGCTCGGAGCTCGGAGCCGAGGGTGGCGACGTCGGCCGTCAGCGAGGAGGGCTGGAGAGGACTGAAGGTTTTTTGCCGTTTTGCGCTTTGCTTCCTCTGCAAGCCGATTCTGCCGAGAACCGAAGAAGGTTCTGGCATTAAAAAGGCAGGCGGCAACAGACGGGCAGAGAAGGGGGGAGAGAAGGGGGGAGCCGGGGAGAAAATGCTCGTTGGACTTGGCCGTTGCGTTGCCCGTTGCTTGTCGATGACTCGACCGCTCGACGTTGCCGGTTGCCCGCCCGTTGCTTGTCGTCGTTGTCGACGACTCGACGTTGGCCGAACTGCCGAAGGGACGCGCTGCAGGCTGTAGGCCTGGAGCGACGTACAGGCGGAGCCCGGTAGCCGTCGCCAGTCCCCGTCCGTCCGTCTGCCAGACGCCACCGCCCACTCCCACACTCTGCCAGAGTGCTAGTCCCAGACAGCCAGACGCCACCGCCCACGCTAAGCGCCAGCCATTAATGGAGCAATAATAATAATAAAAATAACGTGGCTAGGTGGGGGCCTTCTCTGGGTCGGGGGCCTTAGGCGACCGCCTCGGTCGCCTAAGGCTCGAGCCGGCACTAGAGGGAATAAAGCATCAAATTATCGGATAGCTCAATCGTTTACAAGGATAGAGAGATAGCTCCAGATCTCCGTAGCCTCCTACATCGACCAATCAAGACAAAGAATCATTAGATTTTAGGAATGTAGCAATAAAAGAAAAAAAGACTTGATACCACGGCAAAAGAAAGCAGAGAGCAAACCAGGTGAATCGGGTAATTTTCTAACATGGGTTGTAGGAGCGACGATCATGGGCTTTTTATTTATCGGACACCAATTATATCTTGGCCCGAGGGCACTTTGGACTTAATGAGTTTTCGGACCAGAGCTTGGGCTTCATTCATCTACACGTGGCCTGACCGATGCAACCCATTATTTCTGGTAGTCTCTTTACTTGTTTTACCGGAGACATGGAGTTCAAATGCTGCTTGAAGGTTTACAGGAAGAAAAGAGAGAAAAAAAAGGAATAGAAAATAAAAGCTCAGCTTGATCCAGCCCTTCTAGCCAACCCTCAAAGTAACCTATAAGATACTTGAATCTATTAGCTTGGACCGGACCCAACCCAATCTAACCCAACTGCCGAAAATTCTGGAGGTTAGGTTTGGATTTGAATAATCTTTTGTTTCTTTTTTTTTTCTCACCTTCTCTCTCTCTTTCTGTGACTCGAGATGTCTAAGTAATTATTCTATTGGATATTCAACAAGGACTTATGAGACTCGTTCGCAGTCAGAGTCCGAGTGTGACCCTTTAGATGGGACATGTTGGATGGTCAGATGTTAAGTCATAGTTATTGGAGTCCAATCAATTGATAGATCTTATCATTTGGGTGACGTGGACAGGCCAAAAGTTGGTGACATTTTTGAGGATAGGAATATCAACTTGCTGGGCTAAGAATTATTGGTAATTTCTAAAATAATTCTAGCATATTAATATCTTCATCATATAATTTTTTAGTATTAAAAATTTAAAAATTTAAAATTAAGAAAAAAATCTAGCTCTAGCTATCAGATAAACTGAAGTGGAGTTTGAACCAATTTGGTGCCTCTAAAAAAAAAAAAAAAAGAGTGCCACCACTCTGGCCTAAATCATGACCTAACCATTTTTATTTGGATAAACTAGTGCATTTTTTTTTAACTCTGAATTTTGTTCCAAAACTAGCGAACAAATTTTCAAAAAAATTGAGGATTCATAAAATCCTATTTTTGCCAAAAATTGAAGAAAGAATTTGATTTATCTTTTAATGTTCTTTTTTTTAATAAAAGGAAGGCAAAGATAGCTACCTTTTATTGAAGATTAGAAAATAACTTCAGAGGAGAGAAAAAATAGAGCCAGCTTGGAGAGAGTCGGTAGAGGGATGTAGATAGCTTATAGAAAAATGCATGTACATGAGCATCCTTTGGGATATTTCTAACTTTCAACCAAACTCCTCTGAATTCCAACAAGAGATTATGGCCGCATAACAAAAACCAATCATTGAATATGCAAAGTCCTTCTACGGCCACAGCCGTAGTAGATGAATGTTTGTTGAGAAAAATCCCAGCATTCCATTCTTTCCAATAGATTCATTGGATAGCTGCGAGTGGCATAAGAACAATTGGTGGAACTTTTTTCAGAAAATTTATCTGAATCCAGACAAGATATAGGAATCCAAAAAAAAGATCGTGGGTGCTCTTCCAAATTAAGAAGCAGCAGCAGCAGCAGCAGCAAGAGAAAAGATAGTATACCATCTTTGATGTCTGATTGCATAGTATGCACCCATCCAGATTATTACCGAGTTTTCTCCCAAACACAAACGCCTCTTTGGATTTTAGTAAATGTAGCCTTTGGATGTTGTCTTTTTTTTACGGAAACGTGAGGAACCCAACCTCCACTGCATTGAACCCTTCCTTATCTTTTCCAGCCTTCGTGCGTCCTTAAGACTAATTTTTCGCATGAATCCAAGCAAGCTGATGTTGCTGCTCGTAAGAAACCGAAGGCGACAGCGAATCTGTCAGCGAAAGGGACTGATAATGTTTTGACGAAAGAATGGAAGAGATATTATCTAATGCTTTTGGTTCCCATCATGCATTGAATATATTTTTGTCTATGGAGATGTCTTGACGCTGGCAATCTGGGCGAGTAAAATGCCTGGTTGGTGAAAGCAGATTGGCTACCAAAAACAATGAAAGCAGACTAGAATAAAAATAATACTTGCCCAGAGTTTGTTTTCCTCTTTTCTTGCGGAAACCTTGGTCAGCAAGAAAAATGCTGCAAACACAACATCCCTTCCCTTAGAAACATCAATTTTTCTTTTACCGGCGGCTCCTTTCATGAGAATTTCTTAAGTTTATTGAGAGTTTGCGACGGTCCCTTCTTGCAAATTTTCTTTTGCTTCCGAGAAAACTCCAACCAATTATTATTATTATTATATATATATATATAGAGAGAGAGAGAGAGAGAGTTTACTGAGACAGCTTACAGCGTTAGTTCTTGCGGCTTGGGGGAAAATAAGCATTTCTCGGGCTTTTTAAGTCACCTGCCGATGCTTATTAGCATCGTAAGATCACACGCCCCGATGCTACAGCAAGCATCGTCTTTGCAAGCGTGAAGAAGAGGAAAAAGACGACGGGTTTGGGTCGTATCACCTTTTTTAAGGCTGGCGACGCTTATCTTTCAAGCGTCGCTGCAGGATGATGCTTCTTCAAAATGGTGCGAGATTAAGCATACTGTGGGGATCTGAGAGCAAGTTCGAAGGACGCTTCTTAGCGTCCCTAAATAATGATGCTAATAACCATCGCTGATTGACGGTACTAATAAGCATAGTTACAGGATCTTTCAACGTTCTAAAGCGTCATCTTATTTACAATATGGAGAACTTGTATAATTTATATAGAAAAAATTAAAAAAGAGCAAAATATGTACATACAGCACTTGTACCAATTGTCACATATAACAAACATAAACAAAAGAACTCAAAAAATACAGTCACAAAATAACACATACGTCATATATAAAAATGGTCATTAATTACATTGTCAGATGTGATTGAATATTCATTACAATTCAAAAAACTAAAAAATACATATATTTAAAATATACATCATGTATAAAATGCCAAAAAAAAGTCTAAGATTCAACCTTAAACCTCTTTTCCTTTTCATGGGAGAATGCAACCTCATTGATTACTAGCTGCTATGAAAGAAGGCTAACTGAAAGGTTAGACCATAACCAGAAGAGCAGAAATGATGATATATAATTCATCATAATTTAGCCTCTATAATTTTTTTTTCTCTTAATATGGCCCTCTTGTTTATTTCACAGAAGCAACCTAGAATAAAAAAACAAGTTGATACAGAAGCTTCATAGACCTCTTAATTATGATTAACACCAGAGAATCAGGAATGTAATTCAAAAGCTACATTTCTTTTAGGATCACTTCCTTGATATGATTATAGCTTAATCATGAATGAAATTGTTCGTATCAATCATCTAAAGAGAGTTAATAAACTATAAAACTTTTTACCATTAGATGAGCTTGAGAGAGGAGGAGTTGGTCGATCAGCGACGATAGCGCTCCACTAGTGGATGACACTCAGGAAAGGAGGAGGAGTAGGCCGGATGATGCTTAAGAGACCGGAGGAGGACGTATGAGGAGGAGGAGAAGCTAGAATCAGTGGAGACGGCTAGCTAGGGCTAATGGGTGAATTTGGGGCGGAACAGTGGGGTGGGGGGAGATGACACTTGGGTGAGGAGGAGGAGGAGGAGGAGGAGGCCGAATGAGGATGCTTGGGGAAAGAAGGATAGATGAGGAAGAGGAGGAGGATCGGCGGAGATTGCTAGGGTTGAATTGGTGAAACTGAGGGTTGAACCGAGCACATTTGGTTTTCGATGACACTAATTAGCATCGCCTTGTAAATGGTCTCTAATGACGCTAATTAGTATCGTTTATTATCTACACCGCTCGACGCTCATTGAAAAAGTGTCGTAAAAACATGGGTTAAACTTTCTGATGCTTATAAGTATTGTTAATGTTCAACGCTTCTTATAAGCATCGACATATTGTGGTGTAGTGGTTAAGTTGTCAGCACTGTCTTTTAATGTTGGCATGTTTCAATCGGGAGAAAAACCATATTTTTCTGTAGTATTTTGCAATTTTTCAATGTTTGTTGCTTGCACTATCCCTTATGAAATTACCTTTTCTATGAAAATGCTTTACCATACTACTCCATTTCCTGCGTAATTACCAAGCAAGTTCTTTATGGCTATACGATCTGCAGGTCCCCAACTTGCACCCACATGATTCCAATGTACTGCAGCAATCTCCGATTCCTTGAACGGGAAATGGAGTGATCACTACCAAAATGCAAGTCATCATATCTTAGTTCACCTAAAGCATATTTCCCACACAATTTGTTTTGGAGTTCTTATCGTTCAGGATTCATATTAATACTCTTGTGAACATTTTGGTACTTTTTTTTGAAGAAAGAAAATTGAAACTTATTACTTTTGGTCTGTCATTGATCCAACGTCGCAAGAAGTGTCAGTTCTAGGCTGATAGAATGTATTATCAGGATAGTTCTAAAACAGGAGTGGTTCACTTGGGTCCGCTAGGAAGAGAGAGGCTTGAAAGACAAATTAATTTGTTGGTTCTTGTGGTCGAGCATGGTTCAATTTGGCTGATGTCAAGTTGTTTGTGCAGCTTTTAAGCTATATGCCATTCGAAAGTAAGAAACTTGTGCACATCCTATCGTACATTGCATACTCACATAATTAATAAGATGTGAGGTTCCGTGCGGACGTATGTTTAGTCCTACATCGATTATTCGCTGGGTAGATCTTGGATACTTATTAATGATCAAGAAATCCAAATAACACCTTCGGCCAGCCTCTTTAGGTCAGACTTTGAGTTGTTACAAATGGTATTAGAGCGAACCCGATCTATAACCTATGTGGATTAGGGAACACTGCAGCACGGATCTATTAGGGTTGATCACGGGCCGATCGTGGTACTTGTTATTATATTTGAATGAATTTAAATTCTTAGCCCAACGAGGACGTCAGGGTTTAAACGGAGAAAGTAGGTGAGGTCCGTATAGGCGTGCGTTTAGTCCCATATCGGTTATTTGCTAGATGGATCTTGGGTACTTATAGACAATCAAGAAACCCAAACACTACCTTCTAGTTAGCCATTTTGGGTGAGGTCCTAAGTTGTTACATAAGATCTAGTAACATTCTTTTGATATGGAAACATCTAGGTGAAGGTCTTTCCAACCCTCATGCAACAATATCCTGTATTAAGAAATCCTTAAACATGATCGCATTCTCATATCAAGCATCATAATATCTTGGAAAAAATTATTATATGATTCATATCATCTCTTTTGGAAAAGATTTTCATTATTGTTTAAAGAACTATGTCGTAATATCTTGTATATAGGGAACTATTCGAAGGATCTCACCTTGTATTAGGAAGCTTAAATTAAAGTTGAGATACCTAGTTACCTAGCATACAACCTTGTAATCATCAAGTTCTAAAAGCATCATGCTTCAAGCACATCAAGCAAGCCTTTTTTTGAGAAATTATATCCTACGCCGCATGCACCGCGTAGCCGCGCACAATGCCAATCATCTACTTTTCTTTCTATAGACCTCGTTCATCATATGCTCATCTCTGTGATTGGCCTAAAAAAAAAACAAGATGATTGACGTGATGCATGGTCATATTGGTGCATTCGGCGTACGGTATAATTTGCTCCAAGCACATTAAGTCGAACATGTATCAGTACCACACTCGGCCCACAACAGATTACATTGTGCATCCGATATAGGGTATAATTTGCTGCAAGCATGTTAAGTCAAACATGTACCATTTTTTTTCGCTCCCTTCCATATGTTCAACCACCTTGGCAATACGGTATTGGTAGCTATACGGTACTTCAATAAAGTAGGAAGTGAGGAAAGAAATCCAAATTTTTAGCAAATCCTAGCCTCTACCACCATCCTAGCCTCGTCTCCATCGATCTGCATAAAAGAAATCCAATAACACAATCGCAAAAAAATAAAAAATCAAAGATCTTCCTCGTGTTTCACGCAATCTTATTTATTTCCTTTATTTTAGGAGACCAACTATTAATTTGCCAAGTCAACCGACATTGATAGGATCGTGTACCCGCCTAAATGAATGGGTGGAATTTTAGCCAGAAAGAGTCACCCCCGGAAAAAACAATCAAAATTTGAGCTATTGATACTATGAAGGTGTTGTCAATGGTTTATAATTTTTTTATAGGACGGCGGCCCACACCAAATGCATATGAGTACATCCAAAATAATAAAATAAAAGTTGATAAAGAAAATAATAACCGATTCAAAATTCTTCAAAAAAACTTTTTTGAATGGCATGTAGAAATTTTAGCCTCCCGACAATAATTACCTCTAACAAGAGTACTCGCAAGAGTTGCTATATTTTTTTTTTTTTTTTTTTGGAATGAAGAGGAGGCAGGAAATGCCACCAAAATCAACCCCCAAGAAAGTTTCACATGAAGGCCGCCTAAGAATATTTTCCTCAAACGAGAGTACTTAAATGTATGTATGTACTTACACGTATTAAAAAAAGGGGAGTACTTACAAGCATGCGTGACCCACTCGTATACCATGATTGGCCCTACTTGTTTGTGCACGATTTCGAATCGCTATCGCAGCCTTATTGTTTCATTGTTTTTTTATTGAAACATTATAATTTCAAGTGTGACAGTTTGGATGTATATATATGCGGTAGTCCATGACGTCGTCCGCTAGATATTGGATACATGGGACGGGCATGGAGCCAAACACAGACCATCATGGACGAATAAGTTCTCGACCATTATTGGGACAAAGCATCGCTACCAGACGGGGGGGAAAAACAAAACAAAAAACAGGCATATGAATCCATTCATTAAACGCCACATGATTACCAGAAGCAGGCATGAGATTATTGGTGTAATTCACGGGCCGATACGGTACACGGTGGGCCGATACCAATCCCCATATGACATGCGGCAATGGAGCACGTTATATTTCTACTTGTTACCAGCCCAGAAGATCCTGTCCCCTCTTCTATTATTTAAGCATTTGGATCAAGTGGCAAGAAGAACAGAACCACAAGGCAGAAGAGATCAACTCAAGGCTCAAGATGGTTTCTCTGAGTACTTTGCAAGGTTTCCTTTTCCATAGCCTTATGTTTGTATACGTACATATTTTTTGAGCAATCTTTTGTATGGCTTTCTCACCAAATTTTTCTTCAACATTTTGCTAATGATGTTGTTCTTCCTCAGTTTTAAGCAATTTCAAGGGATAGGAGTTTTTTTTTTTTTGGTTGCCTTTAAACTTCTTTTTTTGGAGTATTTTATTTCCTTTAAACTTGAAGTTGTTCTTTTTCTTGCTCTAACGACTAATCATAGTTTCCTTCATGCCTGCTATGATCGGTATCTACTGTGGTCTTTGGTCTTTCTCTGTTCCTCCCTCTCTCTCTCTCTCTCTCTCTCTCTCTCTCTCTCTCTCTTTTCTGGAGAACACTTCTCTGTTCCATTTTTTTCTTGTTTTTATTGTTTTTCCTTGGATTGCAGGATGGTTCCTCCCAGTTTGCAATGGAGAATTCGATTTGGGATCTTCCTGCACTCAGAGAAGTTCAATAGATTTTCTAAATCTTTCTTTCCTCGTTATCTATTGTCTGGGATTGCTAATGGCTTTTGTGAGAAGACAATATTCTACCGGGAGCCGGACTTGGCACTGTGTTTTCATCACTGTTTCAGTCTGCTGCGCAGTGACTGGCGTCGCATATTTCTGTGCTGCTGTGTTGGTTTTATCCTGGGGAGAATCCGGAGTTTTGAATGGGGAGTTGGCACTCTACTTTCTTAGGGGGATAAACTGGTTGGCTTTAGCAGTTTCCTTGAACATCCGACCAACCACTTGTGTTAGAGCTGTAACTCTAGTCTGGTGGGCTTCATTCTCAATTCTCATCTCTGCATATAACTTGGAAATCCTGCTTACAGACCATTCCAGCCTCATAATCCTTGATATGATGTCATGGCCTGTAAACTTGTTGCTCCTCATCTGTGCTTTCAGACTTATTCTTCAAAACCAAAACATTGTTCATGAAAATCCCCCCTCGCAAGATGATTTATCCCAGCCCTTGTTGAATCAGGAGAGTGGGAAGGATACCAACTTGGGCAGAGCTGGTCTATTCAGTCGCTTGACGTTCTCTTGGTTAAATCCTTTACTGCGTTTAGGCTACTCTAAACCATTACATCATGATGACATCCCACCTTTAGATTCAGAAGATGGGGCACTACGAGCTTATCAAACATTTAGAACAGTCTGGGATCTTCAGAGGCAGAGCAAATCCAAGACTAGTAACTTGGTTTCCTTGGCATTAGCCAAGTGTTACCTGAAGCAAATTTTCCTGACAGGTCTCTATGCATTGCTAAGGACAGTTGCCGTCGCCTGCGCACCAATATTACTGTACGCATTTGTGTGGTACTCTTATCGCGAGGAGAGAGATACCTCCATGGCCATCTCGTTGGTTGGTTGCTTGGTGGTGACAAAGCTTGCAGAGTCTTTATCTCAGAGGCATTGGTTTTTCGGTTCGAGGAGGTGCGGGATGAAGATGCGATCGGCTCTGATGGCAGCCATCTTTCAGAAGCAGCTGAAGCTTTCTAGCCAGGCAAGGAGAAAGCATGCAACTGGGGAAATTGTTAACTACATTGCGGTCGATGCATATAGACTTGGCGATTTTCCTTGGTGGTTTCACATGGCATGGAGTATGCCACTCCAACTGCTGCTTTCTGTAGCCACTCTCTTTGGAACGGTCGGTCTGGGGGCTCTTCCAGGTCTCATTCCTCTAACCCTCTGTGCTATCCTTAATATTCCATTTGCAAAGATGCTGCAGGAGTACCAAGCAAAGCTCATGGTTGCCCAAGATGAGAGACTGAGAGCCACATCCGAAGTCTTGAACAACATGAAGATCATCAAGCTACAATCATGGGAGGAGAAGTTCAGGAGAATGATCGGGTCTCTAAGAGATGTGGAGTTCGGTTGGTTGAGAGAAACCCAGATTAAGAAGTCCTATGGAACTGCTTTATACTGGATGTCTCCCACAATTGTTTCAGCAGTGATCTTTGCTGGAACAGCGGCCATGAGAACCGCTCCTTTAGATGCCAGCACCATTTTCACAGTTATGGCGACCTTGCGAGTCATGGCAGAGCCGGTGAGGATGCTGCCCGAAGTCCTTTCGGTGATGATCCAAGTAAAGGTATCGTTAGACCGCATTGGTGTATTCCTGCTGGAAGAAGAGATCAAAGAGGAGGATGTAAGACGAAGCCCCACGCAGAATTCAGATCAAAGCGTTAGAGTGCACGGCGGGATTTTTAGCTGGGAGCCAAGTGCAGCTATTCCTACATTGAAGAATATTAGTTTCAGCATAAGCAAAGGAGAGAAAGTAGCAGTTTGTGGACCTGTTGGTGCTGGAAAATCATCTCTGCTAAGTGCCGTACTTGGGGAAATACCTAAACTCTCGGGTTTGGTGAGCTGTTGAACAATGAAGGAATGCTCAATATTCGAATGAATTACTTCAACTACATTGTTCTGACATTCTTGCTGCATCACAGGTTGAGGTCTTTGGCTCCATGGCATATGTTTCCCAAACATCATGGATCCGAAGCGGGACGATTCACGACAACATACTCTATGGGAAGCCGATGAACAAGGAACACTATGAGAAGGCCATCAAAGCCTCTGCGCTGGACAAGGACATCGAGAACTTCGATCATGGAGACCTTACAGAAATAGGACAGAGAGGATTAAACATGAGTGGAGGACAGAAGCAAAGGATTCAGCTTGCTAGAGCTGTCTACAATGATGCAGATACCTATCTCCTAGACGACCCCTTCAGTGCAGTTGATGCACATACAGCTGCAATCTTATTCCATGTAAGAAAGGACCATTCTGTGCATGCTGGTCCAGATCTTAGAGCACCATTTCATTTCTACTAGTGTGCAACCAGACATTTCTCGCTATGAGTTTGATTGTAGTACAAAATTCTTGCAGGATTGTGTTATGACTGCTCTAGTAAAAAAGACCGTCATTCTTGTGACTCATCAAGTCGAGTTTCTTGCTGAAACTGATAGAATTTTGGTAAGGAAGCGTTCTCGTGCGTAGTTTTTATTTTCTTTTTCTCCTTTGGACAAAGTTTCTCTGGCGTAGTTTGTTCGTAAGTATTTGACATGGAATAATATTGGATGCTTGCTCTTCCAGGTCATGGAAAATGGACAAATTACACAAATGGGAACCTACGAGGAACTTCTGAAGTCAGGAACAGCATTCGAACAGCTTGTTAATGCTCATCAGTCCTCAATGACAATAATAGATTCTGCGGATCATGAAAGGCGAGTTCAGATGCACAGAACATCTGGGGATCACTTGGAGTCTAGAGGGTTGCAGCTTATGAAGAAGAGCAGTGAGGTAGAGATATCAGTCAAGGGCCTTTCAGCAGTTCAGCTAACAGAGGATGAAGAGAAAGAAGTGGGAGATCTTGGATGGAAGCCATACATAGATTATTTTCATGTTTCGAAGGGTCATTTTCTTCTTGCCACAGTCATTATTTTTCAGACTACTTTTGTTATGCTTCAAAGCATCTCAACCTATTGGTTGGCGGTAGCCGTTCAAATGCACAGCATAGGCAGTGGAATTCTAGTTGGAGTTTATGCAGCTATTTCAATCATTAGCTGCCTCTTTGCTTATGTGAGGACTTGGGTAGCAGCCCAGCTTGGACTGAGGGCATCAAAGGCATTCTTCTCAGGTTTCATAGATTCAGTGTTTAAGGCACCCATTTCATTCTTCGATTCAACCCCTGTCGGTAGAATTTTAACCCGGGTAAGATTCTTCATGTCTCATCACCAGTGTGATGTCCTGCCATACATTTCATGATAACCTTTAGAAATACAATTTTATCTGGACCTTGCATGTTATATTAGTGCACCATATCATTATGGTAGATATTTCATTTTTTTATTTTGTGTGTGTATTAGGAAGAACGGAGGCTGACAATTTTTCACTTCTATATCAAGCTTTATAGGCATTACGTTGCCTAGATCTCAACACAACACTTGCATAAGATCTAGAAATAATAGACACATTTTTTGATCCAGGAGGATCATCTGATTTGTAGCGAACTAATTTGGTCACTTCGGATAGATCTGAACAAGTTTCAGAAACAAAATCCATCGTATCTGGAACTCAATCAAGTACCGAAAATTCGTGATGCTATAACTAGTAATCTGAGAAGAGTTTTGATGATGTGACCGAGGATAAAATTGATATGTCAGTGAAGAGCCAGCTTCTATCCAAATTTATTTTTTAAAAAAATAATTTTATTATTTTTGATCATTCAGAAGGGAGATTTGGGCTGGATTTTACTAGCATGAAAATGGAAAGTTTTCATCCTCTTCTAATTAATCCAATTCAAGTCAAGAGAGGGGATCTCTAAAGAAAAGCAAAAAACCTGCATCTTCTTTTTAGCTAGAAGAAGAAGTTGACTAAAATAAAGAGGATCTCACTAGTATAAATAGATGACATATACTATGATCTTGGAGAGAGATAAAAGAGTGAAAGTAAAGAGTATAGGCTCTACTTTTCATCCATAATATATATCACAATCTATAAATGATAAAAAATTAATAAAAGTACAGAGCTTATAGCCTTGCTTTTTTATTTTTTTTTGTTATTACTATTTTATTCAGAAGATCAAGTTCAGCAAGTTAAAGAAATTCTATCCTTTTCTCCTATTGGATCACCTTTGCATTCGGCATAGAAATAAACTATAAGAATGTGCATGAACACATCTTTTTACTTCTGGTTCATTTGCTCAAAAAAATTTAGCTTCTGGTTTAGTTGATGAGTCATTTTGAAGTTTGTGATATGCAGGCATCCTCGGATATGAGTATATTGGACTTCGATATACCTTTCTCCTTTGCTTTTGTGGTGGCTGCTGGGATTGAGATTGCAACAACCATAGCAATTATGGGTTCGGTGACATGGCAAGCATTGATTGTAGCAGTTCCAGTAATCATTGCAACAATATATGTACAGGTAAATCTCACATTGATATAAGTTTATATTATCTCTAGTGTCCAGAAAACTGGCATACATGGATTTGATATCTCATTTATATGGTTGAAACATATTTGAATGTCAAAGAGGTACTATCTAGCTTCAGCAAGGGAGCTGGTAAGAATCAATGGAACAACAAAAGCACCAGTTATGAATCATGCATCAGAATCATCTCTAGGAGTGGTAACAATACGAGCATTCGCAATGACAGAGAAGTTCATCCATACAAATCTGCAGCTTATCGACACTGATGCAACACTGTTCTTTCATACCATTGCTGCACTCGAGTGGGTGCTTCTACGAGTAGAAGCACTCCAAAATTTGACTGTGTTTACTTCAACTCTTCTCCTTGTTTTCATTCCTCAAGGAGTTATCGCTCCAGGTACTGTAGTAATGAGTTGAAATATATTCCTTTGAAGTCAATCACCTAATTTGCTCGAATGTGTTTCAGGATTCTCGGGTCTCTGTCTTTCCTATGCTTTGACACTCTCTTCCGCCCAAGTGTTCTTAACACGGTTCTACTCCTACTTAGAAAACTATATCATCTCCGTGGAACGAATCAAGCAATATATGCACATTCCATCTGAACCTCCTGCTGTAATCAGTGAAAAGAGGCCTCCACTTTCATGGCCCCATGAAGGAAGGATAGATTTGCAAGATCTGAAAGTGAGGGCCTGAAAAATAGTATTTGGATTTTGGTAGTGTCAAAAAGCGATTGTAACTGATATATACTCACATGACATTTTTATGAACAGATAAAATATCGCCCAACTGCTCCTTTGGTACTAAAAGGAATCAATTGCACTTTTGCGGCAGGAAACAAGGTTGGGGTTGTTGGAAGGACTGGAAGTGGAAAAACAACTCTGATAAGTGCACTATTTCGCCTTGTAGATCCAGCAGGTGGCAGAATTCTTATTGACGATCTCGACATATGCTCCATCGGCCTGAAGGATCTGAGAATGAAACTTAGTATCATTCCTCAAGAGCCAACTCTTTTCAGGGGTAGCGTGCGGAGTAACATGGATCCTCTAGATCTGCATACTGATCATGAAATATGGGAGGTTAGCGACTTACTGATATTGTCAAAACTAGGGGAACCAAACATATTTCCACAATGTCATGGTTAAAAAAGAGGGTGAATCATGACCCAAGGAACTTAAGATTTTATTACAGAAAACATTCATGTCACATTGCTGCCGATATTTATTTTCAAATAATGTTGTATATCGGAAATTTTACTAAATTTTGTATGTGCTCTAATTTCTTTCTCAAAAGTTTAGGTCGACATAATCAAAACTGCCGCTACTAGGTCACATAAATACTATAATTGTCTAGATCTTAGTGGTCGGTAAATTTCTGTAACATGCTAAAAATGCCCAATCATATAATTGCTATACTCTTTCCACTCTGGAGATGAATTCTGCTTTTCACAGTGATGTCTTTTTTGAGAACTTCCAATGTGATATCAATCATCTGTTACCACTTTGTTTATCGCAGGCATTAGAGAAGTGCCAACTAAAGGCTATTATTAGCAGTCTACCTGCTCTTCTTGATTCATCAGGTGAATTAATTCATCCATTGATAATGAGCTCCTCATTCCTTTAAGTGGCAATCCAATGTTCATATGGTCTTCTAATTTGGCAGTGAGCGATGATGGTGAAAACTGGAGCAACGGTCAGCGCCAGCTCTTCTGTCTTGGTCGGGTGCTCCTTCGTAAGAACAGAGTTCTTGTTCTAGATGAAGCCACTGCCTCCATTGACTCTGCGACTGATGCTGTACTTCAGAGAGTCATCAGGGAGGAATTTTCAAGCTGCACAGTGATTACAGTAGCGCACAGAGTCCCGACTGTTATGGACAGTGACATGGTCATGGTCCTCTCTTATGGTATGTATGAGAACCTTTGTCTACATTTTTTCAGAAAGCCTTGTGCAAATGTCAATAAATATCTGTCAGTTAATTCTAGGGTTATGATTTTTTTTATGCTCATAATTTGCAATATATCGTGTGGCATGGACATATCATGCCGGCTGGTCCAATTCAAACAGAATATTGATCTCTTGTCTAGTTAGCAGTTCTGCAAAGCCCTGTAAAAGATGCTATAGTGTTCATGAAGAATTAACTGACTATACATCAGAACCAAAAGGGCTATCTCAGCCAATTTGCTATGAAGTTGTTCAACAACAAAATTTAACTGCTAATGAATGAACTGGAAATCTACCCCAACATGCCATATTGCTGCATATAATCAAAGTTGCGATAACCATACAAAATTAGAAATGCAGTCAAGGTGACATAGACCACATGGATAGATATGAGAACTTGGAAGCAGCAACACAAAATGGTTGCAAATGGAAGATATGACAAACCATATAATTTTTTTCCAAAAAAAACATTCCTCAAAAAGACAAACCATATGATATGCATGAAATGTTTTAGGGACAAATATAATCAAGAGTTTCATGTGTACATACTAAAATTAGGAAAGAGAAACAGAACATTGAACGATGGACTTGGCTTCGTATTAAATATAGAGAAGTTTTCAAATAATACATGAAATCAAGTAGTAGCAAGTTGACCAGCAGGCTCACTTGCAAATCATCATAAATATATTTGAAACCTTAAGATTCAGAGACACATTATTAGTAATCACCATACTTGAATTATAAACAAAACTTCAGCAGTTATTCATTTTATAACCAGAATTTGTTTAAGGGAATGTAAACAACCAGTATTTGTTATTCGTACATTATATAAGATGGGTCGACAACAATTACTTTGTAATGAGTGTGTATGAATAAAAAGTGAAGTTCTCTCAAAAAGATTAAAAAGTAAAGTTGTTGTATACATAAGCCTTTCGAGAGTGTATATTTGAAGACAGGATAGGGGATGAAATTATTCTGGAGATCCTTATGTATGGTGAAATGCTCCATTTGGTGATCACAGTCCTTACACCACTAATGCCTTTACTGTTTGCAGGAAAGCTTGTAGAATATGACAAACCTTCTAAACTAATGGAAACCCACAATTCTGCTTTTGCTAAGCTTGTGGCAGAGTACTGGTCCAACTGTAAGCGAAACTCCAGCAATACTCTCACATCCATCTTGGGAGACCTAAGAGGGGAATAAAACAAACAGGTCCCACTAAGATATGGCGGTCCAACCTTTGAAAAATTCACCAATTGAAGGGTATATAGTTTGGTCCAGAGGGGTCACCATGCTCCACCATTCATTCTCTCTACTAAATAAGTGAATGATAGTATTAAAAAAATCATGGACCATGAAAGAATTTTGTGAAATGTCGACCTTATTTATAGCAGGATATTATATGCAAAAGGTCATACTTGTACTTTTTGAAGCCTAACTGCTTGACATTGTAGCCAAGGCAGTTTTTTTCTATTTTAAGTGCAGAAAGTGTACTGTTTTTTATTGCAATATATCCTTATATGTTTACTAAATGCACCATATCTTCTTATTAGGAATTGTGAACACTACTGAAGTAATGATCATGGGATTTCTTGACTTTCGCCCATCCATCATTAGCCATCATTAGACATAATATATTACAATGAAGAACTCCTTATGAGGCTTGTCATAAAATGTCAAAAGAGCTAGTTTAACAGCCCAATTGGTACTTTTGGTAGTGGGGCTGTGATCAGTGGCTCGAAATCTTAAGGCTCTGTGTTAAAGGTGGAGGAAGGTGTTGGCCGCAATGAATGAATGTCAGCCTTAACGGCCATCTATAAGTAATACAATGACTTTTATTTGCATTTTCTTTCTACCTTAATTAATATGTATAACAATAATTAGAAAATTATAGAAAGATCTGACTCCCACAAATGAAGACAATGATATGAATCATGAGATTACAGTGTGTGACAACTAATTGCCCACTTGACAGACCTAATAATTGAACTTAATAATCTAAGTGGACACTGGTGACATCACATTATTAGATTGATGTTTGATTTTTTTTTTTTAAAAAAAAAATCAGAAATGGTTAACCTATGAACTTAAGATATTTAAACAGGATAAGATACTGCAATTGGGATGGGTGTACCTTACACTGTTCATCATAGAATATTAGAAATATCCAAGATCAATTGCTCTAATTTGTCTGAAGTTAATCAATTGGCCACTTGCTTGCAAGTGCTCCACTCTATCATGGCATGTGGTACCTATCAATCACTATCTGTTGAAGTAACCTGGCAGTTGCGATTGGTTCATCAGTTTATTTGCCATTTCCTCACTATTTAAATCTTTGACCCAACAAAGGCAGCATAGCATGGAAAAAGAAATAAAAAGGGATAACTTTAGAGGTCAACCTGAAGATTTTACTAATTCCATAATTAGAAACTAACTTATAATCATTATATTGGTTATCATTACATGTATAGTTAGTCAAAAAAATAAAAACCATAAAGGTTCCCTCAAATGGGCATATAATTATATAATCAGGAACAAGGCTTATTAATTTATACTCTCCAAAAAAAAGGAACTATTAAGCTATAGCATTATACAACTTTTAAGCATGGCATTTACCTTTTCCATTCTTTAGTGCACCACTTTACATATATAATACTAGCTTTCAGAATTCATCTATAACTGTAAAGCATCAAAATCCATATATGTTCTAACTAGAGCTTCCAGTCTAATTTCATGCCCATACTTAATAAGAAATTTGATATCCATCACAGCTAAGGACCTGCTTGGACAATTGGGCTCCAAATCCTATAGGATTTGTGGGTTGGGCCAGTACAACCGGCAAGATCATAGGATTACAAGCTGAGCTATGCCTATATTTATAAATACTCACGATTAGCTTTGGAGTGGGCCGGCCCGAATCCCATAGAGAGAAAAAAGAAAGACAACAGGTTTTTTTTTAATTAATCAGAATAGAAATAATTAATCCTTCAGAAGCAATTATTACACAAGTTATTTCTGTTTCCATTTGGCTAAAAATTCTGGAATAACACCAAGGCATAGAATGATGTTGTTTCTTGAAGGAGGGACGAATGATTAAAAGATGGTCTTATTCTAGCAATAATGTTATTCCAACTCTCTCTTTGAAAATAGTTATTTCAGATATCAAGAAATTTAGACCACATACCCATGGCAGATGCCACAGCTTCACCAGTCATATCGACAGGACCCTTCCTTGGAAGGATCCTTGGAAGAATAGTTGTCTCTCATGGTGAGCTCCCTCAAGCTGATCATTGGTATGATCTTAATTGCATTGCGGCAACCATTGATTCCAAGACTGCTGCTGCCGGCTTAAATGGCATCTCCTTCATGAACTCCACCGATCTATTGAGATTCCCACAATTTTCCAAAAACTCCAACCATCCAAATATAACCTTCACGCCTGTACTGATTATCCAGTCTATAAGCATGGATTCCAATGTTTGACAGCTCCAGCTCTCTCGGGGAATTGGATCACAACTCGAACCCTCTCATCAGCTCAAACACCTCCGGGACGTTGGAATCAAACCAAGATTCCATCCTTCATTCAGCCATTTGATCAACCATGGGGCAGGCGTCCAAAGCACTTGGATTTCCTCAAGCACTCGGAGAGAAGAAGGCCGGGAAATCGGAGATGTGCTTAGGTTCATGAGCTTAGATTCGAGGGGTAAAGATGAGGGCTTTAGGGTGAGGGTTCCGGCGAGGGGTCGGAGAACCGTGCCTTCGAGACAGCCGTGGCCATCGCCATGGAGAAAAAAGGCCAAGGAAGCGGGGGCTGGAAAGAATGGTAGGGACCAGGACAGACTTTATTCATCTAAGACCTCTCATTATTCATTAAACTTGTTTTGCGTTTTCTATAGAATCTAGCAATCTATTTATGGGCAGTAATATTTAATCATTTAATTTATTTAACTCGATTTTGATCAAAATGTGCCATACTATACCAAAACAAAACAAATTCGATACGCCAAACCTTTCTCTATACCGAACGTGCCCATATAGTACCAGAATGGCACTAATACGAAATCCAATACCAAAATGGCGTACCTCAATTCAAAATATTATAAATCAACTCAGATTATCTGTTTAATAAAGTGATCAGTTTTAGATATGAATTTTTGATTGAGCTAATAAACAAAACGGATTCAAGTGGATAAAATTTTCATCTATCTTGTATCCTATCCAACCTAATTTAGGCCAAGCAGACCCGAAAGAGCATTACACTCCGATCTTATACAATATAGAAAATATTTGAATGTTCCTAAGTTTCTTTTTTTAATGGAAAATGGTTGTACCTCACACGCATATGGTCGCTATATATCAATAGCGGTACATCAGTAGGAAAAGAGAACGAATCTACATGGCGCCGCTGAGATCTCTCCATGTTGGCCAAGCAATTAGCTGAAGTATTTCCTTTATATGCATGATGTATTTTTGAACTCCTGTATATCCTGCAAAAGGGCAAAAAAATCGACAAGGCTTCCTCGAAATAACGCATGGTTTTGCTTAACAGGTGAGAGTGGAAACGAGAGGCTGAAAGAAAATGCTTATCCTGTTCACAGATTTGGTCACAACAAGAGACCATCTCGGCGACCTTCAAGCATCCTTTCCAAAATGGAAGTTCTCACATTAGACTACCATATGATGGAAAGGCAGTCTAACCCCCAAGTTAAAGGCCAACTTGGACCCCAACCCAAAGGTCCAAAGCTTGTGTTTGCACGGCCAAATGAACCCGTTTCAAAGGTTCATGAGAAAACAATGCACATTGCATCGCATGGGGAACATGTTGATCACCAAAACCTCAATTTCTTGTGGGATTCTTCAAATTAAAGTTGCATGCCTATGCTGACATTCAGGTTGCACCAAGGCCCAATTGCCATGAACCGTTTCATGATCAAATGCAGATGGTCAACCAAATTACCTAAGTTTAAGGATCATAATGCAGAAACCAATCTCAAGTGATTGCATTGTTCTAGTGAAAAAAAAAATAGAAGTAAATTAGTGATTTGCTTAAATTTGAGATCAGATGAGTTGCCATGGAACATCGGCCTCATTAGTGCACTGCTACTAAATGAAGACAAGATGTAGGCGCCTCAAGTCGTTTGAAACCTTTGACTGCCAATGTTTCCATGGCTTCTGCTTTCACCACCTGATCCATCAGTTTGGCTCTTCTTAGAAAGCTCGGAGTGCATTTCCTCTATCATCGGTTTCCATAGACGAACTCGTGCATTTATAAACCAATTGGATACCTGGTATCGTGAAATGGAATAACGTAATCAGTAAATGGAGATTGATGGTTGCATTCTTATCCACCCAGCACTGCTGGATCGCCCATCAGAGTTGCTATCAATGAAATCGCATCATCCAGTTTGCATGCAAGTACAGGAACAAGATGATCGACCTAAAAGATGATAATATGAACAAAGATTTCGAGTACCTGGCTCCTTGTCAAACCACTTTTGATTGCGAGCAAATGCTTCTCATTGTCTTTTGGGTACCTGGAATCGTTATAAAAAGAGTTTCAGAAATCAACCAGATTGTGTTTTGTCATGAAAAGCCTTTTGTTTAGACTACCAAGCGGCATGCAACTCACGGGTGCAGAAAGTTCTGGAACATCCATGCCCGTAGAACTGAGACAGATTTTTCAGGCAAGCCCCTTTGAGGTCTCCAAGAATGCTGATCACTCCTCCGAAGTTGCTGCAATGCCCATTGTTTCTGGATTAATGAAGATTCAAAGCTTTTCTCCTTCTCCCTCATGCATTCGGTGCCAGGTTGTTGGGTAATCAAAAGAAGCTGACCGGTAATTCTCTTCCTCAAATTTTTATAAAGAGATGAAATTGTACGAAGAGCAAACCATGCATGCATGTGCGAAGTGCCTGACCCAGTTGCACCGCAGAATGCAGATACGACATCATGGATCTGGTCCATGCACTGGTTATATCTTTGGTCAACCTATAATCCAAGATGCAGACCATGAAAAGTTAATTAAGGGAAAGAAAATTTTAATAAGATATCTAGGTTGAAGTAATGAGAAATAAGCACACAATAAAATGCTTCGGTGCTATCTAAAAAAGGAATGTTTTATGACCATATTGTTTCTTCGTAGTTTCTTCTCATTTCTCAGTTGCACATGCAATGTTACAAAGCAAGGATTATGCTTTACTTTGGCTTTTCATGACCCAAAGACGAAAGCAGTTACTCAGTATAAAACCACACCTCATATACTCTTTTTTTTCTGGTCTACAAAACTATGAAGGCTTACTCCTAATTGCATCAACTTAAACTGCATGACCAAAAAAACAAAAAGAAGATAGGCCTCTCTACCCGCCGATTGGTTTCCGGTTTTCATGGCAGGTTCCCCAGTGGCCTGAAGATGCCTTCAAACTGGAAATGCAGCATCGATTAACAGGGTTGACATCAGACAACAACCGGTCATAAAATTACCATAAATGAAAACTGCAAATGTCAACCAGAAGAGCACATGTAACTATTGAGTTGTAAACTCCTCGAATAATCAGCTGGTTATAAGGTTTTCTTATTTGAAAGTTTGCCAGATAGTCTACAACAAGCACTGATTTTGGCTAGTGAAAAATCACACATATGCTATTTTTACAAAATTAAAACCCCCAAACTCGATTTAAAAAGAGCAAAATGTACTTTATGACATGAATCAGTATTGGTTTGGATGCTACAATTTCACCCACATAATAAAGAGAATGATAGCATTTTACAATATAGAGCTAGCACGATTAAAAATTCAGCAAGACACGACAAATAGGAACAGGAATCTACTGAGAATTCAAGCACTTTATCACTTGAGAAATATTAGTTGTCGCCGACAAACTTGCACAAATTGCAAAGTGAACAATCTTGAGCAATACATCTAAATTGTGTATAACCATGGAAAGCATGGTTAAGAAGTTCCACGTACCAATTGAAGCATCGTTATTAGCTCAGTTTTCTTTATATAAGCTTCCCGACAAGAAAGTGGATACTCATCAGAACCTGATATTGCAAAATCTTGTATATTAGACCACCCTGAAGAAAAAGGCATCTTCTCCTCACCCTCAATCCCAGCAAGAGAGTCGCTGTTCATCTCATTCCAATCTGGAACAGCATAGGTGACAACTTCGGCAAGTATTTGTTGGGCCACATGGAGATATCTTGATCCTGATAACACATGAGGAAACTGAACTAGACTAGAAGAAATTTGGTACAGAGAAAACTTTTCATTGTTAGGAAACGATTGCCCCGACCTGACTCCCAATTCCCACCCAACATCATGGGAAGAATTTTGGAAAGCATGAGAGCAGGCAGGCAATTCAGTAGAAACTGGGTATCCACTATTGTTTGATGTAACTAGAGTTATGCCAGAGCAGCTTGCTTCAGAGCACTGGTCTGGGGCATAAGGCATGCTCATAATTGGCATACAGTAATTGAATGGAGGGGAAAATTTCAAAGTAGCCTTATCAAAAATCAAGCCAGTCTCTAAGCTTCCTAATACATGATAAGATGGATGAGTTGAGGTAAATGTTTTACCTGAAGGCACCTCATGACCTAGAACTTCATCATAGTTCCATGAACAATTAAATTGCCCATTAAGACAAGCATCCTTTTTGGACGTCGAAAGGCCTGCATCATCTTGTGACACAATTCCACAGTTTACTGAAGTTGTAACTGATGAATTTATGGTATTGCAGCTATCATGGGAAATCGAAGTTCTTGGCACTTCAGGTGGCAATGAAGAAGCCAGCACAGTATTAATACCGATAAGATTTTCATGTAAACATGTGGTGGCAGAGAAAAGGTTGGCAAGTGAAGTGGCAGATAAGGAAGTTCCCATGAAATGTTCCCTCAAGTCAGTATTTCCATCGGAACCATCATATGAAGTACTTCCAACGTGAGGCATATTTCTAGAATATGACACATTGCCACCGAACATATCACCATGATTTGCTACATAAAGACTGTTCAGTGCTTCTTCTTGAAATGTGGAAAGCAATGGATCACCAGCCATTATTTGTCTATGGTTGTTGTGACCTGGTAAGCTTGACTGCGTGAGCAGACCTGAAAGCATATGCAGGGAACCTGATTCAATGGCCATTTCATTATGATTTGGTAATGACAGCGAGGCATTAAATACATCATTCTCCATCATAGCAGGATGTCAAATGTTGAAGCAAGTCATGAAACTACTGGAAGACAGTTCAAACGTCTCGTCATCTCTGCCGAAGATTTAATTAAGCAACAACCAGTTTTACTGGTCCATTGTCAATATCCAAATCAACTTTAGCAGTATTACTTATCGATCATTTTAAGTAGTTCCTACTAGTATCCTAGTCACATCACTGCCAAATTTATAGATGTGTTTGAAGGAAACTAGCAGCAGAGCAAGGTTACTTTCCTGCGGTCTTCCAAAAAGAGAGCCAGAAGCAGCAAAACAGGAACTCAACTTCAAATAAAAGAAAGATGATATGGCATCTGCTTCTTACATAAGGACTGGTAGGAGTCATGAACTTCTCCCATGAGAAATGATTCAAGTAAGTCGAGTGATGCATGGACAGTCTCCATTCACATCCTCAATGCACTTGGAGATAGTTGAGTTCGCTAGAAGGTTATACGGATTTACAAACAATATGAACATTCTGACTAGCTTTTTATTCTTATCCTTTGAGATTCCATCAACATGTAGACAGACCTGAGATATCAAAAGGTCAAGCTGTTCAGAACAATGAGTGGAAGTCAAAGTAACTAAGAAGAAATCAAAGTAACTAAGAAGAAATAAGCTGATATAGAATTACAAGAATTATAAATATATGGGTTATCATCAATAAAAAATCGATTATGAAAAAAAAATTCAGGACACAAACATACCAGAATAGGAAAAATTAACTAGAAAAAACTTATTTAATGAAATCAAGAACAAAATTAAAATAAACGTAATTCTCTAGATGGAGATAACCTTGGATATTATTTTGTATGGTTAAAATATTTGCTAAATTCGCTTCCCAAATGTGGTTTAGTACAATGCTACTGCAGTAAGACTCCCTCCTCTGTATATTGATGTTGTCAACTCACAGAAACTAATAGAAGTGATGGCTTCCATAACATCTTTTTTGCAGATAAAGAGTTCGCAGAGGATGTTCTTACCTTGACTATAAAGCTGACTTCATATGTACAGGGGTAAAGCAGGTTAATTAAGGTTAACCTTAGTGCTGAGGTCATAATATTCGAGCTGATATAGATGCTAAAAGCTGGAATACACAGCAGGATCAAGATCAAAATTGATTAAACCAAAACAAGACTCACATTGTATTATCGGACGAGAAAATGCATGGAAAAGAAAATTAGCCTAGATTGATTGGCCAAAAAGGAAACTGTCAGTAGAAATGGAGGGAAACCGGTAAAAAAAATATCATAAAGGCCATCAAACCTACTACCAACCGCTTGGAGTCAGCTTTAGACATCATTCTTCACCAATTGTGTTTTACCAATCTTATACTTACATAAAAAATCACCGCACAAATCCTGCACATTCATGCAGGGACTCGTGGTTCAGCAAGGAATAAAAGCCCATAAATTACATCAGGACGAAGGTCTACTATCTTGCAAAATACATTCCCCAAATGTGTACATCCTGGATATCAACCATGCAGTCTGGGTTGAAAGGCATGCGACTCATTGCGTGCATCCACTAGAAGTCATTTGCGGCATGATTTTGTTAGCACCAAATCGATAGCGATGCTGTAAGTGTCATAAGCTTCCCTTATACGAGCTCAGACACAATGACACAAATACCATCTTCCTTAGCAACAGAGGAGAATTGTGACATTGAAGGAAAACAAAAAGAAAAGAAGAACATATCCATAACTTTTGAACTGCATCGAAGATATAGTCAATCAGTTCGAGCTTGCTGTAAAAGTGTCATGTCAAAATATTTGTCCAAATTAAATCTCAAAGTTATTTGCATGAGGTAGCACAATGAAATATATACAACCAAATTTGCAGCCACTTTCCATGCATGGGAGACAGGATAAGAAGGAAAACAAAGAGGCTTTTGGATCAGTTTCAGAAACTAAGATCCACATTTTTGAGATAACAAGAAATAAGAATGAAGATGCACAATGTCCGTAAGCAAATTATGTATGGAAGCTGAAATCAAAGGGGTTGGAAGGAATCACCCCAATCTGACCATATTCCCAGAATGGCAGTACTTGGCATTCGATCGCAAAGCCATATCATTCAACTCCAAATGTACTTCGAGGAGGGTGAAGGAGGAGAAAGGGCAAGGGAGAATCGCTTGTTTCGAGCTGGTTGGCTTGAATTTATAACAGACGTCAAGAAGGTGACAATGAAGAAGAAAGAAAAGCTTCATTTACAGTAGAAACTATCAGACGCCAGAGTTAAAATGCTTCATTTACAGTAGAAACTATGAAAAGCTAGAGTTAAAAAAGCTTCAACCATCATGCAATTCAGAAACTCCAACCCATTCTCAAGAATACTAACAGAAGCTACAAGAAGGGAGAAGAGAATGCAATTGCAAGCGGACAGCCAGAGCTTATCAGAAACCAACCTCTCTGGTGCAGCAGCAGCGCGCGTGGAACTGAAACCATCAGGCGCCAAACAGGTGGCCGCATGTGGCCTCCACTCGAGAACCTGAACCAAAACCAGAGCAATGGATCTCAGAATCAGAATGAAGGGCTGACAACGCCCCACCTTCTTCTCCAAAACTACAAAGAGAGATCTCCTCTTCTATATCCAAAAAAGGAAAGCGTTTCATTTCCTTACAAGGTATACGGATTTATCATCATCCAAGGGCAAGCAAGAAAACAATGGGGGGCTACAGGCTACAGAGTTTGCCAGGCATCCATCATTTTCAAAGCTTACACTAGAAGTGAGTGTTTGTACGCGAGTGATCAGAGAATTGGGTTTTCAATCCAGCACCAGAACCAAAAGAATGGGCCCCAAAGCTAAAGCAGAATTATGCCCTTCCCCTGTTCTAAGAGAATAATGCCAAAGGCTACAGCTAAACTGAGTGGGATTCTCTCAGATCGATCGGAGAAGTGGGATTATCTGCCTTCACGGTACAAACCCAAAGGGCAAAAGCACCCAAATATCCATGGATTCTTCCCTCACTTCTACTGATCAAACACTTGAGAAAACAAGCCAAAAAGATATATATATATATATATATATATATATAATGCGTTTTACCGCAAGCCAAAGCAGTGGACTCACAACCCATCAACGAAGTCATGGGGTCTCGGTCTCCCATAATTGTCCCTAGGGATGGGATTCAAAGCTGGACGCCATAGCAATCATTCTTCCTCCTATTCCCACGGGAAGCGGATTCTCAGAAGATGCCGAGCCCGGATTTATACGAGCTTTCTCCACTTATTTCCCACTCCAAACCACAAAATCCAACCAAAATAAGCTTTGCTTTCGAAACCAGACGCTGTAAGTCGCCGGATTTCCAATGATCCGAGCTTACCCACGGGCTAATACAAGATAAGTAATATAACATATAATATAATATCCAAGTGAACTAAATATAAAATATTATCTATAGATATGTAATAAATAAATACTGAATACATATAATAAATGTGTGCGTGTCTGTAAATAATAAATACATGTTAATGTATGCTTATTAAATGTAAATATCAATATAAATAATTATATAAATTTAGATGCGTGTAACATAAATCGAAGAATAATTTTAAAAATTTGATTGAGTTGGATTTTTCCGGCGATCCAATCGAACACTCGTCCACGTTAGCGAGTTGAATCGTTACACTTTTGATTGAATTGCTTACTGTTTGAATACGAGTGATCCAATAAATAGAAATCTTGCAGGCAACTCCTGATTTGGATCTTCGACTTGTCAAACAGTGCTTGAAACTGAGAACAGGGGAAAAACACAGCATTTCAAGGGATGGATCCAAATGTACCCGCCCCAAAAAAAATGAAGGAAAAATGAGGATGGATCCAAAAACCCTTAAAAAAGAGGGCGTACAAGGCGCATCAATCGAGGCCATGCAATTGAGGAAGGTGAAAGGAAAGGAAGGGGTGGGGGGAGAGGGAAGAGATGGCAGAAAGGGAGCCACATGAGGGTAAAAAGACAAAAGAGCTGGGGGAGGAGGAAGCCTTACCACCCCTTTGTGCAGGCTTTTGAGGGCCCATCTTCCCCCTTTCCTCCTCCTCCTCCTCTCTCTCTCTCTCTCTCTCTCGCCCCCCCCCCTCCTAATCTCATTTGCCTTCCCGATCTCCATCTGCTGCTCTCTGCAATGATAGTAGCAATAAAAATATCTGAAATCTCTGCACAGGCAGGCCACCTGTTCCTGGCAAGCTGTTCTCAGCTGCAGCTCACAGAATGGGGACCCTGCTTTTAAGCTTATCCCATTGCCTTAAAGAAGAAAAGAATTACTAGAGAGAGAGAGACCCAGCCTTTTTCTTCAGGCTACAGTAGTAGGAATGCAATGTTGGGAAAGAAAGCGACGACAAGATGATGTCAGCAAAATCTAGTGGGGAGATCTCTGGCAGATTTAATGGGGTCGGTCAGAGACAAGGAGTTGCTTATTTACATGCATAAGGCCATCCGACACCACAGCTCGACTTCAATGACTTTGGGTCCATGAGAAAAGGCTTGGTGTTCGGCCTCCAGAACTAGGGAGTTCAGCCAAACTGGAGCTCTCTTCTGACTCTTTCTTTGATCCTAGGAGCTCCCAATGTATCCATGAGACAGTCTCTCTCTCCTATGCTTTAGCCACTAACACATCATCATAGAGCTTGTAATACAGTTGACAAATGCAAATGGAAAGGGAAGTAGGGAATACTGCATTGAAGGCAAGAATCCAAAACTGGAGAGTTCTTGGAAAAGGAAGAAGAAAAGAATCAGCCTGCCTGCCTGAGTTACCATCTGAGAGCGCTCAGGTCTGTACTCAACTGCATGGTATCACATGCACTGCACCTCCACAAGAGGGAGGTTACTTCTCTCCTGGACTAGGCTTCCTTCCAAAAGTGAGGCTGCAAGGGATGAAGTGATATACCCCACCTGATTTTTTTTTTCAGAAAAAATTTGGGCAATGCCCAATATAGTAACTGCCACCCTGCTACCTAATGGAATTGTTAAGAAGATCATGAACTTTTAGAAGCGGTGGGTGTTGAAGTAGAAACCATATATGCTTTGGAAAATTGCGAGTAAAATGACATCCAGCTCGCATGCACAGAGTTTGAGTTCAATCGGATTTGCGACAGACAGAGAGAGAGAGAGAGAGAGAGAGAGAGAGAGAGAGAGGGTAACGCTGCTATGGAAATAATAGTTTTTTTTCTTTGGCTTAAGCAAATCTTGAGAAAATTTTAAAATATTAAAAATATCAACACATTCTATGATCAATGGTTGGGTTGTCTCAAACTATGAGGATCAAATAACGCTTATAGCAATGAATTTTCTCACGGATATTTAATGAAATAGTAGGTGTAATGTAGAAATGTACATATTACAGACTTTGCTTTCCCTTGGAAAAATAAAAAGAAATAAAAAAGGTGAAACATGATACAGACGCAAGCAAATGAAAGTAACCAGCAAATTAACATAAAAATCAAAGATGATCAAATGTTGGACGAAACATAAAAATACAACCTAAATGACAACTGACTTGCCTATGCTCAAACACCCTAAAAAGGTGAACACTTTGTTAGTTGACTCAATATTCAATATCTTATAGATTCACAATGCATTATACGAATTGCGCAATGCAAGTGCATCTTTTGTATGAATTTATGGTTATCAAGATTATTTGCCATTTTTTGTTTCGAGCATAAAAATTATTTTTTTTCGATGCAGCAGCGTAACGTTTGACATTGGAACAAAGCATGTCATCAAGCAAAAGAGCAAAAGGAATAAGTGAAGAGGGCTATTCCGATACCTGCAAATTAATGGAGGAAAAAAGAAAAGAAAAAAACGAAAACCTCCATTTGTTGTTAGCGACAATAACTAGTTAGATTCTCGCAAGGCCAAGTTCCAACAGTTAAAGGACAAATCCAAATAGTGCTCTCCAGCACCACAGCTGACATGGATGCCAGGAAAGATGACACAGTTGATGAGACAAATAGAGAATTTTGTAGGACAGGAATATGAAATTGGTGATTCACAATATCTTATTGATTCGCAATGCTATGAAATTTTTTGTCCTGAACTGGTCCATCCATCCACCTCTGTAATTGAACCGGGCATCAACCCGGAGGCTTCAATAAAAATCTAACGTGACCATCACATGAGTGTCCAAAATCTCTAAAAAATCTCT
This sequence comes from Phoenix roebelenii, assembly GCA_025769935.1. Lineage (NCBI taxonomy): Eukaryota > Viridiplantae > Streptophyta > Magnoliopsida > Arecales > Arecaceae > Phoenix > Phoenix roebelenii. Next base: position 18,246,506 of record JAOXJJ010001100.1, on the reverse strand, counting down.
ATGAAATCTCTAACATCTCTAAAATTCTCAAATCAAATCATCTCCTGGTTTGGCCCCCTCATCCTCTTCTCACATCCAATGAGAAAGAAGGACATCGCCTTTATCATCGTTGTCTTTGACACCGCCATTGTCGTTCGGCTCGTCGCTATTATGAGATCAAGAAATCCGACATGACCGATCCCTGGGAGTTGGAAGTTGGCCCCATCTCTTCTCCTACAACGAACTAAAGCTCGCCATCAAAGGACTCCAGGACCTGGAGCTCCTCCACTGTAGTGACTTACATAATGTCAATAAAGGGACACCCTCTCGAGATCCCAAGCCAAGGTCACTATGATGCGAGTCTCCTGCAAGTCTGGTCCAACTCCATGGTAGAGTTCAAACAACAAACTAATCCTACCACCCAAATCCTCGATCGCCGCCACCATGCCAAGGAGGCCAACTCCTGGTCACCGACAATGTCAAGGAAACCACCATCGTCGCCACCATAAGTGATAAGCTCTACCCCGATGATCGACGACACTAAGTTGAGCACTTCAAGGTGCTCGACTGGGAGAAGCTGCCCACTGCTGTGAAGGTTAAGCTTGTGTCCAAGATCACCAAGAAGAAAATCAAGGCCGTCTGTGGCAGTGCTCTTTGTCGTCTCTGCTCCCACAAAAGGATGAAGGTGAAGAGCTCAGGCTAAAATATTACAACTACCGCTGGGATGGAGATCTCCATCTGAGATTATTGGCCGGCCCCTCAACCATTTTTTGGGGAAATCCTCTCCATTTCTCTAGACTAAAGTCTGCTTTCTCTTGCTTGTTTCTTATATTTTTGCTGCTACTCTAGCCTTTTTCTCTACTTTTCTAGCCAGTTTTGGTGATTTTTATATATATTGAGACGGTAGTTGGTGTGGTGGTCGCGAGAGCTTCTCTCAGTTCTCTGTAAACAGATTATGCTATCAAATGATAGTGCTGGTTAGTCTTTTTAGAGGCTATTACTGACTAGTTTATAAGGGATCGAAGAATATTGAATATTGTTTTCTTTCAATATTCTTTATTTTGTTATAATATCTAGTTTATACTATGTATTTATATCAATAAATCAGGTTTCTTATATGAAAAATTATGGATTCATAAAGTATTTTATTGTCGATTTATTTATTTAGTTTTGCGCATCTCTTTAGTTTTGCTACCATACCTTTCTACCTTCTGGCTAAGAGCTAGTGTAGGTTGAAGCATCTTGTTTGTGAGACTTGTTCATTGGTCAAATTTAATGCTCAATTTGCTTTGATAATCAGAGTTCGGAACTCTCTTATATGACTTAAAAGATATCATGTTTCAGTGGATGACCATATGTGTCAACAGGGATAGAGCTGTTGACCATCAATACCCCAGCTCTACTGCATCCCATATTATGAGAAATTTGTATGCCACATTTGGTAGGGAGATTGTTTAAATTATTTTCTAGCTCACGGGATATTATGTGTCCATGGGAGTCTAATATTCCCCAACCAATAAGGATTCTGTTTCATGTTTAATTTATTTTTCTGATGGAAAGAGGAGGTAGCAGGCTGCCACCTCCTCTTTATTGAACCAGCGAAGGTTACAATTATGTACAGAATGTGAAACCACAATTACAAGTGGAAAAGAAGAGGCAGATAAGAAGATACAGTGGTGGAGGCCAATCACTTCAAAATACTGTTGGGATGAAACCAAAGATTATTCAAGTCTACTCTGATGAGAAACTTCGTTTTTCGAGGAGCAAACGCAGCCTCAGCTGCAGAAAAAAAAAAACCAATATTTTCTGGAGCGCAGAGTAAACAAAGCCTTTTTTTTTGTGTGTGTGTGTTGTCTCTCTCCCGGCAAGTCTCCCAACAAACGGCGGCAATTAGCTGGTCTCATGCTTTCTTATCCATCTTGAAATTGTTCTTTCTTTTCCATTCGCTCCAGAGGAGGTCATGGAATGATGCCATGGCCACCCTCCTAGTTGTAGTTGCGACTTCGTATGGTCCACAGGCTCTTGACAAAGGGATGTCTCAAAAATATGTCGTTGATGGATTCCACTCTCGAATTGCACGACACACAGTCTGAGCTCACATTCCAACCCATCTTCGTGTGCAGTTTGTTCCTCATGGCTAACTATAAGAAAACTTTCACCTTTTTTGGAGTTGCTGCCTTCCTAATGATTTGGGACTGGGGACATCTTAGACCACCAAAGTTTAAGGAAATTATAATAAGAGCCCGAGCTCACATTCCAACCCTTCTTTGTGTGTAGTTTGTTCCTCGTGGCTAACTATAAGAAAACTCTCACCTTTTTCAGAGTTGCTGCCTTCCTAACGATTTGGGAGCTGGGACATCTTAGACCACCAAAGCTAAGGAATTATAATAAGAGTCCATGGTGAACAAACCATTATGAGCAAGCTTCCAAACCGGCATGTCTGCAATACAGGATGGTCTGATGGGCAAAAGAACACGTTTAGTTGATCTCCATAGCCAAATTCTATATTCATGAATATGTTTAATTTATAAATTTTACAAAAAAGTCTTTAACATCGAGCTTTCTTTTCAAATGATTGAAACAAACTCCCTCACTTGATTGTTTATCGGTTCGGGTGAACTTTGAAGAACTAAAAATACTGTAGTATCAAATTTCTGTCTTATAGCTTGATTCTATTTCCTGTGTGATAAATGTTTACTTATTGCACCATTAAGCTCACCCATCCCTTAGTAGATTGATATCAGAGATAAAGACTCCTACCAGCTGTTAAGATGGATAGTGTGATTAGCTCTTAATTTTTAGTTTTGTCAAACTATTGTAGACAAGATTATTTCTCCATGATTTTGCTCTTTATATTTTGGAGAGGCAAGCTATTTTTCTAGAGATTGTTTGATTTGAATTCTTCTTATTGTTTAGGATTGAGATTTTTTATAGGACAATGGTTTCGGCGGTTGGTTATAATCAAGGAATTAGTAGCTCTGGATACTTTTTTTCTTCTTTTGACAGATATTAAAAAATTTGATGGTTTGATATTAAATAAAATGTCGAAATAATATTCGTAGTAATGATTGCTTGCAGTCTAAGTTCTTCATATTTGATTGTTATATCCCATTCTAGACCATTAGTGTTTTTTGGTAGGGTCTGTGACACCGAGTCCTAAGACTTGGGTTTCCTCCCAAGCCCAAGACTGATCTAGGGAAATCTTCCTGTCGCATCAGTAATCTAAGACCACATTGGGATGCTGAATAGCTAATTTATATATTGATAGTCACAACCAAATCATCTAATCATCAGTTAAAGCTAGCCAATGTTTGGCTAACATTCCCAAGATTAATGGGATAAGATTTGAAAAATTAAAAAAAAAAAGAGAGAAAGTAAAGAGAATTCCTAGGGTTAATTTTACTTTATCCTCCCTGTGAAAGAAAATTAATCAGGTTAAGTTACTTTTGGGGGCACTGAGTAAATAAACTTATCCACCCTTTTTAACATGCATTTGGTTAAGTATTGGTTAAACTGATAACCAATACTTAACCAGCCGCAGCAACCATACAGCAACGATACACACCCTAAAAGGACTAATCCCTCATATCTCAGTCTTTTCTTTCCTACCATCTTTCCTGTTCTTTTTTTTTTTTTTTACTTTATTTTATTTTTTTTACCTGCTTATATACCTATTTGCTGTACATCCATCAACTACTGGAAAAAACAAAAAAGAAAATAGATAAGAATATGCATATATATATATATATGAATGCGATTCAGTATAATTAAATTTTTAATGATGATATATTAGCTTATACTAGCCAATAATTTGAAGCAGGAGCCCTAATGCACTAACTGTTACACTTCCAGTAACATCTGAGAACTGTCGCTGTCCGCCGCTTCAGCTGGTTGAGCTTATAAATGAACTATTATAACAGGATGCATGCTCTGGTTGAAAAAGAGCACCCAACAAAATATGAAAACAATCTGTACACATAGAATGAATGGTAAGGTGCCCTAAAAGCAGAAGTTGGATACGAGCCGCGAACCAAGCCTCGATGACAAATGTGTCAAAAAAAAAAAAAAAAGGTTATCCGGAACGAAGGGACGCTGGATGGCTGTTTCTTTCATCTGTCCCCACCGGAATGGCTACTTCATCTCGAGATGGAACTTTAAGAAAGGACTTCATCACATCATAAACTGTAAAACCTATTGCCACAGATGGGACGACCTGGATAAAAAAATGATATCCTTATGATGCTAGAAAAACTAACGTAAAGATTGGATTAGAAGAACAGGTATGACATATAATGGATTCTATATATATAATCATAAGAAATCCTATTGTTCATATAAGGGCATGTTTGGACATCCCTGCATGAATTAGATCTGCCAGTCCGTGCAATCGGCATTTTCTAAGAGCCTATCCAAGTCCTGGCCTACATTCCAGCACGAGGGATTATTGGTTTGCACGAAGCAAAAAAAAGGTTTCATGAAGGTCCTTTTCATCTTCCTACTGGATCTAAGTTGGGAAGGGTTAGGCTGACATAAGCCACATTTAAATGGATACCCAATCTACAAATCCAGCAAAAAAGTTAGCCCAATCCTACAAGATTATTCAAACAACAAAAAATCCTGCAAGAATCGGGCTCAGCCCGTCTACCACATATCTTCTAAGTTATGCACAAAGATTATATCTAATATTATAGAATATGAGACCTGCCCCAGCCCGAATCAACTGGACATGTTTCGATCCATTCCTGTACGATGGAAAGAAAAAAAAAACTCTATCGGATTTGGGCTGTCCCACTCTGAAAAATTTCTTATGAATACTGTGAAATAGGTCTTGCCCAACATGTGCTCTTTTGACTCTTGTTGGATTGCACACAATTATCGAAGCATGCCCAAAGACCTGGTTGAAAAATCCAGCAGGATTGAGCTGGATTTCCTACAGGACTTAGACGTGTCGGCATGCCCATCCCATATTCTTCTGAATCTTAGCCTAAATTCTATCTGTGGGCCTTTGGCTTGCAGGAAGGGGGAAAAAAAAAAAAAAGACCTCCATAGGCCTCCTTTTCCTCCCACCGAATTTGGGCTAAAGGTTATGGGATTGACATGGGCCTACTCAAATAGATTGCCCACTCTATAATTCAATAAAAAAACCAGCCCAATCCTATTGAACTTTCTAAAGGGCTGGTTTGGATATTCCTATTGAACTTTCTAAAGAGTTTGTTTGGATATTCCTACAATATTGGGTTGAAAATTCACTAGGAATCAGACCTGATATCCCATCTAGCTTGCATGCTCCAAGAGCTTGTTCAAACCTAGCCCAGATCCTAACCTTAGGTTGGAGGAAGAAAAAAAAAAGACCCATGAAAATCTTTTTTCTTCCTACATGATTTAGGCTGGGTAATGTTTGGTTGATACAGGACCATGCTTATACGAACGGCCCAATCCACACATCCTACAGGATTTTCAGCCCAACCCTGTAGGCATATCCAAACAAATCCTGAAATGTTTAGATTATCCTACAAGAAATATGGTAGCACTTGAGGATAAATAGCAGAAGAAAGTACCTAGTGACTTTCTATTACGGAAGTCTGAGTCATTTTTCTTTCCATTGGGAAGTTAAGGGGATGGGCTGACCCAAGAGGCCCGAAAACCCAACTGGACAAATGTGATGGGCTAGATCTTTTTAGCCCAAAAGTACAGCTCGCAGCCCGAGTTTTATGATCAATCATGAGACAACTGAGAAAATGAATGCTGGTCCAGTTTGAGCCCAGCTCAGTCTCGAGCGAGGAAAAAAAAACACTGAGTTGGCTTGGACCTGGTTGTGGTAGCCCCGGGGCCATTGCATACTAGGCCAGGTGGTTCAGGCCTAAGGTTTAAAGCACAAGATGGTTCTATCGAACCCAAAAAAAAAAAACCAGAAGATGGTTTCAAGCCTTGGCCCAACCGACCAAGCCCATGGACGCTAGGATTACTTTCTATCTATCCGTATGCCACTAGGATTACAGTTATGTGAAGGCAAATTTATTTTATTGATGAGGGGCCGAAAACTTGGGTAACTGGGATAACTAAAATTGACAGGGTAATGTGTAACCAAAAATAAATTGACAGGGAAGTCAATCTTCTGCCCATCAAAGAGGTACCTAACAGTAAGAGCACCACGAGGGGGCAATACGGATGGTCTAAATGTTGTATTATTTGTGCTGACCATGATGGAGTCAGAAACTTCATCAGTTTAAGAGCGGGAGAGTTTTAAACTAACAATGAAGTGAGGGATCTGAAAAACCTGACAGTCACAGAGAATGTATACCTCATTAAAGTGAAATAGTTAGGAAGGACTCACCTTCAAATAATTGATACTCAGTCCCGAAAAGAGTTGCCTCCAGCCGTGATTTCGATTGATTATAACAAGGCTTTCAAGTGTTCCCTTATCCATTCCATGGTTAGATGTTGAGAGTGCTTGTACCTGGAGAAAGTGCTTCTCTTTATACCCTTCCTGTTCTTTTTTTATTTCCGCAATTAGCAATCAATATAGCAAGGGCAAGATACCTGCATTTGCCGCCTAACAACATCAAGAGGATAGGTTATTGTCTGGCCCAATAAACCAGCAACAGATCCACATGCAAGCTTCACAGTGATATCCTTCTTCTGCTCCTCAGGTACATGGTTCTTCATCTCCTCGTAGAAGTAGAACTTAAGACCAGAATAAGGGAAGATTCCATATAATGTTGGACCTGATCAAGGAGTTTATCTGTTAGTGTACCAAGCAACAAGTTGCCCAAAAGAAAGGGGTAAACAATTTAGTCTCAATTCCCCTAAAAAAATATCACGTGCACAATAGGTAAATTATCCTCACTTAGTGTGCATGAATAATAAACCACTTCTTCCATGCATCGATTTTTGACGTTCTGTTCGATAAAAGTCAACAGATAAATTGGCAAGAGATGGAAAGGTGCTGGATTATATAAAAGTTCACACCATGAAACTCTACGACTGTAAACAACCATCATATTGGTAAACAATTTGGACTCTCAATTTTGATGGCCCATCATGAAGTTCAGATGACAAGGATTTTGGCTCAAATCCTATCAAAAAGATTTCTAGCTCAATTCTACAGATAGATACATTTAAACACGCGATATTATGTATATGTATAGTTTGTTTAATCTCTAGAAGATTTTATTCACTAGAGACAGTTCTCAAATAAGAGTTTTTAAATTTCATTTTGTAACAAATAAATAGAGATAATATAGACACAAAAGAACACTCAAAAACATAGAGCAAGAATAGTTCCTTGCACAGTCAGACCATATAAGTTCTAACTCACTAGGACCCCTTTATATTCTATATTCTTATTTCATTTAAAATCCTTCTTCTGAATGGGAAAAAAAGATCCACCTCCAATTTCTCATCCATCAAATTGCGAATTACAGCAGCCCAAGTTCCCTCCAATGCTTCATCCATAAAATCTCTGACCTGCGCACTTGGATTACAGAACATGCCAAATAGCTTAAGGAAATAAGGGCCTAACTCCTCTCCCCAGTTCATATTGCTTTACAATATTTAGATTTAATTCCTCATCTTCTCACCCCACCCAGATCCCAATCTCAAAGCTTGACTCCCTTCCAAATCCCTTCAAAGAGTATGCACGTTAACTCAACCGCACCACACCGCGCAACATCATAGTGGCTAAAGAAAAGCACAATTTATTTCCTCAACTAAGCCTCAATCCCAAACAAGTTGGGGTTGGCTAAGCACAATTCATTTCATTCAGCTCCACAATGCCCATATCATCCTTCTTTTTTCTCTGCCCCAGTCTACAAATGAATTCTCCCTCCCACCTCTAGACCTCTAATCCCTCCCAACGAAAAGAATAAAAAAATTATTCTGAATCCTTCATAGAACAGTCAAAAACCAAACTAATATTTATGTGATGCACACAAATATTAGTGAGGATGCCACCCGCATAAGTAACCTGCTCTACAGATTAAAATGGTTTACTTTTACAACCAAATGATTCAACACTAGATTTCCAATGATAAATTTTGAATTTTTTTCTCAAACAGATTAAAGAAAAAAGCAAGTCTTGGTTTTAACTGACTTTGATCAAATCCTCATATACTAAAAAAACTTTTTCAAAATGCAACAGCTCGAGTGTGCACTGTTGATAGTCTATTCTCACCAGTGTCGGTACTTGAGAGATGAATTTTACAATAGTTTGCTGCCAGTATAGTGATTGATGTATAAGAAAACTAAAATGAATTTAAAATGAAAAAGGAGAAAAAAAAATCAATACATACCTACACCCCGATAAAGGCCTCTCAATCCATTTTGTCTGTAGGTCTTGAAAATGCAATCAAGAATTCCTCCATAAACCTGTTCGGACTGAGATAGTCCTCTGAACTTGCCCCTTGATGGTCCAACAACCTGCAAATCAAGTTCCAGATAAACTAATTCCAGATGAGAACATATCCACAGCACAACATTGAAAATCAGACAGAAGTATGTGAGGTGGTTATTATTTATCAGTAGAAGATCCAGGGATCTAAAATTACTTCCAAGAGATGGTAGATTATTTTGTATCGGTAAGAAGAACCAAGGCGAAACTTTCCATATCTGAGGAGATCCAAAACCCACAGATGGAAAAAGAGGCAGAAAGAGAAAAGCTAAATCACAAAAATGGAATGATGTAGGAGTCTAATGATGTTCACCTGATAAGCCAATTTGGTACGAACCAAATCAAGAGGATAAGTGCAAACAACTGCAGTTCCTCCAGCGAGTGACCCTGATACAAGATCAAGAACAGGCCCTCTTCCAATATCAGGATAACCAAGTATAATCCATCGACGATATTGCTCATAAGCCATATAATGCAAAGCTGCATAAGGCACAATCCGAGCAACACTGGCACCATTTCCTCTGGGGAATAAAATGATAAACATCAGATAATAGCCAGATCACTCTGACAAAAAGTAGGAAACACCAGATTGCTAAAAGGTAGCTGAACTTGGAAATTAAAACGGACCTGTAGAATCCTAATAAACCTTCTGTCTGTACAATCCTCCGAAAAGATCCCAACAATCCTACATTCTGAAAATCTGGTCTTTTGGTCTGGCAGTTCAGAATAAACATAGAGTTCTTCATTAATATATAAACTGAATGAACCGAGACAAAAAATGGAAGTGATGATTCATATTGAAGTATTAAAACAGATCCGGACATAACAAACAAACTATATATCATATTCTTTTCCTACATATAAAACTTCTCACCAACACCATGTTCAGTTGGTGTATATCAATCGCATAAAATAATATAATATCAATCAAAAACAAAACAACCTACGCAGCTTCTTTTCTTTGGCTAGCAGTCAAACCTAATCCCATTACTTGACTAACATCATTTTGGCAATGAGACCGACAAGCCCATGTAAGCAACAGTTATATTCCAATATATATTAATTTTTCAGATGTTTCAATAAAAGCCTTCTACAATAATCAAGATTTGTGACGCTAACCATAAGCATATGCACATCAAGAGTGAAAAATTGAATAAGAGATTCGATGCGAGCCCACTACCAAGGATCAGACATAATCGATTGATTGAGGGAGGAATAGAGAGTATAAGTATAGAATATCTACTTCTTTTCTTTTTCTTATTTTTGTTACATTTAGTTTCAATATTTTTTGATGTGTTAGTAGTAATTTTTCAGGCGGCCATTTGAGTTTTGAGCCATGTGATGTTACCTAATTTTTTGTTGGTTATATAAAAAAAAAAACACAGTGTTATGTAAAACCATACAAGGAAGAGGCCTCTAGTTAGAGTCTAGGCTCGTTGTTTGACTTCAGTCCAAACTAGCATTCTTAGAACATGGTTTCAATGTTGTCAGGCACATATTTAATGGATCGACAAAATTACCTCATTAGTTTAAATAATGCAGATTGTTGAAGATATTGTAAGATTTTTAGTCTTTCATGGTACTGACAACATGCTTGAAGGCGATTCGTTCAACTTGACTGATAGCTCTCACATTATCTGTGATGCAAAAACTCTTCCTAGTCCATTTTCCAGCTTGGTAACTTAACCATGGCAACTTTCAGACTTGATGTTTAGAACCCTAATATCCACAGTTCTGTTTCTTGCATGAACCCTTCAAGTTTTATCCTAGATGTACAGCCATAACAGAAAATTTCAGTCGACGAGCATTGACTATACTACCTAGCGCACATGAGTTGTAGCGCACATGAGTTGTCGGGGATGTATTTCTTCCTTCCTTTTTTTGGATAAGAAGGGTGCATTTCTTGTCTAATATAGGCATATTATTGCAGATAACCTTAAGCACAGAAAATTCAAGATATCATCAATTTCCAGCCAATCAAAAGACCGACCACATGGTCTGGAAAAAAATAAAGACAGCAGTAATTCAAGTTAGACCATCGCACCATAATTCAGAGGTATCAAATCCCAAAACCCAGAAGTAAAATAATTTACCAAGAACAGAAAGTATCACCACAATGGTTTCATTTATTTGTTATCTAAAATTATCTCCTTCCCCGGCAATTATCCCAATCGACAACCTCTTTCTTTCAAAATACCCCATTACAAGCTCACCTCTCATTCCCCATCCCACCAGATTCAATCAAGAAACTGTTCGGGATAGACGAATCCATCTCTGCACTCAAAAAGATCGTGTATTTATGTGATATTAATCGTTTCCAAGACAAATTAGCAAAAATTCAAACAGAACCATTAAAACCCGAAACCCTAGTGAAAACCAATACAATTCTCATTGCCCCCCTTCAGAAGGAGCATCCAACTTCCGCACCATTTCCAACTATGAAAACTATTCCACCTCGAAATTACCCAACATAGAAGGAGAAGAGAAAGAAAGGAGATAACTTGCTTTCAAGAAAACAGAATCAATAAATTGATGAGAGTAGGAAAAATCTTAACCCAGATGAAAAATTCAAAAGAACGCTTCGGTTGCAACTTCCAAGAAGACAGGATGAAAAGCAATCGAGCGGCACATACGTTTTTTTTGAAGTACCTGGAACAAGATCTTGACGCGTTCGAGCGGGGCAACGGCGGTCTTGGCGATCCCTCCGGCAACTCCACCGGCGACGAGCTCCTTGACGACAAGGGGCATCGATCCCTCGATAAGGTCTTGGAGAGCCCCTCCATTCCCCTCTTCTCTTCCCCTCTCCTCCACCGTCATCGCTAGCGAGCTTGGAGGACCGCGGACGGAGTCATACAAGAGGAGGAAGAAGAGGGGGGAGGTGGGAAACAAGAAAAGAGGAGTCGCCGGTTCGAGCAGGGAGTCAGATGGGGGAGCCCAAGAAATATAGCCGACGCAGGGGTATCATTGGAATTTTGCGAGGGAGGCGGACAAGAACAGGGGCGCCCAAATCGGACCAGAGCGCGGAGGCGACAGAGTACGATTTAGGTCCTTCCTACAGTGCAAGGTTTTTATACGCTTCGAATATTGAGATGACGCGTGAACATTAATATTCTCGCAGCCTGCTCTGCACGCATCATAACGATCTCACGAATCTTAGGTCCTACGTTGATCGCGCTGGAGTCGGGAGTAGGATAGATTGCGCTGCTCTTTTTGCGTCGTGAACGCATAGGATGATGGAAAGAATCGCACGACTCGACGCGGTGGAAGTCATCGATTACAAGGAACGGCACCGTTCGGGAATGCCCCTCGGTGGTAGTTGCACGCGCGAGTTTTATTCTACCGATTCCCAGGCACCGGCAAAACCCAGTAAAATAGTATGGTTTGTTTGGACTCGTGCCAAAAAAATCAATATGAACTTAGCCCCACTGCGTCGGGTTCTTGAGTTCGGACCATGATCTAACAACATAGGGCTATTGCGCCAAATTTGGTCCAGGGCCAGTTGGGGTGTGGTCATTGGGTCAGGTAGAGTCTGATATGATCCATTCTCTTATGACACAAAGCCATTCCTACATGGCAGCCTGACCACGAAGGCTGGTATGTTGGCCTCTTGTTAATATCTACCCTGCCTTCGTTTTTTGATTTCTTAGTGATGTCTTATTCAAAGATGTTGGCCAGTTGAAAGTGGACCAGATACAAAATATATATATATATATATATTTGATTAGTATTCATATCTATATCCATATCTATTAAAAAAATAAATATGGATATTGATAGATAACTATCCGATCTGAATCCGAATATCCGATTTTATTTGTAACTATTTAATTTTATACAACACGCAGTAACTTTTGAAAAAAATAAATGATAACATTAATATATTATTAATTTGAATTACCTTTCACTTTATAATATATGTACTTTTGTGGTCATAACTCATAAATTTAATTATCCGACTTATATTCATATTTGTATCCATATTTTCGCTATCCGATTTTCATCCTTATCCGTTTAAAACAAATTTGGATATAAATTTTTGTAGCTAACACCCATATTCGTATCCGTATTCGTCAAACAAAACAATTATAGATACAAATATCCTAATATTCAATTCGATTTTAACCCTAGATGCATGGATCCCATGTGAACTTAATCAAGGTTGGCACATGTCGGATCTAGGTCTGCTAAAAATCTGATACTAGCGGACATGAGCATTTATGATGTATCAAAGATAGTTTGGATGCTAGGGTTTTGTAATCATATCTTCTGGTATTCATACGATATATCCTCTGATTCCAAGGAGAACGAAGAGAGAAGTGGAAAACATGGATGTTTAAATCCAGTTCAAAATTTATTTCCAAGATTCCACCGACAAAAAGATAATGGGAAGTGTGGGAGCCAATCGCCATCCTAGTTCCTTGTGCACTTTATTACTTTTTATTTTCTCAACGTACTCCAAGGCAACCGAGGAAGGGTGGTGCAGTTGTATAAAAAAGTTTGCGTTTTGCCATGTCACACATAAGAGTCACATAGATGATAGGCCCAATGCATCATACCCTTGTGCATCTCTATCATCCATTAAATTAAAGTCGCATTTGCCGTTCCGCATGCATCAAATGGCAGTGTTATAATGAAATGTTAAATGAGACCTTGCCTGCCAAAAAAATTTCAGAAGAAAATGTTACAAATGAAGAAGCCGCATCCACTCTGTTACACTAAATCACTAAGCCCGGTCGAGTTTGCACTTTACTCCAACGCCTCTTTGATATCATTATAGTAAATACAAGGTAGTGGTCCACCGATGAACCACGCAAACATCGCTTTGAGATTTGTGTGGGCTAGTGAATGTAAATTTTGTATTGATTTGAGAGCCGTGCAGGGTGCCATCCGACAGACCACATTACAAAAGAAGATCAATCATGTTATTCGCATGAAAGATACGACCCGAAGCTATAAATGTATTACTTTTAAGTTGGTTGCCATGCCAAGAAACAAAATATATTACGCACCTGCAATAAACATGGCAATAAAACAATTTTTTTGCAATATGTGCTAATATTATAACAGTCAATTATAGATTAGTATATATGACAAAATGAGTCAATTTTATGCGTAGTTTTAGTGCGTTATTGATAGGAATGTGGAAATTAGACATCTATGCTTGGTGAATAATTATATTTTAAAATTTGATTTAAATTGCGAAGGCACACGGGTATTAAGAGAAGGTATTTCTAACATTTTTTATTTGCCATGTCACAATCCAAGACTTCATCCAACATGGCTAGTCGAAAAATATTTTTTGGATTCCATAGTTTTTTATAAGTACCCAATATCTCTTCAACGAATAACTAATGTAAGATTAAACATACAATTGCACCGTTCATCAAAAGCTATGATTTTTTCTCTTGAACAATTTTAAATTAAATTTATACTATTGGATTACATACCTTAGTATTAATTGTTGTGCAATGCACATTAAAACAAATTAATATAAATAAAAAAATCAAGGGATAACTGAGATGACATACGTGGATTAGATATATAGCATCTTTACTTAAAATGTTAAAAAGAGTCACATTAGTTGGTTAATTGGACCATGCACGAACGAGGCCGGAGCCTCTTTATAAAAGTTAGGCAAGACAGAGATCAAAAGAGTCAGATTAGGTAACTTGTTTCGTTAATTTGTGGACGGGTCTGATTTGCCACTAGACCATCAGATCCTACGTGTCACTTCGTTATTGGCCGCTTATCTCCGATTTTGTTGACGTTTCAGGTTCTCACTCCATATGTATCTTCCCGTACGTGGACCTCCGATCTGAGTCTAGGCCCGTGGGAGCCATCACGCACACGACCAGAAAATTCTGCGCTCTCGGCTTCCATGTAGCTCACACCACTCAGCATCTTTTTTCTGATGTTCAATCAAGTCAGCGGCCAAACCATCATTCAATTGATCCGTTTGAATTAGTATGCGTTAAAGTTGAATGAATGGCCTGGTTGATCATCTGCGTTCGACGCATCAGGCCAGCTCTTACTGGGCTTTCTGCCTCAAGAATCAAGATCTTTTCTCTTGCGTAGGGGCCGGCATGGTAAGGCGCAAGTCATCGTTCAAGATTTTGGAACAGAGATTTTTTCGTTTTTTCTGAAAAAATCCAAAACGATAACCACCATTGACAGGTACTGCCATGGCATCATGACCGACCAATTGTTCATATGTGGTTCATATGTCCACACGAAAAAGGAGCAATCTCATTTAGATCATAAGATAGATTCAAAGGTCTACGTGCATGCATAGCATTTATTATGGTTTTGACTGAACTCCTGGCTTGGTTCAATACCAGGGGTAAAATAACTTACACGAGACGCCTCCCTCTTTATATCTTCCTTGAATTCCTTTCCATATGTACGTTCTCATGTTCATTTTTATACAACCCTGTCTAGCCCATCGTATTATTGGTAATTCGTTCTAATTAATCCATATGAAGTTAAGGTTGGCATACTCGAGGGGCACGGGAAGGAGAAAGAGACTGGCCCAACGCCCAAGGCTTACCATATCAACTCCCATAACACTCTCACCCATGTGGGGCCGTTGACGGTTTCCCCTTCAAAGGAGCTTTTCGCTTCAGATTTTACCAATTCAAACAGCGTTGCCTGGTCAAGAGTCAAGATTGGGACTTGAAGACCAAGTAAAAATCTCAACCACCGACTCAGTCCACAGCCATGTCTGTATATAGGTATGACCTGGGCCTCTCTCATCCTCGTCACAGCAAACAAGCCTCAAAACAACAGAGATATCTAAGCGACCACACCACCACAACCCACACAAATTAAAGAGATCTTGCTGCTAAGATCTATAAACATGGCCGCTCTGCAAGGTAGCCATCTCCTGTCCTCTTCTTTCTTCTCAAATGAACGACGGATTTGCGCCGGTCTTCATGTCCCCTCCCGTCCGAGAGCAAAGGGCATCTCCCTTCCAAAGCTCCCAGCCTCGATCAAGATGGAACAACTCGGCCTTAAAGAACATAATTCCGACGACCTTAGCTACTCGCAACCCCATCAGCCGATGACAGCCGATCGTAAAGATGATCACCTGGTAGCCAAACTCTCGGCGATCGCTGAGGCCGCAGCAGAGCGAGCTGAGATGCACGCCATCATTGGAGAGCAGAGGAACAACTGGAACCACCTCTTCCTCCACTCCATCAACTCCATCAATCTCACCGCTTCCCTCATGGCCGGCATCTCCGCGGCTGTCACGGTGGGGGAAGCAGCACCCCATGTCTTAGCCTTCAAGCTCTCGTCCGTGGCCTTGTTCACGGCAGCAACCGGGATGATGCTGGTCGTCAACAAGATCCAGCCTTCTCAGCTAGCGGAAGAGCAAAGGAATGCCGCGAGATTGTGTAAGCAGCTCGAAAGATCGATCCACAGCACTCTCGCGCTCGGAGCACCTGCCGAATCGGACATCGCGGAGGCTATGGCGAAAGTCCTCGCACTCGACAAGGCTTATCCGCTTCCTTTGCTTCCCGGGATGCTCGAGAAGTTCCCAGAGACCGTGGAGCCTACATGTTGGTGGCCTAAAATGCGAAAAAGGGAGCAAGAAACGAAGAAAGCATACGTTAATGGGATGGCAGGCAATGGTTGGAGCAAGGAACTGGAAGAGGAGATGATGGGAATTCTTAGAGTTCTGAAGATGAAGGATGAGGAGGAGTATGTGAGAGTGGGCAAGCTGGTGTTGAACATTAACAAAACTTTAGCTATCGCCGGACCTCTATTCGCCGGCCTGGCTGCAGTTGGGGCTGGTTTGATAGGTTCTCCTGTTGACAGCCCATTGCCCGTGCTCTTCGGGGTCGTCGGAGGGGCGCTTGCAGCAGTAGTGAATACCCTGGAGCACGGCGGGCAGGTGGGAATGGTGTTCGAGCTCTCCCGCAACTTAGCCGGCTTCTACCGGAGGTTGCAAGAGGAAATCGGGTCCAACTTGAGGGAAAGTGAGGTGGAGAAGAGGGAGAATGGGGAGTTGTTTCGGATGAAGATGGCTTTGCAGCTTGGGAGAAGCCTCTCCGAGCTCAAAGGCTTTGCATCCTATGCTTCCCCTTCTTCTAATGACGAAGACGCTAAAGAATTTGCTGGGAAGCTATTCTGACTGTAATTGGTTTTTCCCACTTGACTGACTGTTAACGTAAACATTAATTACGATCCGTTAGTATGCAAAAGGAAAGCTGATCGTTTGCATGTAAATTTACTATTTGGTACGGTAATACTTTGGAGATGTATATGTACGACCCAGTGGCTTCGGGGATGAATGGAAATTGTAAGATGTCTTGAGAATTTTTTTAAGACCGTTGCAAGAAATTCCAAGTGTCTTTAAGAGAACATGTTTTAAAATAACTGGATCTCTCTCTCTCTCTCTCTCTCTCTCGTAATGACACTGGTTTTTATGGTGTCTATGGCATTATGTACTGTTTCATACGTGCTTTACAACAGCGCGCAACCTTACGGTATTCTTACACGCAAAATAAGGACTCGCCTCTCTCTTTGGATTGCATAGTAGTCCTTTTGAACTTTGCACAGGCAAATAGTGAGAAAATAATAAATACTTTGAGATTTGTGCAAGAAGTGGTCGCCATCATTAAAAAAAATAAGCAACCTTTTTATCATGTGAAAGATATAACCCATGAAGTAATTCTTGTACCAATCTTAAATCTTGAATTTTAATCATGACCCAGCCCCCGATAACAAAAGATAAAAGCAACGGATACAGATTTTTTTTATATTTTTGCGGTAAAACTTGCAATAGATTAATTACTTACTATGTTAAAACCTAAAAAACATAAACGCCTTTCCATTAAAGATGCGCTCCATTGATAATTCTTTGCTACTGTTCGCAAAGTTTCACAAATACACGGTCAGGGGCCAAGGACCAGGTCTCGGTTTTAGGTTTTACCCAGTCGGAAGGTCCAGTTCCACCTCTTAGACTTCTCCCAATTCCGTTATTTTGATGTTTAAACCGTAAACGAAGACAGTCAACAACGACACCCTGACCAAACTCGGTATCATAGCCAACGCTATTATGAATGAGCACACAAGCTTCCCATCTCACCACAAACATTAGCCCTCCTTGCATCTCATAAACGAAAACCAGCACAAACTACAACTCCGGTACGCAGAGATGGCCGCTCATCAAGCCCAGAATCTACTCTCATCGTCAGCCGCCGCAGCAGCAGAATCACCGTCAGTTCGATACGGCAGCAGGTTTTGTGCGAGTCTTCATGCCCCTTCTAATGTCAGAATCAAGGGTAGGATCTCTCTTCCAAAGCTCTTGGCCAATTGCCTGCATTGCTTGGGGTTGTCGGTGGGGGGCTTGCAGCTGCGGTGAACACCTTGGAGAACGGTGGGCAGGTCGGAATGGTGTTTGAGCCGTTCCGCAACTGCGGCGGCTTCTATAGGAGGTTGCAACAAGAAATCGAGGCGTATTTGGGGGAAAGAGATCTGCAGAAGAGGGAAAATGGGAAGTTGTTGGAGATCAAGATGGCATTGCAGCTAGGAAGGAGCCTCCCTGAGCTCGAAGACCTCGCATCATATGCTTCTCCCTTATGCAATGATGAAGACATTAAGGAGTTCCCCGGCAGCCTGTTCTAATTGTATCGTCAAACTGTTAAAACTGTACATTTTGTTTTGTTATATATATATATATACACACCGGCGCCTCATACTAGACAAGCGTGAGTGTACCCAGAGTAATCTGACAAAAGAAGTTGATAAAGAGTGGGAGGAACAACCTTTCTTTCCATGGATATAATAATTTTTAGACACAATACTAAAATTGGACCTCCTCTATTTTTTTTTCTTTTAATGCTAAGATTGACGACTCACACAAATTAGTCGCCCGCAACCACTATCAGAATCCTCTATGAGACAAGGTTTGTAATCTCACCCGAGATGGCTCTCATCATCCTGTAGTCAGTATTGGCCTATACACCGAACATAATCCATGGGATTTCATTTGGTTCAGGGATTACCATTACAACTTTTTGGGGATAGTTATGGAACACATCCACCATGGCAACACCCTGCTTCCACAAGACTAAAATACCTCCGAAAAAGCCTTGAGATTCTACCGCAATAGACTCCCAAGCAGCAAACAGGCAACACGAAACTCGATGGAGGCTCTTTCCAGAGAGACGCACCTTGCACAAGATGTCCGGGCCGTTCACTTGGACCAATCTTCTAAACGGGGAGTTGAAGGAAGGCTTGGCCACTCCCCTGCAATTCCAAACAAAGATTTTCATTCCGCATCATTCTGCAATTCCGCACCTGCTCCTCGCCATATTTGGACCCACCAGTCTTCCCCCCATGTTGGGCCAGCCCACTACCACCCCCTTCCCCCTCAGCCAAAGCAACTAACTCCCCCATCACCATCGAACGCACCAGCATCACCACCTTGAGGTGATCCAGGGGGCCTTCAACACCATTAGCGGCCGGATGGCCAGCCACCAGCCCACTGTCGTTGACCTCTTGCTCGGTCGCATCCCTACTTGGCCCAGACTCCAAGGATCCCGTGTCCAAGCCTCCTAAGGTGCCACTGCCCCGCGAGACGACACTTGGAGCAATCCCGAGAGGTCCCACCATCCACACCCCTGGCAAAGGCGAGGAAGGGTCGAGGGTCGCCGAGATTGGAGGCGTCTGCATCAGAGAAGATGCCCGAGGAGAGGCGGAAGGTGGGCAACCCCTGCTCCCACGAGCTCAAGCCCGGCCCGACGCTCGGGCGCCTCGATTGCACCGAGCTCAGCGGAGCAGGTGGCCCGGCCCAAACTACCGTGCCAACACCCATTACTTTGACCCAAATCCACTTTGGCCTGACCGGATGTCTGGCTTCTGGGACGTTTGTTGGACTAGCCTAGGCTCGTGTCCGTCATCTAGACGTTTGGGCAAGCCTACACCCCGGCCGGCCCAGTAGGTCAAAGCTCAACCCGACTCGGCCACAACCCTGAGCCGATCTCGACCCCGAGCTCAAGTTAGCGCCCTCGTCGGCTGACTAGACCATAGGGGGGAGCGTCGCCGCGCCACCTTCACTGATTTTTGCGAGTCGTCCGAGTCTGACGGTGAACCTAGGGAACTCGGACGGTTGGGCAGGGATTGCGGCCTAGAGGAGGACGACTCGGCCATCTTCCTTGGTCGCAGTGGTCCCTTTGCAGCCCGAGGCAGCCGGATCCTCGTGACCGCCAGCCATGGGCTGAAGATTCCCCACCATATCTCCTCGCTAGAGCTAGAATCCAGCTCCTCCCTATTGTCGCCATTCTCCACCACCATGGGCATCCGCTCCAGCACCTCTTCCTCTAGTACTGGCGCCAGAAACCTACAATTTGCCTTTGGGTGCCCAATCCTCCTGCGATCGTAGCAGAACCTAGCCACATCCTCATATACGAAAGGCTGCCACAGCACCCTCACCTTCCTCGAGATCTGGACGTCGGGCAGCAGTGGCTCAGCGGCATCGATTTCCACCTTAACTCAAGGAAACCCCATGACTTTCTACCGCTGAGTGATCCTGTCGACGACGAGCGGTCGGCCAGCCACTGCCACGATTCGAAGGGTTATCTCGCTTGATCAATATTCTACTAGGAGCCGAGGCAGCTAGATCCAGACGACTGTCATTTTCATGGCATCCAATCTTGGTACGAAATCACGAGCCCACGGCTCCATGGCTAGCAATTGGCCCGCCACCACTAACAGCCCACTGGACAGAACCAGATCTCGATCCACCGTTGATTTACACCGAAGCACAAGGTGGTTGTCGGTGAGGGGCAATGCTTCCTCTCTGCCTCTATTTTCACCCGAAAAGCCACATGTCGGGCTACCCACTCCGCCGGCATCCGACGACCTAGGCTACGAAACACCACTGGCCGGTCCTCCCACTGTCTCCTCGAAGCCTCGATCGGCTCCTCTGGGAGCTCAAGGACCATCGAAAAGATTTGCCGGAGCTTCTCCACCTCCGCCTCTAAGATTGGGTGCATCGCCCAACCCTCGGGCCTCGCCCGAGCACCCATCTCCTACCTCCTCACCGACGGACTACGATCTTTGCCCGCAACAACACCGCCCACCACCTTGCTAGCCTTAGCCTTCTCCGCCATCATTGATCGCGCGTGCTTTTCAAAGCTTTCGCTGGAGCGAACTAGCTATTGGCTTATCTTTCTTTAAATTTTACCCTATAAGTCGGACTTTTCAACTTGAAAGTTGGGCTGTTTTACGACAGCGCGCTATCTTAGGATTTTCTTTCACGAAAAATAAGGATTCATCTTTCTCCATGCAATTCCAGCATTGGATTGCATAATAGTCGCTTTGAGCTTTGCATAGGCAGATAAGCAAAAAAATTTGGGATCCTTTGAGATCTGTGCAAAAAAAACTATCCAACGACCACCATCATGAAAGAAGATCGATCATTCTTCTGTGTGAAAGATACAACTCGAACTATATCTTTCATGTTGGACTTGCCATAATGATGTAATCCTTGTACCAATCTTAATTCTTAAATTTTAATGGCGACCGAATAAAAGAGGATCAGACCCAGCCCCCGATAACAAGATATAATAGCAACGGACGTTCAACGACCTGCAAACAGTTGAGCCTTGGTGCAGATTTTTTTTTTTTTTTTTGGTAAAACTTGGCATGGATTAATTACTTGCAAACCATAAACTCCTTTCCACGGAAGATTTGATCCATTGACAATTCTTTGTTACTGCTCGCCAAGTTTCACAAATACATGGTCGGGGGCCAGGGGCAGGGACCAGGTCCCAGTTTTAGGTTTTACCCAATCGGAAGGTCCAACCCAAGACAATTGATGGGTTCCACCTCTTAGACTTCTCCCAATTCCGTTATTCTGATATTTATCATCCATTAAATTAAAGTGGCAGGTAGATGCCGTTCCACATGCATCAAACGGCAGTGTTGTAATTAATAAAATGTTAAACGGAACCTTGCGTGCCAAAAAAATTTCAGAAGAAAATGTCGCGAATGAAGAAGCCACATTCCCTCTGTTACACTAAATCACTAGGCCCGGTCCAGTTTGTATGTTACTCCGACGCCTCTTTGATATCATTATAGTAAATGCAGGGTAGTAGTCCACTAATGCATCACACAAACATTGGTTTGAGATTCGTGCAGGCTGATGAATATAAAAATTTGCATTGATTTGAGAGCCGTGCAGAGTGTGAACCGATAGATCACATTGCAAAAGAAGATCAATCATTTTATTTAGTTGCTACGGCGAGAAACAAAATATACTATGCACCCGCAATAAACACATAGATATTAAGAGTGGATATTTCTAGCAATTTCCATGGCTATGAATTTTTTCTCTTAAGCAATTTTAAATTAAATTTATACTACTGGACTACATACCTTAGTATTAATTGGTGGGCTATGTGCAGTAAAACAAATTAATATAAACAAAAAGAAAATCAAGGAATAAGAGAGACGACATACGTGGATCAGATCGATAAATAGCATCTTTTACTTAAAATGTTAAAAAGAGTCAGATTAGTTGGTTAACTGGACCATGCACCGATGCACGAACAAGGCCGGACTGTAGGCTGTTTATGGAAGTCAGGCATGACATAAATCAAACCCAGATTAGGTAACTTGTTTCGCTAATTTGTGGACGGGCCTGATTTACCACTAGGCCATCAAGTCGTACGTGTCACTTCGTTATTGGCCGCTTATCTCCGATTTTGTTGACGTTTCAGGTTCTCGCTCCGTATGTATCTTCCCGTACGTGGACCTCCGATCTGAGTCTAGGCCCGTGGGAGCCATCACGCACACGACCAGAAAATTCTGCGCTCTCGGCTTCCATGTAGCTCACACCACTCAGCATCTTTTTTCTGATGTTCAATCAAGTCAGCGGCCAAACCATCATTCAATTGATCCGTTTGAATTAGTATGCGTTAAAGTTGAATGAATGGCCTGGTTGATCATCTGCGTTCGACGCATCAGGCCAGCTCTTACTGGGCTTTCTGCCTCAAGAATCAAGATCTTTTCTCTTGCGTAGGGGCCGGCATGGTAAGGCGCAAGTCATCGTTCAAGATTTTGGAACAGAGATTTTTTCGTTTTTTCTGAAAAAATCCAAAACGATAACCACCATTGACAGGTACTGCCATGGCATCATGACCGACCAATTGTTCATATGTGGTTCATATGTCCACACGAAAAAGGAGCAATCTCATTTAGATCATAAGATAGATTCAAAGGTCTACGTGCATGCATAGCATTTATTATGGTTTTGACTGAACTCCTGGCTTGGTTCAATACCAGGGGTAAAATAACTTACACGAGACGCCTCCCTCTTTATATCTTCCTTGAATTCCTTTCCATATGTACGTTCTCATGTTCATTTTTATACAACCCTGTCTAGCCCATCGTATTATTGGTAATTCGTTCTAATTAATCCATATGAAGTTAAGGTTGGCATACTCGAGGGGCACGGGAAGGAGAAAGAGACTGGCCCAACGCCCAAGGCTTACCATATCAACTCCCATAACACTCTCACCCATGTGGGGCCGTTGACGGTTTCCCCTTCAAAGGAGCTTTTCGCTTCAGATTTTACCAATTCAAACAGCGTTGCCTGGTCAAGAGTCAAGATTGGGACTTGAAGACCAAGTAAAAATCTCAACCACCGACTCAGTCCACAGCCATGTCTGTATATAGGTATGACCTGGGCCTCTCTCATCCTCGTCACAGCAAACAAGCCTCAAAACAACAGAGATATCTAAGCGACCACACCACCACAACCCACACAAATTAAAGAGATCTTGCTGCTAAGATCTATAAACATGGCCGCTCTGCAAGGTAGCCATCTCCTGTCCTCTTCTTTCTTCTCAAATGAACGACGGATTTGCGCCGGTCTTCATGTCCCCTCCCGTCCGAGAGCAAAGGGCATCTCCCTTCCAAAGCTCCCAGCCTCGATCAAGATGGAACAACTCGGCCTTAAAGAACATAATTCCGACGACCTTAGCTACTCGCAACCCCATCAGCCGATGACAGCCGATCGTAAAGATGATCACCTGGTAGCCAAACTCTCGGCGATCGCTGAGGCCGCAGCAGAGCGAGCTGAGATGCACGCCATCATTGGAGAGCAGAGGAACAACTGGAACCACCTCTTCCTCCACTCCATCAACTCCATCAATCTCACCGCTTCCCTCATGGCCGGCATCTCCGCGGCTGTCACGGTGGGGGAAGCAGCACCCCATGTCTTAGCCTTCAAGCTCTCGTCCGTGGCCTTGTTCACGGCAGCAACCGGGATGATGCTGGTCGTCAACAAGATCCAGCCTTCTCAGCTAGCGGAAGAGCAAAGGAATGCCGCGAGATTGTGTAAGCAGCTCGAAAGATCGATCCACAGCACTCTCGCGCTCGGAGCACCTGCCGAATCGGACATCGCGGAGGCTATGGCGAAAGTCCTCGCACTCGACAAGGCTTATCCGCTTCCTTTGCTTCCCGGGATGCTCGAGAAGTTCCCAGAGACCGTGGAGCCTACATGTTGGTGGCCTAAAATGCGAAAAAGGGAGCAAGAAACGAAGAAAGCATACGTTAATGGGATGGCAGGCAATGGTTGGAGCAAGGAACTGGAAGAGGAGATGATGGGAATTCTTAGAGTTCTGAAGATGAAGGATGAGGAGGAGTATGTGAGAGTGGGCAAGCTGGTGTTGAACATTAACAAAACTTTAGCTATCGCCGGACCTCTATTCGCCGGCCTGGCTGCAGTTGGGGCTGGTTTGATAGGTTCTCCTGTTGACAGCCCATTGCCCGTGCTCTTCGGGGTCGTCGGAGGGGCGCTTGCAGCAGTAGTGAATACCCTGGAGCACGGCGGGCAGGTGGGAATGGTGTTCGAGCTCTCCCGCAACTTAGCCGGCTTCTACCGGAGGTTGCAAGAGGAAATCGGGTCCAACTTGAGGGAAAGTGAGGTGGAGAAGAGGGAGAATGGGGAGTTGTTTCGGATGAAGATGGCTTTGCAGCTTGGGAGAAGCCTCTCCGAGCTCAAAGGCTTTGCATCCTATGCTTCCCCTTCTTCTAATGACGAAGACGCTAAAGAATTTGCTGGGAAGCTATTCTGACTGTAATTGGTTTTTCCCACTTGACTGACTGTTAACGTAAACATTAATTACGATCCGTTAGTATGCAAAAGGAAAGCTGATCGTTTGCATGTAAATTTACTATTTGGTACGGTAATACTTTGGAGATGTATATGTACGACCCAGTGGCTTCGGGGATGAATGGAAATTGTAAGATGTCTTGAGAATTTTTTTAAGACCGTTGCAAGAAATTCCAAGTGTCTTTAAGAGAACATGTTTTAAAATAACTGGATCTCTCTCTCTCTCTCTCTCTCTCTCGTAATGACACTGGTTTTTATGGTGTCTATGGCATTATGTACTGTTTCATACGTGCTTTACAACAGCGCGCAACCTTACGGTATTCTTACACGCAAAATAAGGACTCGCCTCTCTCTTTGGATTGCATAGTAGTCCTTTTGAACTTTGCACAGGCAAATAGTGAGAAAATAATAAATACTTTGAGATTTGTGCAAGAAGTGGTCGCCATCATTAAAAAAAAAAAATTAACCATTCTACCGTGCGAAGGATACAACTCGGACCGTATTTTTATGTTGGACTTGCCGTAATGAAGTTATCCTTGTACCAATCTTAGTTTTTGAATTTTAATGGCGACCTGATAAAATTAAGAGAGTCAGATCCAACCCCCGATAACAAGATATAAAAGCAACGGGCACAGATTTTTTTATTTTTTTTGGGTAAAACTTGTAATAGATTAATTATTTACTATGTCAAAACCTAAAAACCATAAACGCCTTACATTAAAGATGCGCTTCGTTGACAATTCTTTACTACTGCTCGCAAAGTCTCGCAAATACACGGTTAGGGGCCAGGACCAGGTCTCAATTTTAGGTTTTACCCCGTCAGAAGGTCCAACCCAAGCCAATTGACTGGTTCCACCTATTAGACTTCTCCCAATTCCGTTATTCTGATATTTAAACCGTAAACCAAGTCAGTCAACAACGACACTCTGACCTCAACTCGGTATCATAGCCAACGCTATTATAAATAAGTACAAGAGCTTCCCATCTCACCACAAACATTTTGTTCGCAAGATAAAATTTTCTTTCCATGGATATAGTAATTTTTAGACACAATACCAAAATTGGCCCTGAATTCTTTTCTTTTTTAATGCTAAGAATAGCAACCCACACAAATCAGATATAAATACATCTTCAAAGGTCAAAAAATAAAATATCCCCCTGAAATCACAATGCAGCTTGAGAACCGAAAAGAAAAGTTTACTTTCTTAAAATTTTAATTCATCCTTAAACAACGTCCATTGACCAGCATCATGTTGTTTTAAATGTTAGTGACAGTGTAGTTAGTAACTGGCTTAAGATTCTGACTTATCTTTTCCTTGAAAACATTAATAAGAGAGAATTAGTAGTTAACCGCTTGCATCCCTTCGTATTTACAATCCCGAATGTTCTGATAAATTAGTCAAGAGTAGAAGCCTGCGTATTATATAAGTCAGAAATTCTTTTGGTAGGTCAAGCGGTGCCCTTGTCATGAAAGAGTACCACAAGTGCATCTATATAAATTTCCATCGCAGTCCGCTTGAGGCATAGAGAAAAGAAATGCAGCAAGACTGCCCCTGAGCAGAAGGTCATGAAAAAGTGAAAATGAGAGCATTTGTCCTGATATTAAGAGCCAAGGTGTATGGATGGATGCCCAGTTTTTATAAAAGATAAATCTAACGACAGATATATATGTTGCATTTTATGAAAATGCCATAAAACAATACGTCAACAGTGAATAACATCAAATAGATCGACACCGTCGGGTGTTTGAACATGACTAGTGTACAGCTCCCCGAGCCAGAAACTCTTCCATTACTTACTCAAGGCCATTGTTCTGGCTCTAAGGTTTAGAAATATTCCCCTGCAGCAAACACCAAAAGACGCTCGGATTTACCAATCTATCAAATAACCAAATGAAACTAGTCCAAATTAACGTCGAAATCATACCAGCAACAGGCAACAAAGCTATGAAATACAACACGAAGTTGCAGCGGCATATGTTGATGATTTATCCATCCTACTACTGGCCAGAACTGCATGGTATGTCACAATAGTTATTCAGGCAGGATGCTTGGAAATCACCATGAGGTAAGACCCTTATAGATTTTACATACCATCCATGAAGTCAGCTGCACTGAGGGATAATCCTTCTTAACTTTATCCTTAACCTGTGGCCAAGGTCTCCCTACATCACAAGAATTTGTATTAGTTGATGGAATAAGTGAATAGATCCTGAGATTAGATACATCTATTATAACACTTCTTGCACACAAGTGATCTGATGATTTCATTATTTCTCTCTTTTCCCTTTTCCATTCTTCAACAGATAAAGTTATCTAAGTTCAACGAACATATGAAGTTGTCTTCTCTATTGGCAATTAGGAACTCGGCATGATAAAAGCTAATAAGCAGTGATTTCCTGACATGCATTCTTTCCAGAGACGCAAGATTAGAGATGCTCATAATCCAAGGAGGATGGTCCTGCTTAATGCTGCCAGAAATTGTTCTGATTCTTTAGTGCTATCTTTCTATTATCATCAACATTAAGTGCTGGATATATTTAATATAAATGAAAACCAAGATCTGTGTCTTTGCTAGTTTGGCTTGTCGAGCTTGTGCTGTTATAAGACTTGTCTTCAGTGAACGCGATTGCCAGTATCGGAGAATAGGGTTTTACAGAATAACATTATTATGCCGGGAATTGATAAGGATCTTTGATATGCAGTGAGAAGGCAGAAGATGCATGGTGAGAGTTTTTGGATTGTTCTAGCATGAAGTTCATATGCACCCAACTATTACTTGCTCAGAGCTGGCTGAGCAGAACCGAATGAGCAGCTCATACTAGAAATTGTGCTAGGCTGCTAGCCATGGTAGCTCATCTATAAAAAACAAGGTTAATAATTATTCAACGTGATTAAAAATTTGCACATCTGAATCCACAACCTCAATTAAAAGCCAAGTCATCAAGCATGGCAGGGTGCATGCAGCCTAGTAAGAAGCTGTTTATGGAATCTGACACTGATTTGCAGTCATTTGAACGGATGACCAGTAGGATTTCTGCAAAAGTTTGAGTCACACCTAGGTGTTGCTTTGTTCCTTGAACATCTTCAAAGTCATGCATAATTGGCAGAAAACCAATAAAGCTATAGACCTCCTAGCCAATTCTAAAAGTGCCATGCTACGGCTGTGGCTATAATAATGTGTGTTCTCTTATAGCAAAGACCTTAAGATGCCATTGAATTGTCAGAGAATGGAACTTACGCTCAACAATTAATCCATAATATAGCAGGAACAGCAAATTGTTCCAAGGAGAAGATGTCATCTGCTCCAACAGGACCTGAAAAAGTACATCACTAGAATGTGTGAGGAAGTAACTTGATCAGCTTGATACTTTGTTCCAGGAACGGCCCACTATATTGCCATTGAGACGTCCACATCTAAGGAGAATTAGTTGCTGTCATATGAGGTGCTTTGTTTGTATTGATTGGTGTGTGCTCACGAATCCTCCCCTTGTGAACTGTCATATTTACTTTCTCATGAAGAGACACCAGCTTTCTTATATCTTTTCTCACTGATTTTAGTGAACCTTACTATATCACCTTTCAGAGAGCAAGTAATTAAGGATGAATATGACTTTACCTTCTTGGCTACAGTCTTCTTATCTTTCTTCCCCTTGAAAATGATATCCAACAGCTTATGAAGGAAGTGCCCAAATGGTCCACCATAGGCGAATCCAAAGAGCTGAACGTCATCATGTCAGCATATGAAACTGAAACTAATTAATAACTTTCAATACATGCATGAGCATGTTCTTATGATGCAAATGAATACTGAATGCATATCTTTTACATGTATCAGCATATATGTAAGCATGAGATCATACCTATGAGTATTAAAACATAAAACATCTTCAAGGACTTATAATGAAATGCAATAATATCTCTCAAGAGGCTGTAAATGAAAGACATGTATTATTTAGAATATGACATTGAGGGCGACAATATATAACCAGTACAAGTAATCAAAATCATGTAGCTTAAGAGATTCAACTATATAACTTGTTAGCATTCTGTCATGAAGTACCAGCTTGTGCACATACATAAAAAAAAATTTATACATGGCAGGGCAACAAGAGTATATGCTCACAGAGTGCCCATGTAGGTAAGGTATGATTCATAATGTATGCTAGCAAAGTGCTGGATAGTTTTCTATTTCACTGATGTACTACTCCAGGTGAGTATATAACAAAATGGTTGTCTACTATATGTATAGAAAAAAAAAAAAATGCCCGACTCCCAATTTCACAATTATTTGGATGATGATTGTTATAACATATAAACTATGTCAACTCTCTCATATTATAACCGATGGAGAGAATATTGGTCATCCTGACCTCGGGTTGTTCCAACCTCTTTGACCTCGGCTTTAACCAAAGTGAATGACCTTGGTATTGGCCGACATGACATTCTGATCAATCCTGTCTCGAAGTATTGCCAAAGGTTATTAAATAAGTTGCAATAATAGTCTTAGCAACCGTTACACTAGTACAATAGTAAAGACACGATCAATATGATTATCACTGCATGTCAATTGTGGAAAATCATTATCATGCGGTTAGTGCATAATTAACCATTATCGTGTGGTTATGACTCTTTCTGATAAATCAGGTAACAGACACCGCTCTCATCCTACATATAGGGATGGCTAGAAGACCCTCAAGTAAGTATTCTTAAGTTTCCTCGGTCCCTAGAGCACTTTTCCACGCTCAATCTTTCTCTTTCTCTCTCTCTCTTTGTTCCTCCCATTGTTTCTCTAGATTTTTACTAACAGAAAACCTTCCGGCAAGTAGACTTCTTTGCAAGTCAATTCCGCCTTCCTCCTCGGTTTCAACCGACCTCGGCAAACCTCGATTCTAGCCGATCTCAACACACCTCGGGTAGAGACCGACTTAAACCCAGATTCTAGCAGTAACAATAACCACCAATTTTCCTTTCACATTTGATCATCTCAATCTTGTCAAAGTTTATTCTGTGCCACCTCTGTCAAGGAAATCCATCTTCACATCGAATCGCCCGACTGAATGACATTTTCGGAGGGTTATTTATTCCATCACAAGCGAACAATAGGTATAATTACAGTCGAAGATCAAATATAAAAAAATAAGATGCCTATGCACCCATGTCTCGGATCCTTAAGTCAATAAATCAAACTAATTTCACCTCGGCTTCAGCAAACTGGAATTCCAACCCCTAGCCAACTACCTGGTTTCTTATTACACTTCAGAGAAAGGCACCACCTTCCCGAACAAAATTCACTAGCAACAACATCGCATCATAATCTTTGCCAGCTCAATCACTACCTACAAATTAACATGAAAAAAGAAAAAAAAAAGCAGAAAAGTATACCACTTTAAGAAGAAGTCGTCTCAATTGAAGCCTCTGAATGCCCGAGAGCTTCTGCGCCACGGAATCGCTGACCCCCGCCAATACCCCGGCAGTGATGGCCTGTCGGAAGAGCAAAAGAATCACAGCGCAACCATCACTCAGTAGAAGGAAAAGGAGGGGTAGCAGAGGAAAAGGAAATACCTTGGTCCGCAAAGGGTGGAGTTGGAGCTGCCGCATGTACTGTCCCCATCCCTTCTTCGCTATCTCGCCCATCCTTCCTTCCTTCTTCTTCTGCTTCTCCTTCTCTTGTTCAGAAAGGAAGAAGTGCCCCCTCCTCTGGTCTTAATAGGATTCGAATCAAGGGAGAAGTCGGCCGGACGCGGGGCTCGGGCGGAGAAACCGGCTCCGGTGGAATCGGGAATTGGGCATCTCCTAAAGATCCTGATACCAAGATACCAGAAGACCTTTGTCTCTCACCACACTCGGACGCTTGTCTTCGCTCTCTTCAAGCCGCAAGGCCTGCCGACCGCATCTCAGAGTATTAAACATCACCATATCAGTTGTTTGCGACACGTGCATGCACGTGTGAATTGAAATTGGAAAGAAAAAATAAACAAACAAGAACGATTAATTATTTTAACAAACATCACTTTATAACACTTACATTCTTTGATTCATTGATGTGGCTGAAATTCTCAATTTCCTGAAATCTTATCTGCCCGATCAACCCACTAACTAAAAAATAACATATAATCCATGGCATCAATGACCGGCCATATCTCCAAGCAATTGGTTATAACTCGATATGATTTCAGCGCACTTAAAAAAAAAGTCACAATTATTTGAAACGGCAGATAAAAAAGAAATCCTTAGCTACTCGTTTGAAAATCGCACAATTTTAATCAGATCAGCAGCCTCCTTTAGCATGAGATTTTAGAACAACGCCTAGTTTTTTTATCAAAATTTTCAATTTAACATTGAATACTATGTACAAGGACATCTAGTTTTTTTAGAAAAATAATAACAGAAGATTTTAGTAGGTATTTCAACTCGTCATAAGACATCTAGCTTTTCATGTCGTTACTTATAACTCAAAAGTCTTTTTTTTTTATTAGGGTGCAGACATGATAACAGATAGGTATGAAAGAAAGAATTCAGAAAAAAGCAGGTGAGGTAGTCACCAGTCTGTGAGCTCCTAGATAAGGCTGCTTGTAATTGATGAACATGTAGATCTTTCTTGATTCTCATACTTGATGATTTGTGTGCACTAGCTTTTTGTTAGAATTTATAATGTTCATTATTAGATGAGCTTCTGTTCCAGTGAATGAGAATATGACTTAGACACGATTTTTTGAACACATCTGATCTTTTGGTTTGATTTTTTTTTTTTTGAGAAAAATCTTTAGTTCTGATATTAGAAACACCTTACTGTAGACATTATGCCAGTATAGTTTTTATATATATCTACATCGTGTGACCAAGTTATTTTCTATGCCTTCACCTTCAACCAGTGCTGTATACTTGTGCCATATTTCAGAGTCAGCCATTTGAGCCATTTAGTATTCTTGGATTAGAGCCAGGAGCTTCGGAGTCAGATATAAAGAAGGCATATTGAAGACTCTCTATTTTATATATACCATCCTGATAAGAATCCTGATCCAGGTTGAAGGAGTCATTGTGTTCTTCCATATCTCATACCATAACTTGAACTTTAAGAAGAATATTTGTTCCTATTTCTAGTTTGACTTACACTACAGTTTTCTGTTTCAGAGGCCCATAAATACTTTGTAGAGTCTATATCCAAGGCATATCAGGCCCTGACTGATCCTATATCTCGTAAGAATTATGAAAAATATGGTCACCCGGATGGCTGGCAGGTAGTATAAAACTCTTGTTCCTTCCATGGGCGTATATGTATATTATTTGTGCAAAAACTGAATATCTACCTAAATGTCCTGATATATTTTCTGAAGCATGGTCAGACAAATTGCTTAAATTACTAATGTGGCTCTGATGGGGGCAACATGAGGGGGGAAACACGGGCTCCCCTGCCAGATATTGTTTGGTTCTGGAGCTTTACGCAAGCATTCTTCATTCTCCCCGGTTTTGTTTTCCACCCAAAACGCGTCTGCAGGATTTGGAGACACCCACCTCATATGCTCAGACTCTGGACCGAATCTTTCCAATGTGGGATTATTGGGCCTCTCACCCTTTCCACCATCGGACAAGAGCCATCCTCGGTTCTGATACCAAATGTCACGCCCCGCCTGCGCAAAGCACGTAAGGCACCCAGTGCCCACATGGGGCCACATGGGGGAAAAAAATACGGAGCTCCCCTGCAAGATATTGTCCAGTTTTGAAGCTTCACGCAAGCTTTCTTCACGCCATGTAGGATTATTGGGCCTCACAATTTTAAATGGAGATTGCTTTACCTCCGTTCTTGCTGGATATCGGCGGAGCAGGATAGGCTTCCTTAATTTCCTTCTTCACTATTCACTGAATAAAAGCAGGATGGGCTTTGTTCTTCCTTTTGTTGAAGTTTGAGAACTAGCTCACCATCACCTTTATCAGTAAACCGAGTGCACGCTTGAGTTTCATGCACATTTTTTTGATGTGTAGGCAGAATATATTTCAACTCGGATGAGTTTTATCTAATAACAACAGAACCTTTCTTGAGTGACTTTTGGACAGCATCCAAGGCATGTGTGAGTTTTAACTATTGATTTCAAATTCAAAGATGACCATCTGTACCTTTACAAAGGCTTCATAACTTGATTATCTCATTCGGACAAAAGCAGCTATTGGACTATTACTCTGTTGATGTACAAATGTTCGTTAAATTTTAAGGGGGTAAATGAGTTTCAAAACACTTTTTTAGACAAGATATTTGTTCCTCAACTCTTGGAACCCAGACCAGTTCTCTTGCTTCTTCAATTGAGAATTCTTTGCAAACTAGCTCCTTCAACGTCATGCTCCCTACGTGTTGGCTGAGTCCCACCTTATGTGAGATGGGACTCAGTAACTTGAGTGAAAAAAAAAATAAAACAAAAGGATGAAAAGAGGGGTTAGAGCTTATTATTCTATTAGAGGGTGGATGAGAAGAAAAAGTGAGAAGCCCCCTGGGTGAAGTGCCTATGAAATTCATCTTAAAGAAGAGGTGAAGATCTTATTCAAGACATCTCAAGAGGAAGAAGAACCTTGTGCAAACCTATACTCAGTGAAATTGTTCTCATTTTATTATTGGAGCCTACACTCTTTTTTTTAAATCAATTCTTTATTTGTGATCCAAGAAAGAGATCCTTGATGTATGTTGTTGCGGGGTTTCGCCCCGACAACAACCCCCACTGCCTGAACAGAGAAAGCGACTGCATCCCTCCCGAGGTATTGTCCGCTCTAGGGGTTCTGGATCATAGCCTGCGGGGGTCCGCGTAGGTACTGCCCCTTTTTTGACAGGAGCCACCAGCCCCCCCTCACGGTTTTATCCCAAAAGGCGCCTTGAGAGGAAAGGTTTTGGCCTCCTCATTATAAGGCACAGACCTTTCCGCTATCCAACGATGTGGGACTAAATTCGAGAACCCGTCCCACAATATAGCCTCCCCAGCGGAAAGGTCTGTGCGCGGGCGGGGCCCTTCCTCTAGCGCCAACTGTTGTTGGAATTTGGACCCGGGGGCAACCAGCGGCTGAGAATGAGGAGCTCTGGCGTGAGATGACGGGTGGCTCCTGTCAAAAAAAGGGCGGTACCTACGCGGACCCCCGTAGGCTACGATCTACGAACCCTCCAGAGCAGACAATACCTGGGGAGGGACGCAGTCGCTTTTTCTGTCCAGGCGGTGGGGGCAACATCCGTTGCGGGGTTTCGCCCCGGCAACATATGTGATCCTCTAGCTTATTATTGTTGATATTGGAGGTTTGAGACGGACTTAGGTCCGATAGTTTTTTCCTTACATTGGAGGTTTTTCTACCTAAAAATTGTTGTCTCTTGCTTGTATTTCTTGTGGTTTGATTTTGATAGTTCTTGCATTGATTAGTTGTTATAGTATTCTCATTCTACCCACACAAAGATAAGAAAGTTGTTTATCTAGTGAAGAGATCTTTCCGAACACTATGGTCACGTGTTAGTCTGGTTCATCCATAAGAACTTGATTTAGCATCACTATCTAGTTTATACTTGAATGCGACATGAAAAATTGAGGGTAGTATCACTTGAAAAACACGAGATGAATTATAGTTTGGCTGCCTTACTTTCATTACTCAAGTTAAAATTAATTAAATTATCTTCAAATAATAGCCCTGTCATTAAAAAAAATAAGTTTTTCAGCATTTAATTACTAGACAGATATCCAAAAGCAATTATTCTACTAAAGAGAGTTCTGGCAATAGTTTCTTCCTAACACTCATATGATGAATCTGTTGACGCTTCAGAAGGCATTTGTTTCTAAATACATTTTACTCAAAACAAAATCAGCACCTTTGATTACGATCCATGATACCCAAATTGGTTCGAAACCAAAATTCACATAATTTTGATATTTTTTATCCCTTTGTCAAATGAAAATAAAATTGGCCATTTTAACAGTACCATATCATGTTTCATTTTGATTTGTAGTTTAGAAATATATAAATTAGCTGAAATTTAATATTGATGGGAGGTAAAATGGATTGTCCTACTCCAGCATGAAACCACCCAAACCCCGCCAAGCAAGCTGACCACAGCCAAAGAGCCAGGCAGACCTCGGCCTCACAAAGAGCCAAGCTGACCTTGGCCCCGCCAAGGGCTAGACCGATCTCGGTCCACCAGAGGCCCGAGCCGACCTCGCCAAGCATATGTCGCAACTATCACCTACAGCAGCCTCACCGCACCGTATTTTGCTTGATAGCGATGCTATGACGTATCAACCAGGGCCATACCCTGTTACACCTACCATGAGCCATACCCTGCTACATCTACTAGGGGTCATACCCTGCTACACCTGCCAGAGGCCATACCTCCGCCATCGGGGCATCCTGATAAGAAATATAAAAGAGGCCATGAAAAGATACTCAAAGAGGCTTTACACTCCTCCTCCCCCCAAGAAAAACCAGAGACTCTGGCTCCCAAAACAAGACCCTCCGAAAACTCTGCTAACTTAACCATCGGAGGGCCTTCGCCGGAATCTTCGATGAAGGTTTTGTGCAGGTACCCCTGACCGCGAAGAG
Source organism: Phoenix roebelenii (assembly GCA_025769935.1). Taxonomy (NCBI): domain Eukaryota; kingdom Viridiplantae; phylum Streptophyta; class Magnoliopsida; order Arecales; family Arecaceae; genus Phoenix; species Phoenix roebelenii. The sequence continues at coordinate 18,211,450 of JAOXJJ010001100.1, read as the reverse complement.
ATGGCCCCCCTTTCTCCATCCCGGCCGGCATCTTTTTGGAGGCATCTCGGAGCACCGGAGGTGGCCCGCGTCCCCTCGACTCCCTTCCGGTGTGGTCTCCATCCCGGCTAGCGTCCCCTCGACTCTCTTCTTGCGTGGTTGCCCTCAGGCCGAATTATAACCACAACAAATATTCATATATTTAAAAAATCAAAATCAAATATTAATAATTACAAATTATATAATTTATACTATGTTTTTGTCCGCTAACTAGATTTCTGCTACTCTTTTTTTTTGGCTGGATATATAGGAAAGAGATTTTTAAAAAAAAATTCTTAGTCTTCAAGTATTTTATGTATTTTAGAGCATGATTAATGGTGCTAATTTAGAAAAATATAATTAAAATAAATATACTCGACCGTTAGGCTGCATCGCCCACATGGTTTTAAGCAGTCCCCGGCGACGAGCAACTCCAACGGTCCAATCATCTCGAAAGGACAAGGCGAAACTGGAACGTACGCGTGCATAGGAAATGATGCTGGGCCCGCATACAATGAACCAAACAAAGGTCCAGGAAAAATTTTATATAATTAATCAAACAAATGGCCACATTTTTGTTGTAACCGTTCCATTCATTCATGATCACTCTCCTAGCGATTAGTTCTGCTTTCTTTTTCAGCTCGCTGGCAGGATCCTTCCGAAAAGTTTTCTTTTCTTTCTTCGGGCCTGCTTGCTGGTTCCGACAGGATCAGCCAGATGCAGTAGGAGAGATCGAGAGAGCAAAAAAATTATATCCCATACTATATGCAGCATGTGGCGGTGCAGTACGCCAATCATACATCTTGATTTTTATAAATTCTATTTATCATGGGCTTGTCTCGAATTGCCGTCCTGCTCATTGTATCTCGATTTGCTCCTATAACGTACTGCTGATATGAGGCAGGTGATGTGACATATAATTTCTCCAAGAGAGAGCATGGAGGTGAAGGGGAAAAAAAAAAGCCATGATCTGTTGGATCTGGGAGGAGTTTCCAAAGTCTGTGTGTGTATGGATAATGTTATGGTTGGTTATTTTTGTGAGATTTACTTAACAAATTCATGTGTTTGTGTTAAAGCTTATGCTTGCTCGGAAAGTGAATTCAAAATAAATTTTAGTACTCTGGATGACGCTTTAGAGGGATGAGAGTCTATAAAAAGCATTTTGGGCTTGTACGAGCGGAGATTCTCACTGCTACGTGGGACCATCCACATCGTGAGTTGATTCTGCGCAGGATTTAGAGGTAGCAACTTTGCAGGCGATTTTGTCGACAAAAGTATACATTCTCCAGCATTGATACCCCATCTGGCGCTAGCACGACAAATGAAGTTCCAACCCTACAAAAATGTGATAAATTTGTATACAAAAACCATGTCCGCATAATAGATTTGGAACTCGCCTCCGTTATGACAGGTTTATTTCGAGTCCTGTACAACACTCCAGCCCTCCACATGATACAAGTCACAATCTATCTTCTTCTTTTTATAAGAAAGACACATCAGTTTTAAGTGCCTCGAATATCGCTGGTCTCGAAAGAGGAGATCAATGGCATCTTGTGTGATCAATCGTACTGCCACCACATTATAAGATCCCACAGATGCATTTATTCTCATATGATTTAATTCATCCAATCTACTAAAAAAAATGGTGATCGACCGGTCGGCCTTAAAACTTCCCCCCAAAAAGAGATAGAGCTTCAACCCACCAAGGGCTCCATGCTCTCCAACCATTTAATTATCTAGGACCAATTCAACCACTCCCAACCGAAGCACGGGCAGAAAATTATAAATAACAACATTCTCCACGCTACAACCACCTTGTGCCCTTTGCAAAGTCTAGATCAAGACAAACGAGTGCTGAAACAAGCATAGACGTGGTGGGCATTTCCTTATTTTTAAGATGTTCGAAACTACCAAAGTCTCAACAATATTCTGTTCGATCTCCACCACCAATTCCCCTGCCTGGACCGTAACAAACAGTCGAACAGGCAACAGAATAGTATTAGCAGTACTTATTTATACCTATAACGATAACATATGAAGTTGGTATTTATCCATACAACCATCACGAAAGATGACCACAGGTTAAAAAAAATATTACATTTTTGAACAATCACAAACCATTCAGCAGCATGGATGAGAGATTTAAGGATACAAAGGACATCGCTTCTTATTATTTGGCAGTCATAAATAATGAAAAGATTTACACGTGTTGTCACTACGAATGAATGGAATAGAAGAATCTCACCCGCTTCTCTCCACTTGTCCTCTATATACCACCTCGCCCTCACCTCAACTTTATCTTTTGCATATCTACAGCCCCATAAAATCCATTCTCCACGTCAAAAGGAAGAAAGAGAGAGAGAGAGAGAGAGAGGGGCTACAAAACCATATCTATAGGGCAAGTACATCTCAAATGTTACACCGTTCGCGTTATCCATCGCTACACTTGCCTGGGACTTCACCTAATTGTGATTGCGAGTCTTGCCTCTCAAACTGGAAGGGAGACCCTTGTCTTTATGGGCTTTAACTTCACTCCCATGCTCTCAGGTGAAAGCAGCTCAGGGGAGATGCCTGATGGACTGCGTGGACTCCGCGGGCTGCAGCTCAGCTGGCATGGCCGGTACAGACCATACCCCATGAGGAAGTACTCCATGGGTACCAGCATCGCATGGGGTTGCTCCTCTGTCACAACCGAACCACACGCCTCGACCTGTCATGATATCATAAATCATGCGTCAATCTTCAATAATGAAAATAATACATATACATATATATATATATAAGAAGAATACCTCGACCAAGGCGCTGTATCTTCTGTCCAGCTTTGTGGTCATGTGAAGGGCCTCGGAGTGGAAGGGAGAGTTTTCACCCACAAAAACTAGTGTCCTGCACTGCAGTTTCTTCAATGATTCCGTCAAGTCATGTCTCCTGTTCGTTTTCATCGGCAGCAAAGCATAAAAGTGTTAGGAGGAGGACAGCAGCAGCATCTTTAGCTGACTACTTCACAGAGCAGAAAGAGTAGGCGACCATACCCATTTATCGATTGAAGAAATCTCCAGACGTTTGTACACTGCCTTTCATCGAGCAACTGCAGAGACAAGCAGAGACAACTAAAAAACAAAAGAAAAGAATATGGTAATATAAATTCTACAATCTTCCCAAACAGAATGCAGAACTGCAGTGTGTGGATTACTAACACTTCTACAGGCTTGTACAATATCTGACTCAGGAACCTGTGAACTTCCACGAACTTCCTGTGAATGAAAAAATTGCAATGAGATGGAGAATAAACACCACAATCAAGGTAAAAGAGTAGAAGAGTGAAGCAAAGCAATGGTACCATACCTTGCTGAAGTATCGTTGAAGCAAGCATTCCTTGATCAAGCCGCACATCCCATAAAAATATAGCAAATTCGATAAAACCTGTTGATTTAGTTTTATTCAGCAGCATAAGATCACAATGATTCACAAAAACAAAAAAAACAAAAAATAATAATAATAAAGAATGACACTATGAAATGGCACCTTATTATACAACCACTCGGTCCATGAGGGAGCCTTGCATAGAGGTGAGACAAGCATCAAACCAAGAACCCGCTCCCTATATTTTGTCTGCAACCGGTGTGTTAGAAGCATAAGTCAGAAAATTTCTATAAAAACATTAATCTGAAAGGCCTTATTCGCAGAAACACCTACAGCAAAAAGGGTAAGAATGTAAGCACCCGCCGTCACCCCCAAACACATCACCGAACCTAACCTGGATGAGCAAAATTTCAAATAAAAAGTGTTAAAAAATCAAATGCATCCAAAGAAGATGCTTTCTCCATTCATAGTTCCACATTTATAATTTGCAAGCTGCGCTGCAGTGCATAAGAAAAGAAATAAGACAGTGCATTACCCAAAGTAATCAAGAACTTCCGCCACCTGATCTGCTAAGTGATCAACAGAAGGCACTGGAACATCTGAAGAAATTGGAGCAGCTCCCAACTGCAGGACTCAAAGGAGATGACCAAGAAAATCACGTGACAAATTGTAGAAGAGGAATATAATACATCTTATACATTTTTCACATACATATATAATGAAATGTATGCTGGAGCAAAATTACTAACCTCATGACCTGGAGGGCTGATATGGTATATACAGAAATTGTGAAGCAGCAATGTAGAAGCTTCGGGACAAAAAAATAATCCTTGAAAGCAGGACATATCTGATCAAATAAACAAGAAGTAGACTGAGTGCACAAAACTCCTTGTTTTAACAGAGAGACCCTGAAAAGTATCTTTTCACTCTTACTCTGTCTATTGATGCCCTATCTATTCCTTATCAAGAAAACAACCAAACTAAGTTACAGAGAGCCCATATGACACATCTATGAGATAAGCATCAGGCATCATACACAGGTTAGATGTGCCAGGTGAAAGCAGAAGGAACTGCTAAGTTAACAAGTCGCTACTACATCCAGTGTGCACTACTTTATGCGCTGACAATGGCAGCACAAAATTGGCAGTATGAAGGCCAGGCAAGCCCTTCACCCTGCAAGGTGCCAGCCCAGCAGTTCCCAGTCAGCATACAATGGAGCGCACACATTGGCATAAGATTTTCCAAGACAGTAACATAAAATAATACAAAGACGGATGGCCATGCACAACTGTGAGGACATCTACACTACTGATAAGTAAAATTGAAAGTGATGAAATGACGATTGTCATTTTTCAAAAAATGATGCGAAAAATAGTACAACAAACAGCTAAAGCACCTCCTTTTGGACCTTGAAATAATACAGTAAACTCCATGTTAAATGGAAAATAATTGAAACAGATGGAAGAAAAGGAAGCAAGCATGCTAACACATTTGTGGCATCCTCATACTTACAATTTAAAGCCACGTCTGGATAAGTAACTAGTGCAGGCTTTTCATGATCTCCAAATACAGCAACTGATATTGGACCATGGCTTGTTTGTATATGATGTTCCTGCAGGTAGCCAGCATAAAACATTTAGCAACCATGGAAAGAAAAAGATGTTGATTGACAGCCCCTTTTTTTTATTAAAAAAAACCTAACAAGGTCCAAAACAAGCACAAAATACATCGATAAAAATGTGATTTCACAAAAATTAATATAAACACAAAATTATTCTAAATTATTTGTTCATGGTAACATAGGTGAAGCATGCAGCAGCACTAAATTTTATGCACAATAAATCTGTTCTCCATCACAGACATCAATAGATCCATCAAACTGGTACGCAGAGAAAAATGAAAGGTGGAGAAACATGGCTCTTCAGTTCAGATATGATGCTAGAGTGTGAGACTCCATGAAGTGAGCATGTAGATTTAGCAAAAGAGATAGCACCTCCTAAGATTATCAGGGACTTAATCTTTTCTTCTCATTCATTATAGTGGTTCAGAGCTTTGCAAAGGTTTTCCACCTTAACCTTTTTCTGAATTTTTTCAGCATTTCAGATAGACAATTGTGAGGATATTGAAGACCATTAGCAGTTTATACAAACAATACATACATACATACAAGTTGTACTTTTTAAACAACCAAAAAACTAGAACATCAAATGCGGAAGTGATACATAAGTAAAGCAGTTCCTTGGTATTGGACCTATGATCAGAATTAAGAGAATATGGCTAAACCAAGGAAAACCTATTATAAGCCTGGAAGTACAAAACATACAGCATTTAGTATTTCTGAAGTCAAAACAGGGGGAAAACTAGAGAGATAAGATTCGTTACAAAAAAGAGGAAAAGACAGAAATGCAACAAAAGAAATATCAAAGTAGTTAACTACTCCAATGTGGAGCATGAGGGAAAAGGACGAACATGAAAAATTAATTGTTTTTAATTCAGAGGAAAATAACAGAAACTTAGGGAACCATAGTTGATGATTATCGATGCCAAAGCAAAAAACAAGGGTAAGAAAATGCAATGACATTAGTTTCCAATGATAAACTTCTAATAAATTTCTAATAACTTCAAATAGACTCAATCACAGTCAACTGGAGGGCAAAAGCTCATCAACGCTCAGACTTGCTAGCTCACATACCATCAAGCTCTTCAAGTTTTTGAGTGCACTTGATTTCTTTCGAATCACTTAATAATCAATCTTTTCTACACTTTTAAATTTTGATCTAAAGATTTAAAATTGCAGGCACGTGTTATTAGCTCTTAAGTTGTCAATGTCAAGTCCAAATTTGATTTTTTGCATGATAAATCACTAAACCAATGAAGACAAGATTCTGGTTGGTCTTTAGTCTCACAAGGATGCATGTTTAGATTGAAAGAACCTCAGCTAGTATCATGTCCTCATATATATATTTCTTTACACTTTGCAGGTTCAATCAGAAAGTCATATCCTGCTGTTGTTTGAAGTAAAGGATAACTCTATTGCGAAGCAATGGTTGCGGTTCAAGTATTCAAGAGCTTCATCATGAGCACAACGTCGAATAACAAATTATCTAATAATTTTTTTACTATGTAAAAAAAAAACAAAGAGAGGGGCGAAAAGCCATTCCTCATGTCATAAACAGGCGGAAATAGATCTGGTATTATATATATAAAAATAAAAACCCAAACGTTTATATATAAACTCATTTATTTCGCCTATCAACTACCCGAAAAATCAGTCATGCAGCGAAAGGGTTTTCAAAAACTGACGGCATTTCTCGGAATGTAGGTATATAAAACTGAACGCCCTTTCATCTACTAAAGGAAAAAGGGAAAAGTCCATTCAGATGCAAACACTCGTACATCATATGGGTGTCTTCAAAGAAATCTTTCCTGAAATAAAGTAATTAAAAAAAGAAAATAAAACAGAACCGAGTAAAGTGCCTAAAACCATACAATACATTGAGAAAGAGAGATTTATGAAACCATCAAGAAACCCAAAGAAGAAAGAAGCAACGAAATAACAATATCACTGGGTTGTAAGGAAATTAAAGAAAGAACTCATGAGCAGCTCCGTTACAAACATGCGGATAAAAAAGAGGAAAAAATTCAAGAAACCAATTTCAACAGTAAAAAGAAACCACTGCATAGGCGCACCATCGTCACACGCAAAAAATAAAAATAAAAATAAAAATAATAAACAACGGCTCCATCGACAGCATAGTTCCCATTCGATCTCCAAAGAAATCAACAATAACACCATTAAGAACAGGTACCAGACCTCACACTTTCCCTTCAATTAAATACTCCAAACAATAAAAATATAACAACAAAAAAAAACTCAAAGAAACCTGACGATTCAAATGCAGTACAACATCAGATCCAAGATTTAAAACAATTATCCAAAAAAAAATCAAAAAAAAAAGAGAAAGTGTCCCAATAGATCAAGAAACCCTAACCTTTCCCCCAAACGAAATCCTCTCCACATCAACAGACACCGAGCTGCTCGATTCTCCCATTACTCGACCAAGCCCAGAAGATTCCCTGGTAATCCTCCTCGAACCTCCTCCTCCTCTCTCTGTCTCTCTCTCCACCAGCTTTTCTAAGAAGCCAGCTCTATCCCCGCTCTCTTATATACCAAGCGCCCCCCTCTCCTGCCGAACCCTCTAATTAACCCCGGTTAACCCCACCGACGCTCTCTCTCTCTCTCGCTCGCTCGCTCTTTCCGCTTCACGATTTCACACACTCCAGTTCTCCCGCAAGCAGGCACCGGGGGAGTCTCTCCCGCACGGCTTAACCGGAGGTAACATTCGTGACGGCAAGCGCGAGTTACCATACCGACAGTTTTCGAAGCTAATTTACGATAGTGGCCCCCTACCCCACCCCCGATAGCGACCCAAGTACCCCCGACCTGGTGACCGAGCCTCCGTCTCTCCCAACCCCATCCGGTTCGGCGGGTACGCCGTTTTGACCTGCCACCCGGATCATCCGGAACCGGGCCACCGGTTTGATCCGGGACGCGTGGCACTGTTTCGCGCATCTTTGTCCTGAGTCGGTACCGCGGAAGAGTCGGCCGAGACCAACGTTAGGCGGAGTCATGGGGTCCACTCGATGGAGCGATCATGCCATCCGTGCCGTTGGTAGCGACATCATAAAATCATATATAAATTCAGAATGTACTCCGGAATTGAGATGGCTGCGGCGGCCTACGTGACGAGTAAATTAAGGTGGTAAAAATATAAAAGGGCGTTTTGGTCAATATGATGGGATAGGTGAAATGATGAAGAATTTTATCGGCGGTAAGATTTGGGCAGAAGTTTGGATATTCTGGGATACGGTAAAACAGCACACGTTTTTGTCGAGCTAAAATGGGAAGGAGCCTAATGACCCCAAATCATGGAACCACCTTGAAATAGGACAGCGAGAAGGTGGACTCTTCAAAGTAAAAAAAGAAAGAAAGAAAGAAATCTTTTGGATGTGAGGAGTAGGAGGAGAAGGAGAAACTCGTGACCTATTGGGGAGTTATAAAAACACTTCGGTTGCGACAACTTGGAGATCTTGAACACATAATCCTCGTGACCATCGACTTTGTTTTTCCTTAAATCATTTTGAAAGGTATCTCCGTTAGTATTGGATCCTCATACATCTTGAATTGATTCTTCTTTGTATATAATCTTTGATTGATCCCCAGATCAACCATGGCTTCTTAAGATGTTGAGTCTTTTACGAAGTTGTCCATCTTCATCACTTGTCCTCTATGGTTTTAGCATATTCATGACAGATTGATTGTTCGAAAAAATGAAAATTAGAAAGATGATATGTTGAGAAATTATTTGAGCTTTTAAATTTTAAAAAAGAAATTTAAACTTTGCTAAGATGTTGCTAAATATATTGAAGCTTGTGCATGCACTAGCTAGGAAGTTGAATGGCTTAAAAATAACAGGTTGATGGTGCTAGGAGTAGCACCTTATATAACTAGCTCTCTATTGCCCCATCTACAGCAGTTTGCGGAATTGTTTTTGGCTTTGACTCTTAAAGCATGGTTCGGTAATGAGATAAGAACCGTGCTCGAGTCGTCTTTTTTTTCTTTTTTCTTGAGCAGCCAATATGGCATTGTAGAAACAGCTCCAACAATAAATTCCATATCCATGTGGAATATTCTTCATGCACATCCAAGATATAGCTTCGTTCTTGGCCAAACTGGCTACCATCACTATGAAATTAGACTAAGACAAATCAGGCCTACCAAAATTTAGAAGCACAAATCCTTTATCAAACAAAACATCTTTCGTGTCATATACAATGCATCATTGTTGATAGTCGTCTATCTTCTGATGACTATCATTAAATAGTGTACAACATTCAGCGATGCAAATTGTCCATTGGATCAAAATTTAAACATAAAAGCCTCCGCATGCTCACCCCATTATGAAAATGGTTATATTTCAAAAGCTTTCATGGTTGGTTGTAGGCTCTTTATGTGCCATTTACGATGCCCTTCCAAATCCATTTATCTTGATACGATTAACTACATACAAAAGGTGAACGAGATGGGTGTAAAATGGCACTATTGGCGACGTACCCAAAATTTGTACAAAAGCTTACGCGAGCATTTGGAAGATAGCTCTCGTTAATCCATCAATCGCCATGGATCCATTTCCGTGCTTCCATTGACAAAAAAATGTAGTTAGGCGAGTTCGTGGGGCCCATAAGTTCATAGCCGCGTGTCAAAGTTTGCTAGGATCCATGGAGAAGGCAGGGGCCCCACTCATCGACTGACCCAAGATTAGAGAATATAAAATAAAAATAAAAATAAAAAAAGAGCAAACAAGCAATGCTAAGGGGGTTGGTGAGGCCGGTTGAAACTTCGCCGCTTCTAGAGTTTTAGCAAAGTGGGCCCTACTGGGACGACCCATTGTTAATTAGACTTATGTCATGTAATGTTAAACTCTTAGCTTTCATGATTAGTGGTGTTGGGGAAAAAACAGATCGTCCGAAACGCGTAGGCGCATCGCCGGCATATGATGATAGACACCCCAGCAACAACCCCCAAGATGCCCGACCTCGAGGCGCTCGATCTCGGCATCCCCACTTCGGAAGGCCGAATCCAGCTCAGCAGGCCAAGCTGACCTTAGAAGGGGGACCTTATCGTCCACCTGCTACGGCCATGCCCTACAGCAGCTTCACCGCACCATGCTTCGCTCACCAGCTCAATCAGAAACCATGCCCTGCTACAACCATCAGCAATTAATGCGCATGATCTCCACAGATTTCCGGCTTACTCTACAATTAATGTATATAGTCTCCACAGATCTCCTGCTTTCTCAAAATCTTAGGCCATCCACGGCAACTAGCTGATTCACTCAACCACGCCCAATCATGACGGCGACTCATTAATTCGCCCAATCACTTCATAGGCAACCCTATATCCCTCCTATAAAAGGGAAATCTCTTTCCCTAGATTGGGAACTTCTGGCTTTGAGACTCTGCCTGCAGTCTCTCTCTTTTTTTTCATAAAAACCTTCTCTGACTTAAGCATTAGAGGGCTGGCGCCGGAAACCCCGGCCACCAGCTTTTTGCAGGTCCTTCGGAGAACACAGCCCGCCGATGTACCGCCCATACCAGAGCTCCTCCTTTTTAGCCAAGTGGCCACCCTCGAGTCCAATTTCCAGCAACAAGTGGTAACATCCGATCAGCCGGTTTATCTTATTAATAGTGTCATCCATAAGGAGCCTATCGTATCAGCTACGTACTAGAATTTTGACCAATGGCTATTCAAACAGGCATGTCTAAATTGCAAACTCTGCATAAAAATTGTATGAAGTAGTAATTAAATTAAGCAACCGATCCGATCCTTTTCACGAGCATGGCTATTGATCACATGCTAATGATAAACAATTATTTCTAGTTCCAAAGATGATGGAATTGATGGTATCTGTTGTTTTCGCTTCCGCTCATCCAATGATCAATCTCCATATCTCACGGTGAATTGAGTGGTGATAAGTAGCAGGTCATCTATAACTTTATATTTTTTCTGTTGTCCCTTTTTTGATGATGTTTTATAGTATTAATTTACAAAAAAAAAAAACACGAAAGTAGTATCTTGCTTATTCCTAGTTATTATAGCATTGCTTATTTATATTATATTATTAAAGGAGAGAGAGAAAAAATCATTTTATATTCTGTTTGTTAAATCTTATAAGTAGAATGCTCTTAATATGATTAAGAAGTTAAATATTCATCCACCCCTTTGTTTTCATTTAGAAATCCTAAATTAGTTGGACTCTATTTTTGTAAAAAAAAAAAAATCTCTATCCACAACCTATCCATATCCTCAATTTGGACTCCTTCTAAAATTCAAAAATAAGCTCTAAAAAACAGCATTAATACTCTTTATCTAATTCACATATTTTTCTCTCTAAAATAAGCTCTAATTCACATATGTTACATATGTCCTTTGCTAGTATTTGGCTACCACATGTAGGCTATAAATCACATTGAAGGCAAACTTTGTGGCATCCAAGAAATAATTAAACAAGAAAAAAGTTAAATTTAGCATATAATAATGAATGAACCACCAAATAAATTATACATTGTTATGCGAGAGCATGTGAAACTATAATAAAAGCAACACAAACGACAATAAATGATATTGTCATCCTCATGATTTGACTCACTAACTAATTCATGAAAACTGTGAGTAAATATGATGCCTTGTAAACTCTAGAAATTATGAAAAGTAATTGGCCAATTAATTTGGTTATGAGAGTATAAAGTCAAGAATATTGAGATGGCTTTTCAAACACATTCACTCAAGCCATTTTCTTCCCAACCTAGATTCATCTACATCACTTTCAATTTAATTATGCACGCGGAGAGGAGATGAAGTAGATCCAGCGAAAATCCCAGGGATAGAGTTTCTGACACGTTGTTCATCACATGAAGCAAGCTCAGACGCTGCCGTGGTCCAGCTTCCCTAGCTCGAAGAAAACTGTGGATTCCATGCTTCTATTTAAAGAAACAAGCGGGATGTGGAATCTTGCTTGTCTCTTTCCGGCATTTCTCCGCTAGGCTACATCCGTTTGGACCTTCCTGAAATCCTTGCAGAGGAGCCTTAGCAACATGTCCTCTAGGTCGTGTGCATCAAAGCCGCTTATATCGCCAATCACATTTGGCTCATCAAGACTATCTACCTCTTTAAGGGTATCACACAGGTGGCGAGACTTATCTTGGAGAACGTGCTGGTGCAGGCTGCCGAGATCTTCTTTTCTTCTATAGCTAGAGAGACTGAGATAGCTTGGGACATTTAGAACCCTTTTTTTACTCCTGCAGCGATTCGGTCGGTTTATATCATTTGGGATCTCCCACCCTCAAACTTCTTTAAGGTCAACTTCGATGGCAGTGCGATGGGCGACGACAGCAAAGGTGGAGTTGGATTTGTGATCCAAGGTCTGAACTTTAGGTTGATCGTAGCTGGCGAAACGCCAATTTTTGATGTCTTAATTTGGGAAGTAGAGCTAAGAGAAATCTAGACAGGTATTACCTATGCGAGGCAGGTTTTGAGGGCTAACCACATTGCTATCGAGTGTGACTCAACAATAGTGATCAGCTTAATTCGGAGTCAGACAGGTTCTGGTGTTGTTCATCCGCTCCTGCATGATATTTAAAGGAGCTCGAAATGGTATGTCTTATGAGTAGTCACACATATCTATCGTGAAGCGAACAATCCTGCGAACTGGGTTGCCTCTTGTAGTGAAACACTTTGGAGGTGTGTATTAGACCAATTTATTAGTTGTCTCAATCATCTTACGTGATATTATGTTTTCTAATCTTATTGAATATATCCATACTAGATATGTATGATCCATTCATTTTATAAATAAATAAATAGGAAAAAAAGAAACAAAAGGAAGCTTGGCAAGAGATTATAGCAAAGAAGAGTCTTGGCGTAGCACTTGCCCTGCCTCCACAGGTACTATTAAATCACTTTGGAATGTTCGTTGGTGGGGCTTATTGGATGCACGTTTCTTTTGGCAGGGAAGTTAATTAGGAACAAGATCAGTGAGGGTAGTTTCCTATGGGTATCCCAACAAGCATCTAGAAGAAGACAAACAGGGCAAACCCTCAGGGCGATGACTTTGGGCCAACTAACCAAGTAATTTCTACCAATCAAAACTAGTCAACCTAATTACCCTTTAATTTGACCTAATCATACCTAACACAACCCTGCTTCAACCCAATACCTAATCTTACCTAACTTATTCTTGCTTCAACCCAATCATAATCCTAAATTTCTAAAAACAACTAGACTTAGTTGCATAAGTCCAAGAACCTATCTACCATCATATAATCATTCCCATAATCCCATAACCCTAGACTAATTGGACAATAACTAGCCGAGTTCACTCAAATATGTTAACCAACTTATCTTATCCATCATTAAACAACTCAATCTAAGGTGTGATCGGTCATTCCATAGAACTAAAATTTCACCATTCCATAGTAACTTAGTCATTTTTGGCGAATTCTGGAATTTGCCAAATATGAAATTAATTTTATGGTTCATATGGTACTCCACATCCATTTAGATTCGTGTGATGACAACCCATATGAGTTACTAGTTATAATTTAGTATTCCCCAATAAGGTAGAAAGGCATTAATTAGTGGTAGTAGCTTAATTTGCAATCCTTGTCAACATTGAGGACACACGAGTGATAGCAGCGCACGGGGATACAAATCATATACTTTAATTTGGAATGCTTTTTTGTGTAGAATTTTAAGTGTCTTAAATACAACATACTCCGACCACCCTACTACTCTTTACCTTAAGAGCTCGTTTGGTTCGTGGAAAAAAGAGGAAAAGTGTGGTCAACGGAAAAGTAAAGAGATGCCTCTTGTTTGTTTGGGAGTTTTCAAAAAAAAGAAACGGAAAAGTTGTATTCCCGTAGAAATATGATTTCCATAGAAATAATATTCCCACGTTTCATGAAAAAATCTTTCCCATGAGAAATATAGAAAAGTTATTTTTTGTGACCCAGACACATTACGTACTTGATTTGGCACATAGCGCAAGGATTGGGTATGGATCCAAAGATGGATCAATCTAGTTATTGGATCCGATTCCCATCTGATTTGATCCAATTCCCAACTATTTGGATCCAAATGTGGATATCAAATCCGCGGGTTAGGATCCGGAGGTAGCTAGACTTGACCCGACCGGACCCGATCAGACTGCACTCCAAGTCTACAAGTGACTCGACAATCCGAAGCTAGCGGGCATCAATAAGCCGCATTCGAGTCAACCGCAACGGCCCTCGAAGGCGGAGGACGGAGAGCCATGGCGAGGCCCGTCCGAGGTCTCTTCACTCTCTCCGCTCTTCTTCTCTTCTCCTCTCTTCCATTCTCTCTCGCTTCGCCAAAGAAGCCAGCTTCGGCTGCGAGGAAAGAGGACATTCCCTTCATAAGGTGCCAGGTCTGTGAAAAGATCGCCCACCAGATCTACAACCAGGTCGGGAAGAAGGCGGCTCGGATCGCCCCTAAAAAGGTAGTATTCTCTTCTTTCTGTCTCGTTCTTGGTTTCAATCAAACTTATTGGGTTGGAGTTGGATTGTCTGCGATTGTTTCCTGGCGTGATTCGGATTGTTTTGGAATGGGATTAGGTTTCGGAGTTTGAGATCATTGAGATCGCGGAGAGTGTTTGTAATTTGAAGAAGCAACAGGCGGATTGGATCCTTCACATCGATATTGTTGAGAAAGGAGATAAACTGGAGGTAATGTTAACATTTTTGTGAACCGAGTTCAGCTAATTTACGCAGGAATACAGTTTAGCCGTTATGAACTCAAAAATTCTTGACATCAGTACGATATTATGGTCCATATGATGTCTATATGCTGCGCGCCTGCGCCATTAACTGCAATTTTACCTAGAGAAGTTTTGTATTTGCAACGATTTTAAAAGAAAGGATCGTTTTTCTCAGCAAAAAAACCTTACATCCGGGTGGAAATTATTGAACATGAAAAACTAGATGCAGAGATACTTCTTTGGCTAAACACTCAATAGATGTTTTTAGTGACATTGAAATTGACTGTGTGTAGCTCCAAAAAAAAAGATTTTCTTATAAGTATCTTCACCTTCTGTTTTCTGAAACAATTATCTGTTGTTTTTCATAAAAAGCAAGGGGTTTTAGATTGATATAGGGAGGTTGGATTAGTGTATGAGATAAAAGATGCATATAACACTATATTCTAGTGACAAGTAGGGTGTGGATGTTTCTTCGCTATTGATTTCAGTTGCTTTTACAAGTGGTTCGGGCACATTTTAATAACTATTTGATGGCTATGGGAAGGTCTGTGATAGTACTTCATGACATCTCTATATGTACAAATGCAACTTTTTTTGCTCTTACCATGAAGGAAGATTTGTTGGACTTAGGATGTTAAAGATGCATCAATCAAATGAATGGTTTAGATGAGGTTATTTCTCAGATTTTGGCTGCGTTTGAAAATTAAGCTATGTGACCTGCAACTTAGAAGTGGAAATTGTAGTTCTTTGTGCAACAGTCAACTGCTTTTCGTTGCAAAAATAAGGAACATAGTGAGGATATTTTATTCAATTAAGAGGTGGCAATTATCGTTCCTATTCACAATGCATATCACACTTGATGTTGTTCAAAAACGAAAATCCTTTCTTGTAACCCCGATTATTGCTTGTTTTTGAAATGAGGGGGAATCACCATTGACACTTATCGATTGGAATCCAAATGAAAGGGGAAAAAGAAAGTTCTTTAAGCCAGTTTGATGGAGCATATTCTGTGAAATATCCCAATTTTACAAATGGGTCATCTTTGGGTTTGGGTAGGACAAGAGAGCATTATAAGGCATGCATCATGGAAAGATTTGTTAGCCATGTTGATTGGATGAAACATTCAGGCACTTTGGAACTAGCAGTTAGATCATCATTTGGACAAATGTTGTAATTTTTCTGGTAATACAACAGATATTACTTTTGAGAGCTAACTCAGACATCATCCACAGCACATGTTAATGTACATGTTGGCCTTTTTTCACTCATTATGATAAAAAGGCATATGAGGTGAAATTGGGAGCAGGGATTGTAGTGGTTCAAAGTGAAGAAGAGTTCTCAGCTTGTAATCTTGAATGGAATTTGTTAGTCTTGATAAAAAGCAGAAAAGGATTTAGATTAGATGAGCAAGACACAAATGCACAAAACATTGTGGTGATCAGTTTGTGCTGGAAGTTGGTCTGTGGGAAGAAATTCGTTAGAGGAAGAGACTATAGAGAGAGGGACCATAATAATGTCTCTCCTATTTCCAGAGCATTGCTTGTTTAGATCATATAACAAGGAGAGGAATATAGGTTGTGACCATGGGATTAATATGTGAAAGACAGACAGAGCTGGGTTTTCAAAGGATAAATTCATTAATTCGAGATGTGTCGTTCCTTTTATTCAATTTAAATTCATTTAAAATATATGGTCCTGATGCTTCAGGCGGTTGATATTTTTGTGATTGACTATATTAAGAGATGCCCAATTTATTAAACATATGGCATTAATATGCTTCTGTTTTCTAATTTGGTATTGTGCACTTTAGGATCCATTTATTAATATTTTCTTTGGACAATCTGTTTTCTATTATCTTCTTGATACAAGGACATTGCTTTTTTAGTTCCCTCTCTTGGCATTTCAACATTTTGACTTCATGTACATCTTTTAAGCACTCAAAATGGATAAATGTAGTTCTTTTTATAGCAACCAATGGCAAAGAAATATTTATAATGTCAACACCAAAGATAGGATAAGGTGATTGGTAATGATTTTCTTATGTCACGGTTCTTCATATTATTCACAAAATATTCCACTTGAGAAACAAAAGAGGTTACTATGTTATCATGTCTTTATTCTATTTTTGTTGCTGAAACAACTCTTGCATTGCTTTGTCATATTAGTTTTGTCTTTTCTGCAGCTTGTTGAGCAGGGAACTGAAGGGCAATGCAATTCAGAATGTAAGACCATTGAGCGTGCTTGTCAAGAGGTGAAAGACTAATGCTTTTTTGCCTTGCAATTCTCTTCATACTCACTTCACATTAAGTAGTGACATTAGCTTGGTTTTGACAACATATTATGTCACATACATTACTGAGAGGTGGTTTTAGTTTTTTAACTAGTTATGTCCTAGGCCATGATATGGTGGCACAGTTACTAGATGACAAGTCTCGTAGTAGATTAATTTTATCTTGATGTCAAGTATTTGATCTTCTCACACCAGAAGCACACCTTTCAGTAGAAGGATAAAACATGAACCTTATTTCAATTCTTGAGCTTTTATCTGTATGATCTGGTTTTCATAACAAATCCTGTAGCCAATGAGGCAAACATGCATTATAAGACTTAGGCACTCTTTCATATTTAGATAATCCATAATAACTGATATAGTTTGTTGAAATTTATGCTTTTGATATTCTTATATGATTCATTTAAACCTAATAATTGCATGGAAAAAAAATGCTTTTTCTTCAACATAGAGCCACTAGGCATTATGATCCTGATCGATTAAGAGGTCTGCTATACTCATGCCTCACAAACTTAAAAGGATTTTCTTCTACATTTCTCCGTTCTTTTGTCTCTTGATATTTACATATAAAGATGGACCCGTCATTTGACCTTTGACTATTGCCTCTTCTCTGCATAGCTATAAATAAATATTGCCTGTCAATCTGATCATTGACATCATTTTCTTTGGAAAGGAAATGCTCTAGGGCCTCTCCTAACTTCTCCTGGCTTGTGTAATGAAGAAGTAATTATTTTAGAGAGCAGAATAAGTTGAAATTAAATGACTAGTCTGTGTAGCCATGATTTGCGGTACTTGGAATGGTCATATAGACCTAAAACAGTTCTCAGCAGATGGAAGGTACCTCTCAGAAGGAGCTGTTCATGATTCGTAATTGATGAATGCTCAATTTAGTCGACTCTTATGCTTTTTTTTAAAAAAATAATCCTTTTTATTGTAATATGATAATTAGATCTGGTCAAAATCAACTAGTCAAGAAAGAAACACATTACATTTTCATAATTATTTGGACTCCATATATGACATCCATTTATGCATCGGAGCTATATGCATTAATTTCTTGTCCAATGGCATCCTTTGCAGGTAATTGGTTATGCAGATACTGATGTTGCTGAGTTTTTCTTCAAAACCAGGCCTTCAGTTGATTTGTTGGTGAAATTTCTCTGCAATGACATTTCCAAAGCATGCTCGGTCAAGCCACCACCCATTCCTGAGGTAATCTTTTTTCTCATATTAGGGGAATCACTGGCTTTCCCACCCTCTTCTTCTATTTAAATGATTGATTAATCTTAATATCGAAAAAAAGTGTAGGTCATATGAAATGTAAGGTAACAAATACAGCATTTTGATAGGATTACAACTATGAAGGACTCATAGACCTATTGCAAAATTATTGGATAGACATGTTTATTAGTCTATACATTGTGAAAGATTGGTAATTAGCGGTGCATGGATTGCTGCATGGAACGTTGTCATATATGACATGCACAAATGGTACACACATAATAGTATTTTACTCTGGAAAATTCCTCCTATCCTTTAGCATTTGAGATGAAAAAGCAAGATATATATGCTAAGCTAAACAGTACTTTGGTACAATTAAGAGGTAATTTCTCTCATTTTTCTTTATCTCATTACCTTTTCTTTGAAGGACAGACCATTCCTGAAACCACTTGTAGAGAAGAAAATAGATATTGCATCCAAGGCTCTGATCAAACAGATTGTATTGAAAGGCCTTCATCTAGGCAACCAGAGTAACATGCTATAGACATTAAAAAACTAATATTTCCAGCCAGTTTTATGAATTTGAAGCTTATCCGATGATTCATGATACATGTATATGAGGTGATACTAAAAAAATTATATTTCTGTCACATTAACAAGTTTCTCTTTTCTTCATTAGTTAATGCTAGTAACTGATCCAACAATTACTGTCCTGATCATGTAAACTAAGCATTAAACTTGATGTTTTTATGAGATATGCATTAAGGAATCACTGTATAGAAAGAGAATACTTAGGTTATTTAGGAATGCTCGGAGAATTGATCAGCCAGTAGGAAAATGCATAACTAATTTGAAATTTTCATTTTCTTTTTTCAATAGCTTGGAGAATATGAATATAAAGACATTTTCTATCATCTTCAGAATTATTCTTTTATCACTGTTTGCAGGATAGAATTCCTGGAGAACCTTTTCTTTCAAAGCCATCTAAAGATGCTGAAATGGAAAAGATTTTGAGATCCATGGAGGTACCTTTCCTCAGTGAGTTAACAGACAACTTTGATATTTTTTTTATCATGGCCAAGTTTCTTAAGCTGCTATATATTGTCAGGGTATGCCAGGAGCACCAAGCATGAAAATGTATTCTAGAGAAGATTTGATGAACATGAACAATTTTGGCGATGTAGAAGCTGATGAAGATGAGGAGGAAGATGAAGATGACTTTCCTACAAAATTGGTAAAACACGGTTCTCCCCACAGATGACTCTGTTTATTTCTGCTATTGAACATTTATTCATTGTCCTTTTGTTTTGGTTTCAGGGCAAAGTTTTAAAAAATAAAGATCCTCCCAAGAAAGATCTGAAACAGAGGATCCTACAAGGAATTACAGAGACTGGGAAGCAGGTTAAGAGGCATGTGAACATAGTATCACAAACAATCAGGAAATGGTGGCAGGGAAAGCAAAAGATTTCTAAACCTCCAAGGACTGGCAAAAGTGAGCTTTGAGACAGGATCCCTTTGTCCCTGAAATTCTCATTCATGGCACGAGATACAACAAGTTATGTTCTTGATTCTAGGAACATGACAAGAACCTTTTATCTGCTGAGTTTCCATACCTATGGGCCTTCCCAGGCCAAAGATCAGAGGGGTTCTATAACACTTTATTTTTCAAGCACAAACTGGTTGTGATTTTGAGGAATGGACGATTGAGCTTGTTGAGAAGAAATAGAGCTACAGTCATGAAAACAATCTTGTAACTTTAGAATTCTCCCAGGGAACTAGTATTCTCACAAGCTCAAAAGTGATCGGTAACAGCAAAACTATCCTGCTTAGAATAATATTACTGGTGAAAACTCCACGCTAAACTGATTTCACATCCTATAACGGATGCACATTAACCCGGGTTTTTCTCTTTGATTTATTTCATGATGATGAAGATGTGCGACAGAAGAACAAAGTTTATGCTGCTTACAGAACTGCAGGCGAAGCTATCATGCATGTCCACCTGTCGAAGGCTTTATGTAGCCGGTACAAAAACAGCAAGGACATGACAACAGAGTCCTAACCAGCTATTCTAAAAGATAGCCTTGTCATGATAGCAGGAGGTCAAAATGATTGCTTTAATATGTTTTAACTACAGATTTCAGACTGCTAAACAGAAGAACCAAGTCTGAGCAGAATCAAATTCACTGTTCTGATATGGAAAAATTTGATGTGAACTTGTGCCAAGGTTTCAATCAAGTAGCCCCCAAATTGCTGTAATATCAGCCTATCAGCTTGTTTTAAAAACCTCATACCATATAAGTTCTAAAACTCATTACATTCAAGTGTATACATGATGGTCAGGTATCTTACATTACAACATAAGCCTGCTTCTTCCTAAGAGAAGAAACCAGTACACACACATCTGTGGTTTGATTCACACGGGGGAAAAACCAACCGCACAAACAACACCCAGAAACCGCAACACATCACTCCAACTCCAGCATCAAGACATCGGGCCTTCCCACGGATCGCAGTCGCACGGACTCCGGCATCAGTTGCCCTCCCAAGCCCTCCCAATAGCGAAGACGGCGTAGAGCGCGACCCACACGGCGCACAGCACGGCGCCCCACCACCAGCACGCCCGCGCCACCGCCCAGGTCGCCGCCGAGGCCGAAACCGCCATTGACGCCGCGCCGCCCCACCGGCAGAGGCGGGCGTACCCGGGGAAGCTACCGCGGTTGAGGATCGCGCCGGCGGAGGCCGATCCCGCGAAGACGAGGGAGAGGACCAAGACGTAGAAGACCCCCGGCCGGTCCCTGAAGATCGCGACGGTAGGGACGAGGCCGCCGTCGTACTCCTCGTACGGGAGGCTGCTGAGGACCATGCCAGCGAGCAGAGAGATCCACAGGGTTAGGGTTTCGGCATCCGGAACGGCCCGGAGCATCGATTTCCAGATGGCCATTGCAAGATTCGAGAATTGGGACCGCAGAGCTGAGACGCTACCCGAATTCTAGAAAGTTTGGTCGATGCTTCCGGTCACTGGTCAGCCCTAAGTTGGCGCATCTAATGAAGCAAGATAATGCCAAACTAGCACCAATCATCTTTAGACATTTTTTTTTTTTTAATACAGGCCACTAACTTGGTTAGGGCTGGATGTGGGCTCGGGCCAGCCCGAAGCCCATCGGGTCGGGCTGCCCATGAGCCGAGCTATGGGCTAGGCTCAATGCATTTCGGGCCGGGCTCGGGCTGAATGATTAAGCCCATATCTATTTCAGGCCAGGCTCAGGTATTTCATTGGCTCGGCCTGGGCCCGTCCAAGCCCGAGCCCGCTGCCAACTCGACTCGCAGGCCCGAATTGCAGCTAAGCCCGAGCCCGCTGCCAGCCCTACCTAAACGCTAAACCCAGTTCAGTAACTTTAGTTGCCAACTTGCCCGATAGCCCAAATCGAGGGATTTGTAGAGGCGGAGCCGCGGAGGCCGGAGCGGACGAGCGGTGGAGGCGACGAGGCGTGGTCCGCGTGGAGCTAGGGTTTCTCCGGTCATCGTCGTCGTCGACCGTCCGAGCTCGGCGAAGTGGTGAAGAGGAGTCCCGACCACCCTATCGTTGGCCAAGCAAGGTTTTGAGGTACAATTACGAATCATCTTCTTCCGTTCTTCATTTTGGTTGGGATTTGCAGAGGCGCATAGCGGACGAGCGGCGGAGACGTGGAGCTAGGGTTTCTCCGCTTCTTCTTGTCGGCTCGTTGCCGGTTGCCAGCCGTCTTTGTCGACCATCCAAGCTCGACGAAGCGGTGAAACCCTAGATCTGAGCCAGCCGTCGTCGACCGTCCAAGCTCGTCGACCGTACTCGACCGTTCTCACCTCCATCGCGATCTGAGGGCTTTCACCCCCATCGCGATTTGAGGGCTTTCACCCCCCTCTGCCCTCTAGTATCTATAATCTATGTGATCTCTGCTTTGCCTCAGAATCTACTTTTTCTCAACAAACTTCCTTGATCGAATTGTGATAGGATATTTTATAGGCTGTATAGCTGTGAGGGAGATGTTCATGCCAAAATAAAGGGATTATTTGTCTCTAAGCTTCAGATGCTTTCCTGCTTTGTCATTCTGAATTCTTCGATTCAGCCTGTTTTGGCATTTTATTCTTTCTATCAACGTCTGTCCTTTTGTCGCTTTCATTATGCTTCATAATTTTTATGGCTGAGAAAGAACCTGTAACTTACAGCAACTCAGGAAGAATCAATTAAAAGATTGAACTTTACACTGCCTGCGCTGATTACAAGAGTGCATGTCATATCAACTTTTTTTATTTGGTTGAAGACTTGGAGTGGTGGGGATGACATCCCCACTTCTTATCCATGGTATTTTGGATACGAGAGGCTAGTGCATCCCAGACGTTCTGAAGAACAGGGCTAGTGCATCCCAGACGTTCCTTCAATCGGGCTGGCCCAAACGGGCTCGGGCTGGGCTCGGGCCGCATTTCTGTAAAATTGTTCGAGCTTCGACCTAGCCCCCGAAGCCCGGAAAATAATTTCGGGCCGGGCTTGGGTAAGGGTGTGGCCCGGCCCGGCCCGGCCCACTTCCAGCCCTAAACTTGGTATATGCCATCCGCCCCTCCAATTAAAATATAATATATGCATAAACCACTTATGGCGATATATGGCATGAGGAAAGCTCATATCTGGATCTATTGGAAGAAGAACTGTCTATAAAACAAGCCCAACAACTAAGGGCTCGTTTGGTTCGTGAAAAAAGAAGGAAGAAAGGTGTGGTCAATGAAAAAGTAATGAGATACCTCTTGTTTGGTTGGAGTTTTCAAAGAAGAGAGACGGAAAAGTTGCATTTCTATAGGAATATGATTTCCACATTTTATGGAAAAGTCTTTCCCATAAGAAACATGGAAAAGTTACTTTCCCATAAGACGAGAATCACTCCATTTTATTTTTTTCCAAAAAGGCCATTTAGCATTAAAGAAGCATTAAAGAGGCATTAAAAATCTAATTTTTATTAAGGGTATAATAGAAATTATACATAACTTTTCCAGAAAAATGGATGGTCAATCAAACATAAGCACTTTGAAAATTTGTCACTTTTCCATGGTCAACCAAACATGTCAAAAGTACTTTTCTAGACGTCCTCTTTCTAAGAATATGCTTCCTATGAATCATATTCCTAGGAGGAAAAATACTTTTTGGAAACCAAATGAGCCTTAAAGAAAGGGTGGAACTCTTTTTTCAACCATCTTTATTTTCTCTAGTCTTCTTGTTGGTTCCTCTATTGTTTCCTCATAGCTTTTCTTTTCTGACTTAAATATCAAAGGGCTTAATCGAAGCCAATTCGGTGAATCTTTTTTTTTTTGATCTTCAAGATGATAGACATATGTGAACCACCAGAGTACAAATTGTTTTGAAACTCTTTTATTATCTAATCGAGTTTTTTTTTTTTTGGTGCAACGGTGGCTCACACACTGCGGGTGTAATACGACCAACAAAATCCGAAAATAGAAGGCTATATAAAAACCTCGATATAGATCCACTGTCCACTCAGACAAAATCACTGAAATGATGGACCGCATAGAAAGCCATTCAATCAGCGGCCTTGTTTGCCTCCCTATAGACGTGTGAAGCTTGGTGGGAGTTGCACTCCCCCAGCAATCTACATATCTCATGAATCAACGGTCGGTCTTTAACTGTGCATTCCGACTCCAACTCCAACTCCAGATCAAGTTTCAGATGACAACACTTCTTCTTCTTCTTCTTTTTCTTCTTTTTTAAATGCTTATTGGAGAAGGTGGCTGCTTTCATTTAGACCATTACATACTAGATATATTCAATCATGTTCTTGGATCATGTCTTTGTTGATCTCAAATAATACAGTCTTGCTTAACAAAAATAATACAGTCTTTTGATGTTGAAGCGCTTTCTTGGCGGTATATGTTATGTGGTATGTAACACCTTTACAACTATGATCTAGGTTTAACAATATTTGAGCTCCTCAATTGTGACTTGGAAATCTGTGTCAGTCTCAATTGGTACAACCTTTTTATGTCGAAGGACTTTCCCGTGTGTCTAAATGGATATTTAAACAACACTTGTTTGGATTTACAGTTTGAGTGATAAGAGTAGCACAAGATGTTTTATCTAAACATCATTTTCCAATAACACATAAACTCAAAGTATCAGCGTGTGTTCGTGCATATGCACGCCAACAAACTCACAACTTTTGTGCATTTGCTGTGCTAGCTTACCCCAAAAAATAATTGCATGAAAATGGAGCTAAATAATTTTTAGAATAAGATTTGACTAAAAAATAATGTTAAATTTTAATATCAGCTCCCTCGACTTGGTGTAATATGGTTGGTGGATTATGGTAAAGGCACCTATTTTGTATATTTCGTTGAAGTTGTGGCATCTGTTTGCTTATTGTTTATCCAAAGAGTACTATCTTTGCACATCTAGCATTTCTTTGGATACCCTGTTACAAGTCTAGAACTTGGCTAATATGTTTGATATTGCTTTTAAAAAGGCACTTTTATGGCTTTTAAAGCAAAAAAGCAATTTAAAATAAAAGTTTGGAAATATTAATTAAAAATTGCTTCTAGTATGGTAGAAGAAAAAGGCCAAAAGAAAAAAAAGTTTGTTGATCACAAAAACCAACATGCAAATAATTTTTCATAGTGCAACTGTGGCTTTGGACAGCAAATATGAGGGTGAACACCCGAAGCCACTGTACTCAAGGAAACAAACAACTAGATGCATCAGCCACAATTACACAGATCAGATAAGCAGGAAACTCTGAAACCAAAACTCGCTCTGGAGGCCATCTGCCTGTGTACATGAGTTGTGCAGAACTCACCTGAGTGTAGCCATCATCGCCTGGATGTCGTGAAGCAAGGGCGAAGGATTTACACTTACGATTCTTCCATTTGCAGCTGATCTGAGTCTCCCTCCATCCTTTTTGGTAGCTTTGAGGATATTAAGGCGTGACGCCACCTCTGCACGTCCCCTCACAGCTCAACTGCCAATATGGATTCAGCAGAAACAATCTAATTGCAACATGAACCAAATATTATTACATCGAAATCATTTTATAAAATTTATTGTTAAATGAAAAAAACTAAAGCCAGGTCTAGGACATGTCAGATAAAAGCTTTAAATAAAACCACAACCATACAAGACAACGCCGTGCCAAGCCAACCTGCCTAAACTCAGCTGGTTGGCATCTCCCTTCACTATGGAAAGGTCCAGGTTTGATCCCTGGTAGTGACATCCCATTGTATTTTTCAAAACAACTAAGGCAGGCAAATGCCAAAAGTTATATAGGAGATCATGCCAATGGGCTTGCGTCTGCTAGCTGGCAATCCTCTCCTCATTGCGGGTGCTAGGAAGAGATCCCGAGTTTGAACATAGAAGGTAATATTCCGACTGAATTTCCCAAAGAAAGAAAAGGATAAGAAAAGGATGGGAGATCATAAGACAAATGTAACTCCCTACTGCCAACAATGAGGTGATTGTTAAAACTTAAAACCACCATTGCCAAGGCTGAACACTTCACCAATTCTAACCTGTGCAATCACAAACTTTGCCTATTAGGATGTTATGATGGATCTTGATTATTAAGTTGAAGGCAAGCAAAATGCAGCAGCAAATGTACAACCTAGAAAACTGCAGTGTGCCAAACTTTGGCTTCTCAGGCTTGGCTCATTATATGAAAAAAATCATATCCTATAGAAAAAGTAACTCTTGGTAGCGATTTTAGCTATCTTTTGTATGGCTGGCTTGTGAAGGAATTTCTATGCATGCTGGTGGTCCTCTGTAAGTAGTCCTTCTTAAAAGCCATCCCATCCAAGCAGCACTTACATGCAATAGAAGGGCAGACCTTACAGTACTTCAAAACCACATAGAAATTACTATACAGCATACTGGGGTAGAGAGGTGTGATCCCCTTTGCCAGGATGACGATTAGACCGGGTCTCACTGGCAACATGGATTGAGGATAAAAGGGAAGCAGCTGAGGGTGGGTGGAAGGAGTGGATTGGGCATCTTGGCAGGTGGGGGCGGCAGAGTGGGCCCCAGCAATGTGGGGGGTGAGGGAGTATGGAAATGCTGCCCCAGCAATGTGGGGGGTGGGGGAGTTTGGAAAGGGGCATTTCGAGAAAGAAGAACCCCATCTTTCTGCTAATCTAGCAGAGAACAGGGTCGATATTTTCTTTTCTATATTAGCATTTGAATACTAATAGCATGTGAGTGCCTCCACTAGTCTAACAGTTTAGGCATGCATCGTACCAACAAACTTCTTTTGTAATTTGATGCTTCATTTGAGGTTCTTGCTTTCCCATGTATATCTTTTTTTCAATGGACGCTTTCCCATGTATATCAACTTAAAAAGTTTTTGGTAATACAAGGTTTAATCCATAACCTAAGGACAAATCTGTGAACTATATACCAATGATATTATTAAATAATAAATGTTAAAAATTCAGAGTCACAAATCTGGACTCATCTGTGAAATTCACATTAGTTTAGATCAATAATTTTTTATAACTAGTTAGAATGCAGGTGCAGATGCATGTAGCTACAAACAATTTTTGATCGAGATAATTTAAATCTAAAATCTAAAAAGACCTGAAAACAGTTAACTCATTATTAAATTTTTTGAGTATATTATATCTGACCTCCGCCTCTTGGTTTAGAAGTACCTATCTTCTTTTCACTTGAAAGTTTACAAAGACATCCTTTTAAGGATTTTCTTATAGTTTAAGCCACTTTTATATAGTTTAAGGATTTTGTTATCAATAATTTCTTTGGTTCAATAATTTCCTATCAACAATAATTTTCGAATCGTTGGAGCATTCTAGGAAAATAATCCTAATGGTACTCCCGATGAGATATATAAATAGAATAATGTTTCCAATAATAGAGAAGTTTAAGGAAGATAACTGAATCTTTAGAATGAAAATATCATACATACTATTAGGTATGTATTTTATAAATTATCAGCAGATGTGACTAATGAAGAGCTCTTCTATAAATTCTATCTAGATCACTGATCCACTTGAAATTTTGGCTTATTTTTCTGTTGGATCATCAAACTTCTGAGGTTCCTCAAAGAATAAGAGAGCGAACCCATATAAACTAAAGTAGGAATATACCAATATGTTGCAAAGGCAATTCCCAAGTTGTATCCCGAAATTCTCAAAAGTTGTGTCAACATATCCTAGAGTGTGTGTGAGCTTTAAAAGAGAATCTAGAATATCAACAATTTATGTTTCAACTGCATTCAAACCAAGGAAACAAATTATCATCGCATAAAAGCCAGTCTTGAAAAGAAATTCTCACAATTTAGACTCAAACTGTCATGGGAAAACAACATATGAGACACCCATCTTTAATCATATCACTATATGAGAAACCAACCAATCAAGTCAAAAATTAGTAAAATGGCTAAACAAAAACTACTCAAACCTCACACATATAAGAAAGACACTGTATTACAAAACTGAAAGAAAATTGCTGAAATACTCACTCAGCAACAAAATGAGCAACAGGAAAAGCATGGAAACCATTTGTTTTGTGCAGCACCAGGAACTGCTTTGGGAGACTCAGTCTGTGGCTGAGGTCGCCCTGGCTGCTCCTTTGGTGTACGCTGATGCACTGATTCAACTTTTATGGACTCGTTTTTTCCATCTGTCAAGCTGTAAGTTACCAAGTAATCAGTTTTCCTCCAAAATACTCCTTCAAGTTACCACACACTTTAACATGTACAACCTAAAATTGAAATATGTAGCTAAACTTGTGATTTATTAATGATCCACTTTGTGCTGCCTAATTTGTGGATCAAAGTGTACACAAAACTATACATAACACATATATGTGTATATGTGCATATATAAATACGTAAACTGAAGTAGTATGTGAGAACGAGATCATACATCGGAAATGCAAAAGAGCGGTAGCTGTTAACACTGCTATCAGAACGCTTGCTATCACAATGAGGCATACCCCCAGCCAAAGGGTTGCCCTTTTCTTCTGCAGCTGCCCTTAAAACATCCTTCATGGCCTCAGCATTTGCTGCTTCAGCCATGCTGGGCTCCTCTAAACCCAGTCCTGTGCCTGCACTTTTCGCTGGACTAGAGACAGGTAAAGGAGAAATGGGTGGATAGCCATCCCATTGGCCATTGTAGAAGCCAGTCAGGTCTCCAGACCTTCCCATTTGGATACTGAACAATGATTCATTAGAAGCCACACTCCATTCCATGGGTGCCGTAGACTTGGTCCTCATGAAAATGGAAGATGGGATCCTGTTGGGATCAAAACCATCTGATTTCCCCATCACCTGGACCGGAGGGGACTGTTTTGCTCCAACATAATCTGATCCAGGACTAGGATATGGATAGAATGGTGTTTCTGATGGTACCTGACCTGCCTGTACTGATCCAACAAACATACTCTCATCCTGACTTATATTTTTCACTTCCTGTTTACCAGCCGAGCCTATAACTGCTGCTTCTAACTGAGCATTTGCTCCATGTTGAGGAGGCCTTAAGTTGTTGCCTGGCATCTCATCATGTGTTGCTGTTGCCTTGCTTAGCTCAATTGCATCTAGTTGGAAGAAATCTTCCTCAGATGAAGTATCCGAGGAAGAGGACGATGAGCATCGTGCATCTTCATCGATTATGGGCTCATTTCCAGGCTTAGGCAGTTCATCACCACTAACAGTTCCTGTCTCAAGATGTGTGCTTGCATGTTCTATATATGCACTCCCCTGTGCAGAATCCATTTAATGATGTCTGGATCAAGTCCAGATAAAAACTATCCAATGATCTGTACCGAATCAAGAAGAAAAATCTCAGACATGAAATATTATAAATTCTCCACATATAAAATATAATGCCTCCTGGAGAGGATCCACAGTTACTCCATAAGAGAAAATCCTACATTATATAAATGTGATAGCAACAAAGAAATTCAATAAAAAACAGAGAAGTGGCTCGCAGTACACACAATAAGTTCAAGAAAACTCTATAAGCTGATCAAGGAAAAGAGAACACCAACAGAAGGCTTGTAAGGCTTCTAGTCAACAAGAGGTAATGTAAGTAATAACCAAGTTCTCTTATGAATTTTCTATGACTTGGATCCAGCTCCCATTTACTGGCAAAATTTTTGGAACCACATAGGCTTTTCGAAGAGGTAACGCCACACTTCTTCTAAGAAGTTTTTGGGAGTATTAGGAGAACATTATCTCAGTGCAACATGATATTCGCATAAATGATGTTTGTTTGTACTCTTTGCATCTTTTTGTTTTCTTAAATGAGCAGAGTATCTGATAAACGATACTTCTATATAAATGAAAACAAATCTTAAAATTGACTCGCAAAAATGGTTATCATATTAAAAATTAAAAAAAAAGATCCACCATATAAATCTTTAAGCTGTTTCTTTTTTCACCTACATCAGCCTTTCATATTCATTCGACAAATCATTTTAGCCATACAATGTTCGTCGTAACTCTTAATTATTCGAGAGAAGAAAAAGCTTCTGCACATGGTTCTTACCAAGCTTCTCTAAAAGATTATAAGCACTGAAGACAATAAACAGAAAAACTAGTCCAATTATTTACAGCGCATGGACCATCCCAACTACAAGCATATGAAGATATTGAGAAGAATATCTGATAAAGATGTGATGCAGAAGAATGGGAGTTACTTCCTAAAACAAATTTCATGCTTAAAAACAGATTGCATTTGGTCAAAGGTCACCAGTATCCTAAGGTGGAAGAGGGTATGATGATGGGAACAAACAGGCTGGTAAGGATTAAGCCAAACAAATTGGAGGATGGACTGGTGGCAGCTACCCAGAAAGTTGCCTTTGACAAGCACTTCCTGCAACAACAAAGTGCCTAAATGACACAACCACCAGAATCAAAAATTGATTTATGAAACTCTAAGAAAGCTGACCTAACATTAGTGTGGAATTGTTTGTAGAAAACAGGACAGCAGTGTACTACGGCCGAATAGTTAGGTGCAATTACAGGAAACCACGAATTTAGCCAGACAACAATATACTCGATAGCAGAGCTCCTCGGCTTGCATGAAGATGGTGCATATAACAAAAAATACGGGTAGAAGAGGTTTGAGATGTGTTGTTTAAGACTGTAGATTATTTCTTTTCCATGTCCTAAAAAGTTTGCATGCAGAGACTTATAATCGTATTTTTAATTGCATCTACCAGCTGCTTCTTTTGAGAATATTTTGGTTTGTCAGCCTGATATTTCACATTCCCAATTCTGTAAATTTCAATTAAACTCTCCTGAAAACATGACCGACCTTTATATTCCTTGCTCTCGTGGCAGATAATTTCAGTATTAATCAATAAAACTATTGGGATGGAGCTAATCTTCATTTCCCCAAATTTTCTTATATCGAAATTTACCTTGAAAATGTAAAACACTGATATTTCAATCTTAGCTGAAAAGTATCGTGACAGACTAAAGCTAATAACATTATGAAGAGACCAATTTCCTACACAACGCAAAACATAAAATTTTTCTGGATACTCATCAATATCGCATGCAGAGCTAAACCAAAGAAAGGGGAGGGGGGGGGGGGAACAAGAATTCATGTAGAGCGATGAAATTTACCTCGACAGAGGATGATTAAGAGCTAATTGAACAATGGCATGGTAGAAAGTGGAGAAAAAAGATCTCTTTTCTTATTTTTCGACTCCCACATTTTCTTCCCTTTTCTTCTCTCCTCTGGAACAGAAAAGAAAAGGGAAGGCAGGAAGGATCGGTGCCTTATTTACGTTTGGAGGGGGATGCCTTGGAAAAGAAAACTGGCTTTACCCTAATTAGCACAGCGAAAACCTCCAGCCAACCGCAGTGGCTCGCGAAACACGGGAGACCCTCCACGCCCAACCATCGGATATCCGCCCCAACTTTCCCCTCTGCTCTTCCGTTCTCTCCTCAGTTCCCGCGATCCAGCCGCCGCCTTCCCACCCCCACCAGGGCCGTCGCCGGGGCCACCGATTCCGCCGTTTGTTCGTGAACGGAGACGAGGCGGCCATGGCCGGAACGGGAGGTCGAGTCCTAGAGACATGGGCAAATTAATTCAGGGACTTTATTGGTTTATATTCAACAAAATCAGAAGACAATACGGTCAAAAAAAAACTTCCAGCATCTGCACCTCACCAATCCAAAGAACTCCATCAGAATGGTCAGCTACGAAGAAAGCCATCCTATCCACCGCTCCGCCTGCCTTCGATGGATAGGTTAATCGAAAAGAAGACACATTTTCTCGCCAAATTCGAGATATCCCGAAACGGGGGATGGATGAATGACGCAGATAGTGAAGCTATACGTGGTTCAACTGATGCACCCGTAGGGCTTAACTACGCCTCTCTAGGTCTGACTGTATTTAATCTTGGGTTCTTAATTTGATTAAATTACATTTGAACTAGTCTCGGCAGAGCGAGACCGGATCTTGCTTAAATATTGCCCATGGAGAAAAAAAAAAAAAAACTAATAGTTAGCATCAACGTTGCCTTCTAGACCGAGCATGTTTATAAAAAGACTAATGGAGCCATGGATTAAGTAGCCTCATGTGTGATTGCTTCCCCTATGGAGATGTACTATGAAACAAAAATGGAGATTATCCGCAAAGAACTACGATAGAACAGTTTATGAATGTCTACGCAGTGGACTTGATTTTACCAATGATAATGAAAACGTCCACTCACCTGGAGAAAGAAAGAAAGGAATGAGGTTAGCTGATCAATGTCCCAACCATTCCAAGGCTGTTTTTGTGGAAAGCAAAAAGAACCTCAATCAGTCGCTTTTGCTTTGTTCTCTCTTGAGCCCGCACTTGAAGATCTTTAGAGATGAACCCACATAGTAGACGCCGGTGGAAATAGAAACTCAAATTTTTATTTTCCGCTATCACTCGGGAGCTGGAAAGAAGAAGTTGCCTAAAATATTTCATAACTTATTATTTTTTCGATGTATCCATACATATAAGTCATCCATCGCAGCACAAAAAATATAGTGTAGCTCAAATATTTCCCATGCAAGGGTTAACAAGAGGTTTCCAAAGTTTCCTATAGTATCATATTGGCGTCTAATCAGCCCTCCTCTGTGGGAACAAAAAAAGAGCAGCCGGCATCTGCCAAGGCAGAGAGACTGGCAGATTACGTGGCTAATTCCGTTGTTTATTATGGTGTTTTCTCCTCCTTTTTTTTTCTTCTTCTGTCGTCTAAACTTTCCATGGAGCTTCATATTCTTCTTCTAACGAACACGTTGTGATTTGCGTCAATGTCCCCACAATTAATAAACAAAACATGCTGTGACACTTTGTTATTTAAAACATATGTGCCTATAGTTAATTGACAACACTATGTTATGTAAAACCCAAGTAATTGTGATGTATAGACTACAAATCTTCTAGCAAATTTGTCCACATTAGTCAGCATCTATTTGTGTTTTTCAGTATGCACCCATGTCATTTGGTACCTATATGTACAATTATCTTTCTTCTGACAAAGTTAAAACCAATGGAGGAGAGCTTATTTAAGCCTATCGTTGCAAGTGCAGTGCAAATTTTCATATATTTCAGGAAGGCAGGAAACAAGAAATACAACTAGAGAGAAAATGAAAAAAATTCTAAAGAGATGCAGAACATGAAAACAAAATCAAGCATCTTATTGTTGAAACTAATACAAGTAAGGGAAAGTCGACCAATGTTTGCTTTTAATCAAAGTTCTCTAATGGAGGAATTTTGTTTCAAGGAACATATAATATGGCAGCTGCATCTAAGAATTTCAGGAAACATTTGTTTTTGGAAAAGATTCATGTGTTGGTTTCATTGATCAATCCTGAAGCTGTCATAAGGAATTGCAGAAATTAAGTATCATAGGGAGAGTGTCAAATGTGAAAGTACATAAACTGACCCCTCTCTCTCTCTCTCACACACACACACACGTGTGTGTGCACATGCACGTGCGCAAACACGCACATACACAAAAATTTGTTCTCATTTGGTAGACATGAGCATAACATATGCGAAATACTAGTTATCGGTAAGAAGTTCGATCAATTAATAGCTAGTGGAGCTATACCATTGCTTCTTACCATAGTGTCATCTATCAAATTTTGAGTAGTATGGGCATTGTTGTTATATTGAATCTCTCTTGGATTTGGCTCAAGAGTGATGTTTGTTGGATACTCTATGATAATCATACGTGCCTCTACCTATTACTTCCGAGTTAAACATGCGAAACATGAGCTCTGACTTGTGTCTCCCATGTATACAAATTGGGAGACCATTGGCTACTTAGAACCAATAGATGCCTTGAGTCTACGATCTGACTTGGCAAGTTGCTATAATATTTTTCAAACCTCGGCAAAACTTAATACCTCCATAAGTAGAGATCACGAATGTCAACAGCGATGGATATCTAAATATTTTCTCTCTTTACCTCCGAACCAAACAGTGAAGCCGAACTAAAATTACGTAGAGATAGTTTAAATGTCAGTTTCAATTATATTTTTAATGGTTTCTCAATTTGAAGTTGAATCTGACACCAAACTCTAAATCAAAATCAAAACGGAACGTATTTTAATACCCTCGATATCCTTTATATTTTATTTAAATTCAGAATATGATATTATAAATTTGGTTAGATTATAGATTATATTATAAAGATTATGGATGATATCTTCAATTTATTTATTTATATATGAAAAATTTCAAATGAATAAAAAACTTAGCATTTTTTGATTTTGATTTGTTTGGATTATTAGTTTTTATTTAAAATTTGTTTGGCTCCGGTTTCGGTTTCAGGGGCGGTTATGAATTTTGGATCCGTTCCCCACTCAAACTAACCGAATAGAATCTATCCAATCGATATTCTTAATGGGGATCCTTTCTGATTTATGGTTGAACGGTGATCTATCTAGTTTTTTTTTATATATTACAAAATTATTAGTGGTTGAGAGGGGACCGTATCGTGCACGAGGATCAAAACAAATATATATGGCTACATTGTAGAGGAGGAGGAGAGGGAGTGATAGAAACTAGGCCGAGGTTTATGATTACGTGGGCTGGTTGCGGCCCATTCCATATGCATCCCTGGCACTTGGGAGCCCATTCCACATGAACTCCGGTCCACCAGAAATCCACCTTATATTCCCCACTAGGACTTGGAGAGAGAGGCAGAGGCTTTATGATTAAATTACTTTAAAAGAGAGAGAGAGAGAGAGAGGAAGGGGAAGAAAAGACGCCTCTCTCGCTAGGGCGAAAGAAGAGGGAGGGGGGAGATATAGAGATAGATAGATAGAGAGAGAGAGAGAGAGAGAGCTATTGCACAGTTCTTTTTTCTCCTCCGTCGTATCAGACTGTCGTCTCGGTCCTCATCTTGCGGAAACCCTCGTCCGATGGTGGAATCTGGAAACAGCCTCTCTGTGATTCCATTGTGGAGCGGCCCCGACCGTTGATCTCCCCGCGATCTCCGTCGGATCGTTTATGCCGGTGGGTTCCTGGGCCGATCTTGCTGGAATTCTGGTGGGAGGATGAACGGGAATGGAGCGGAGGAGGCCGGGCGGTCCGCGGCGTCCCTGCCGCCGACTTTGGAATGGAAATTTTCGCAGGTCTTCGGTGAACGGACGGCCGGAGAGGAGGTCCAAGAAGGTACGGTGTTTATGCTTTCAATCCATTCAAGATCTGCTCAATTTAGAACGCCTTGTGGTTCTTGATGGTCGGGACTGGAGCTTAGGGTTATCTGGAAAATTTTTTCAACGATTTTGGTTGGAATCCCTTAGTTCTGGTACTGCGATCGTTGGTTGTTTTCTAATCGGTTCTTCTTTTTTTTTTCTTCTGAATTTGATGTTACATTTTTTGATAAATGTTGACGACATCCGTTTTGGGGTTTATTAGAGAAGGAAGAAATCTTGATTAAATTGATGTGGACTAATGCATTACTGCACTTCTATAGAAAAAGATTGAAACTTGGGTGAAATCGATAGTATGAAAACTGTTGCTATGCGAGTTGACATTGGCTGATGTTTGTTTCCACTGTAATCATCTAGCGATCATCTGTTTCACCACTGAAATAGTTAGTTTTTCCCCTTTTTTCTTTTTTTTTTTTTTGTGCATGGTTTTGGCATGCGATCTTCTCATCAAAATATATAAGTAAACCTGTTAGTATATAAGTCAACCTGTTTCCTTTAATGACAGCTTTAGTTTACTTCTTGGCTGGCGATAAAGAGAGTCCAAAACTTCTCACATGAAAAGAGGTCAGAGGAATCGGAGCTACTGAGATGGGCTTAAGACATTGGTTTGTTAATAAATCGACAGATTCTATCATGGGTTCGAATCCCATCATTATTTCTAGATAGCCATTAAGGCCATCATGGAGCTTGCTGTAAAAAGATATCTTGATTGACCCATATCTGTCATTAACTTTATATGCTTTTAATTCCAATCAACTTTCAGGCCAAGGATTCTGCATTTCTGTTAATTATGCTTTCTTCTCCCTAGTCAAATCATCAACTCTGGCTTAGATTGAACCCAGTCTGTGGATATTAGCATTCATAATGTTCATCAGTTCTCTTTTTTGAATATTGTTCACATGTGCAACTAAAATTTATGCCTTTTGCTTGATTTCTGGTGAGCATGAAACAGTTTGATGTCAAGCCAGTTGTATTTTATACTTCTTAAACCAGTTTACTTTACTCAGTTATAATGAGACCCACTGCTGTAATTTTAATGGGTTAGCTGGAGCAGATTAGTATTCAGACCAGAGTTCAGAAAAATCACATCCTTCTCTACTCGCATTGTTCGCATCTTAGGTGTTTATTTTCCAGCATCTCATTGAAGTAAAATGCCGTGGCAACTCATTATGTGTTTATATGCTTGAAGTGTTTATACCTCCATCCTGTAACCAACACCATCTTGTCAGTGGAGAAGCTCCATGTAATTTCTAAACACATCATATGCCTCTTGTAATATTTCAAAATAGTATGATTAAATTTCAAACAGCACAATTGAAATTTATATTTCTTGTTTTCAATAAGCTACTAAATTTGCTTTCTTCAATATATTGTGGACTGCTAGCATCTCAGTTCTGCTTTTGGAAACATATCTGGTAAATTGTGTTCTTAGTAAGAATGGGATATACTGTTGCATGGTTGTTTTAATGATAGTTATTGGGATATGGGTTCATAATGTTACTCTTGACTTATTCTTTGTTGAACTAGTCTCTCCAAAGTCTCATGGCATGTCTATAAGTTTGCTTGAACTCATAAGTTTACCTTTCTTTTTAAAATTTCATAACCTTGTGTTTTGCTCCCCCTTCCATAGATTTAGCAATTTTGTAGGCTTCATGATCTTGTCCATTGTACCAAGTGCAATTGAAGATATTTGTTTGTTGATATGATTGAACTTTCAATACATCATATCATAATCTTGCGAGCTATTTCTTCGAGAATTATGGAATTTGATGGGTACTCGAGAATGTGCATTAGCATTGTTATTGTCTTTTTTTTCCCAAGTTATGGCTTGTTTGGATGAATTTTATTTTGCTTTTTATTTGATTAAAGATGAACATGGTTCTCTATATCACTTGCATTCTTCCCTTTTCATCTAGGTCTATGCATAATCTATTAGAAGCCTCAAGAGTCGCTTCCATTCTCATGACCTTCTTCTTCTTCTTTATTTTTTTAATAAAAAACCAAGAATGTAGGTCTTGCTTTTTTTTTTCAACTATCTGTCAAGGTTCATTATATGCCCCTCTTCTGTCCAAAGGTACCCTGCCAGGACTTCGGCAGAGCCTCTGAACGTATATGTCAGATGGAAAGGTGATGCTATGACTTTTTATGGACAGTCATAATTCGAACCAGGCTATTTGGTTGGTTGTGCTTAATTTTGTTTAAAACTATTCCACTTGTGAAATATATAGTGCATGCTAACTTTTTCCCCTGAATTATTATTTTGATGATCACATCTCTCTAGTTAGTTGGAAGTTGTCCATTTTGTTGCTAGCCCACTTGATATCTCAGTTAATGATGTTTCTTTGTACATTTCACAGTATCTATAAGTTGTAAATTATGGCTTCTGGCAGGTTTGCGTTCTTGCTTTCTTGTTCACTTTCTCGATGATCCCTATTCTTTTTTGGCAGTTGATATTATATCAGCAATAGAATTTGATAAATCTGGAGACCATCTTGCTACTGGAGATCGAGGAGGGCGTGTGGTTCTATTTGAAAGGACAGATGTTAGGGATGTATGTCGAACACCATACTTTCTTCTACAATTGTTGTAGTTGTGCTTTTCCTTCAAAGTTTCACAGTATGCTGTTATGCAATTTGTAGCATGGATCTCGAAGGGATCTTGATCGGCAAGATTATCCAATTAGCAGGCATCCTGAGTTTCGCTACCAAACAGAGTTTCAAAGCCATGAACCTGAGGTAGTTTCTTCTGGATACTTACTGGTGAAAATGTCATTCTGTTTATGTTATCAATTCTCTTATGTGGACTTGTTCTATCTTTGTGCTTCAGTTTGACTATCTTAAAAGCTTGGAAATAGAGGAGAAGATCAACAAGATTAGGTGGTGCCAAACAGTCAATGGTGCTCTTTTTCTTCTTTCTACTAATGACAAGACAATCAAATTCTGGAAGGTAGGCTTGATGTTCTTTCTGCAAGCATGGACCATGCCAATCTTTTTGGCATTCAACTTATTAGGGACAGTGGCCTGCAAAAAAACAGATAGTCAAAACATGCTACGGTGTTTCTTTACAATAAAATCTGATCGTTGACTGTTATTTTCCCATGTCAATCCTTCTGCTGGTATCTTCGTATTGCTCTCACCGAATTTTGTAGATGCACTCCTTTACTTCTTGTTTATATCAAAACGATATAATTTACCAACAACTATATTTCCTTGTGTCCTTTCATTTCCATGTCAAGCCTTTAATATAATTTGTCGGTTGTTCCTATAGGCATGGCGTATTACTCTTTCTCATTGATTACATGTTGTTGGTGGGATTTTGGCTGTAACTCCCTGCATCTCTCTCTCTCTCTCTCTCTCTCTATCTCTATCTCTATCTCTTTCTCTCTGGAAATAACAACTGTAAGTAACATGGTCATTGCATCTTCTTTGGAGGATGTGTGCTATTTTCTTGAATTTGGTCAGATACAGGTCCGGTGATGGTTCATGCATCTGTAAATGGATTTTAAGAATATTGCCTCAAACTTTATTGTTAGCAAGGGTTTAAAGTCCCGGTTGGTACTGGTCCAATATCCTCTATTACTTTTCAGGTTTTTTTCATTTTTGTAAATGTTCGTCATTTGGCAGTAGTGCAGTAGTTGATTTACAAGTAGCTATACTTTCCATTATTTTTGGATATCTGAATTTCCTTATATGTGGCACAGATTTATCTTCTTGTATGGTTATTTTGGTAAGAAAGCATAAGTATTTTAATGAAAAAATAATTGATGAGCAATAATATCAAATCTAACTGCAGAATGAAAGCTAAATGCCACATATTGTAGTTGTATAATACTGGTTGGTCATATTGTAAATGAAAGATGTTTGCTTCATCATGCCTTTAGGTCTCTGCTTTAATAGATTATCAATTTCATTGGAAGTCACATGACATCCTATGACTTATTTAAAATTATAAAAATTGCTATGCTTATATAGACCAAAATAGATTTGATTTAAGAAGCACATTATTTTATAGAAGTTGCTTTGAAATGCTTTTTCCGGTTTTCCTATCATCATTGCTATTTAGTGATCATATATTTTTGGATTTTTTTTTATATAAATTCCGTCACTCATCTTTGACCTTTTGCTTCTGGTACCAGGCTATGCTGGCAATTTTCTAAGCGAACTGATAATTTTGTTGCTTATATTTGAATCCTTATAGGTCCAGGAAAAGAAGGTGAAAAGAATTTCTGAGATGCATATGGATGCCTCACAACCTTTAGGAAATGGTAGCATTGCTAGCTCAAGTTCAGATAGTTCCGGTGGGTTTCTTCCAAATGGTGGATGTTCTGAAAGGCCCTTCAACTATCTGAGTGGTGACTTCTCATTCCCTCCTGGAGGTTTTCCATCGCTACATTTGCCTGTGGTAATTGTACATATCCCTGCCTACTTGTGTGTGTACACACATGAAGTATAACCCACCCATGAGTACACAAAAGATACATGATAATATACATGTTCATCTGATGGACCTGGATCCATTCCTACTTTGGTTCCCACTGTTATTCCTTCTCTTTTTAATATAAATGACCAACATTTGGTTTTATCTGTACAGGTGACGAGCCAAGAGACAAACCTTGTTGCTAGATGTCGAAGGGTATATGCTCATGCTCATGATTATCACATCAACTCTATTTCAAATAACAGGTGTGTTCGTATCAATTCCCATTAATGTATCACAGTTCTTCGCATTGTTCAACTTGTTTTATGTTTGGTATGTTTTCTGTTCACCCTATTTTGCCACTTTGTTCTCTCTTTGCTGGGATCAGTTGAATCCTTTCCTTACACTTATGATTCCCTTTTCTGTGTCCTCGATAATTTTTTTGGTGCAGACTTTGGTAGTTATATGTCTACTTAGGAACTACCAGCATCACATTGTTCTGCCACTTGATCTGCATTCGCTATTACAAGAATTTGGTTTTTTTTTTTGACCACGGCACAGCACTATGTATGTGGAGTTTAATACTGCATTGCAAAACTAGGGATTGCCTTAATAACACTAAAGGGTGGCAGGGGAGGAATAAACATGTGAGTAACTGTGGTATGCAACGAAGAGTGGCAGAAAAGGTATAACGGAATAAGAAAATCCACCATCAAGTTGGTGTGATCATGCTTAACTTGTCCCAGATTATTCAATTGTATATGCCCAAGGTCTTTATTGAACATATTGGTCTCTTGATGGTGTAATATGAGTACGTAACCCACTCGATGATCTAATTCAAGGAAATAGCTGACAGACTGTTTACTCTCACCTTATATGGATTGATTTGACAAACTTCTGTTGTATTTTAGATGTCCTCATGGAACATATGGTTGCTAGACAATGCTTATTTTTGCATGTTTTTTACCTCTTGATTGGTGGGCACCTCTTATCCAGTTACCCGTCAGTCCAATTCTTTCATGAAGTTCCATGACTAGATGAATTCTTAATCTTCAAGAGCCCTTGTTTTATATTCAATTTTACACCTGATCTAACTACAGGAAGCTGCTTCATGCTTTTGCTAGCAAAAATAGAACAGTAGAAGTTGATAGTTTTCAAATTGCGAGCGTCTCGAATCAAAATAACTGAAGTACAATTTTAAGATGATCATGTGGGTTATGATACAAGTCAACTTGCATATCATATATGAATGCGTATATGGTGATTGTAGACTCATTTTCTCGTCCGTAGTTTCTTGGTAATCCTTATCTGACTGGCAGTTGGGTTATAAGTTATAACTTGATGATTTTCTATTCTACTATAAAACTCAAACTCCAGAATTTCATGCATGTGGCTCAGTGATTCATTCCATATCTCTTTCTGCTATAATGGCTCCTGAATGAGATAAAATATACCCCACTTAGTTCAGTTGTGCGCTGGGGATGAGAAACAAGGGAAGTGCACCTCTCAAAATTAAGAGTACAATTATCAGGTTAGATAAAAATAAAAATCTTTTAATTGTATGGGAGGATCACAATTCACAACCATATGCTTCACTTTCCACCATTGTATTGGATGATCACCTCTGTACATAATTTTCATGTGCATTTCACATTCCCGCTCTAATTTATCTTAAATTTGCATGGTTTATTATTTGATGGTTCTTTGCGGTGCTTCTATTATTTATTTCGTATATTTGGTTGTAATGAGGTACTTTTCAGTATGCCGAGTTCAATCAGTAACTCTTTGAGGTATATGGAGGACAGGAGCACAGTTTTTCTGTCTTATGTTTATATATTAGCTGTTCTGGTCCACTGCTTGTTATTTTGTTGTCTTTGTTCTGTTAATCAACCAACCACTGATGTTCTTTTTATCTTTTCCCTTTTTACCAGTGATGGTGAGACATTTATATCAGCAGATGATCTGCGCATAAATCTTTGGAATTTGGAAATTAGCAACCAGAGTTTTAACATTGTTGATGTGAAGCCTGCAAATATGGAGGACCTAACTGGTATAGCATCTTTCTATGATAAGGGTCTAAAATAAGTGATTTATTTAGTTTAGAACTCGAACATTTTTTTGAAGCTTAGTAATTTTCTTACTAAAAAGCACAAAGTTGAGCAATATGGTGCTCTCACATGTATCTCTTAGTTGAGTGTATGGGACCAATGAAGCCCATCTAGTTTTTGAATCTCAAAGGAACTATTGATTGAGTGAGTTATTTCTTTACAGCGGAAACTAGAATGATGTTCTGTATACTGTTGGTTGACTATGTCAGATGTTTATGAAGTGAGTTGCAGCAAATTGGTTTAGTCTCTCTATATGAAGGCAGCTTTTCCAGCTGGTATTTATCAACCTGAAATTTTTGCCTTAAATAGCATTACTTCTAGGTTAAAGCAAGGTCTTCCAAACAGAAAGTGCCTTTTTTCAAGCAAGCTGGCCTTAAGCAAACTTGCATCCACACAATTGCTCGGGTTATGAGATTTAATGCAGTTTACCAAATAATGCCTATATGTAGTGAAAGTTATATCAGTTAAGATACAATAGAAACACTGTAATTGAGAGTAAAATCCATGCCCAGGAGTTAGTTGCTCTACTTGAATTTTGCATGGGTGCAAAATTCAACCTCTTCCTGCAAATTCTCCATGGAACCAGAATTTCAGTGGTCATCTACTTTTTGTTAAATGTGGATCTATTGAACATGCCTTTACATGTGATTCATCTTTCCCACTGCCTCAGTGCCTGTCTGAGGTGAATATTAAGCACTCCTAATTGAGTGGACGTAGTAGAACACCATGCATATGGGCTTCCTTTTTCTGCTTTCCAAATGTTGTAACCCATTTCTTGAAATCATGGCTTGAAAATCAGTCATATATCTAGTGTTTCGAGCTTTATTTTAGTTCCAAAAACAAATTTTTTACCCTAATTTTTTTTTGGGAGTTTTCTCTCTTTTCGAACTTTTTCTATAAATTTAAATCTAATTTGATATTTTTCGATGTTTCTATGATCCCGATTTAAGCTAGATGATGCATCTTATTGCTTTAAAATGATATAAATTATAAAATGAACAACATAAAATATTTTCAAATCAAGATATAACCAATTACATACTTTTGAAGTTCAACAAACATACATAATGATATCTAAAATCGGGTCGAGTGGCGATATCTCTCATAAATATCCGAATTATCAGCATAATCAGAAGCGATAATTGCCACAGCGGGCTGTGGTAGCCCGTTGTGGCAACCCCCACAGGGGGCCGAATCCGAGTCGAATCAGACCGAATCGTCCAATTCCAGCTAGCTCTGGCCCCTAGGTCCGGTTCAGCAGTCCCTACTTTGAAGATATGCTTTATTCAAGCAGAAATAGTGGACTGCTGTTTTACACATTGTAATTTTTCTTGTAAGACATGAAGTTATGAACTTTATTTTGCTTCATCATACAACATTTCTGTCCAGACAAGGTTTTTTCTTAAATTGGAAGCATGGTGTCTATTAGAAAAATGAGGATAATCTGATTAATTCCCACTTATTCACTTTGTGTAATTCATTCAGAAGGCAAAAAATGATTACTTGAGATAAATAGAGATGGTGATATCAAGTGTTTTGAGTATTGCCTTTTGAAACTAACTGTCATGGATGTCCTCAAATATTGTTTGGTGTTTGATGCCAGATTATTCATGTTTACTATGTTTCTTGTATTTGGAATATATTTTCTTTATATTTTGTAGCATCATTACCCTAATTCTTCTTGTACAACTCTAAACAGTTATTCTGCTTGTTATTTATATATTTGCATGACATGGAAATTCCTTTTCTTTTCTTTGTGAAAAAAGGAAATTCCTTTTCTCGTTGTTAGATTCTTGTCCTTAATTATGTGATGTTTAAGTGGCAGTTTGTATGGATGGCTGGCTTTTGCATTTTCTATGTTATCTTTTGCTTTTAAGTGATTATAAATGTTCTAGATTGTAACATTAGTTGCATTTTCAGAGGTGATAACATCTGCTGAGTTCCATCCATCACACTGTAACATGCTAGCATTCAGTAGCTCAAGGGGTTCCATCCGGCTTATTGATTTGCGACAGTCAGCATTATGTGACAACCATTCTATGTTGTAAGTAATATTCTTATACTTAGTTCTTCATGTTACTAGATGATCTTATACTCCACGTCTTTAATAATAACTTTCTTTCCACACTAGTATTTTATTCAAAATTTTTGATTTGCATATATTTTGTTGCATTAGCTAGTGACATATCCTTCCACACAGGTTTGAGGAACATGCAGAACCTGGTCCAAGGAACTCATTTACCGAGATTGTTGCCTCAATTTCGGATATAAAATTTGCAAAGCATGGAAGGCACATCCTTAGTCGTGATTATATGACTCTTAAGGTTAATCATTCTTATCTTTCTACAAGTTTTTTG
Organism: Phoenix roebelenii; assembly: GCA_025769935.1. NCBI lineage: Eukaryota > Viridiplantae > Streptophyta > Magnoliopsida > Arecales > Arecaceae > Phoenix > Phoenix roebelenii. Next base: position 18,167,638 of record JAOXJJ010001100.1, on the reverse strand, counting down.
TTTCTTGCATTCCTCTGCCTGTTTTTGATAAAAATGCAATTCTGAGGATTCCAGCTACACAAACAAAAGTTTTGAGTAAACATGTAATCATCAACCTATCCGTCATCTATTGTTTGCTAGGTGTCACCAAAAATTGTAAACCCCCTCCCCATACCCCCACGATGATTGATTGAAACTTTGATATACATGATAAGATGCATCCAGCAGAAGGGTATGATGTAGGTGGAAATTAAAACCAGAAATTTCTTCTAGAGATTAACTGGTGCTGGAAGGGGACTTCTATATCATTATATCAAATTTTGTCATGGAAGGATGCTTAGTTGCTATTATACCCAAATTGATGCAGTTAGGGCTCTGGATTTATCTACTAGATCGCAAAAGGCTTGGTATTTTAAGAATCTCTGGGTTTTCGAAGCTTAGGACAGACAATAGTGTTGCCGTGGTGTTCTAGCGGTCTTGTATTTTGAGTAAAACCGGTCTACAATGTTGGTTTCAATTACCATCCTTTTATTATAGTTGAAGGATTTCGTGGTGTTGTTGTCACTGCCAGTTTTCTAGAGTTATCACCTAAGAAAGTTGGTGTTGTGGCTCTGTCATGGAGTCCTGTCCAGGTGAAAGTCAAGAACTCTCTAAGATTTCATTAAATTCTGAATAAGAATAATTGCTTTTATACTTGCACATGTAAAGATTTCGAAACCCAACCTGAATAAAAGATATGGAATTATAGCTCTGACAGCCTAATTTATTCTTAAACTAACTCGAAATATGACTCCTCTTCTTTGACACACTGAAGGACATAATTTACTTGTTAAAATTCACACTAGTCTGATTGAACTTTGAATAGTCTTGAGACAATCGAAGAGTTCTCATGATGTATCCACCATAGGATTTGGTTTTTGAAGTTCCATTGTTGCTATATAGCAGCGATGGTTTGTTACTGTTATGGCCTATTAATAATGTTAAATTGGATGCTATCAAGACAATATATTTTGGAAACATTATGAACTAATGTCTTACAATATCCATTATAATGGCATGCAATGGCATATGATTGTTAAATGTGGTTGAGGATTTTTATAATTATATATACCTGTGATCAATATAAAAAGTGTTGCAAAATTCTTGAGACAGTGATAGTATCATGTAAAGGCCATCCTAATGGCTATAACCAAATCATTGTTTATAGCACTTTGTTGCTAGTCTGCACACACTTGCAACATGAAGAATACTACTTTGACTCTCTGGAATCGGTGCAGTTCTTACGTAATTTGACATTATATCAATATGTCTGGTGTAGTTCTTATGAACATGGTGAGGCTCTGATATGTTTAGCATGAAACAAAGGAATCTTTTAGATACAGGGATATCCTTTCTTCATATACTTTCAGGGGAATAATGAAGTCTGTTTGTCATGTTTCTTGCATTGCTTTTCCCTTGCTTCTCATGTGTTTTGCTTGTGGTTATCAGCTATGGGATATACGCATGGATTCAGGTCCTGTCGCAACTTTCCAGGTCCATGAATATTTAAGGCCAAGGGTGAATTTTCTCCCATTTAGATATTTTGATTTTAAAAAAAACTTATTGCCACATTTCTTCGTTGATAACATGCTCTGGGCAGCGCCTGGTTAATATAGTTCTAATCTGTTGCAGCTGTGTGATTTATACGAGAATGACTCAATTTTCGACAAATTTGAGTGCTGTTTGAGTGGAGATGGACTGCGGGTAGCAACTGGTTCTTATAGGTATGCTTTCCAACTTTTCTACTGTTGACCTTATTATTGATGACAACAAAACTTTAGTTTGCATGTTTTAACCTCTGACAATGTTACATCTGTTTCTTCAACTCCAGTAATCTATTTCGTATATTTGGCTGTGTTCCTGGAAGCACTGAAGCAACAACTCTGGAAGCTAGCAGAAATCCAATGAGGTATGGTTATGCTGGTGATGATAATTTTCAACTAATTTATCACCTCAAGGAAGTAGAAAAGATAATGCTAATGAAGGTTCCAATGTATTGAATTTTTAATTGTCTTGCTGAACAAGACTCATGTCTTATGTATTGGTTGATGTTTATTACATAACACTGAGATTTTGGCAATATGGTGGCAGTAAAATAAATAATTAAAAATACATTGAGAAATAGAAGTACTTTACTTTCAGCCAGTGTGAATTAAGTAACGAGGGTTTGTTCCAGTTCATTATCCATGCCAGTATATTATGCAAGAATTACAGGCAAGGATAGTTGACAAGAGGATATGGAGCAGAATGTACAATTTGCAACCTTAAATTTCTGGCATTGCTCTATTGTGAAAGCCTCACTTAAATCAGGGGGGGAAGGCTGTACATTAGGAACATTTAAATTCGGATGGGCATAACCATTCCAGTATTATGGTGTTTGACTTTGTCAAATGATTCATAGAGAGCTGGTATGAATGTTGTGTTAAAAGGGATGCTATTGGTGCAGCATGCATTATGCCATTTACGGACATTTCAGTGAAGTTTTTCAGTCAAATAAGTGTTCTATTCTGATACCTTATTGTAGTACCAGAATGAGAAACAAGTTTGGGAAAAGATGCTAGAAAGAAAATTGTTTAATTATTTCTGTAGAATTTTGAAAAATTATTTACTGCTTGTTTTTTTCAAAATGCGTTGGTGGCTTGGTAACTAATCCTGTGTTCTGGCAATATTTGAAACTCATGCACTAGTGGTAATGTACTGATAACCTTGTTGTATATTGTGCAGTATACTAATCAATTCTATATTTGAGATAACATTTTTTCATCAAAAAATTTTGTTGTCTCGAGGGGTTTCAATAATCATAGGATCCAATTTGTCTGATCTTCTCTTCATTGGTTGCTGTCAATTTCATGTAGGCGACAAGTTCAAAACCCTGCAAGGCCTGCAAGATCTCTGGGCAGTTTGACACGTGTTGTCAGAAGAGGTTAGGACTTGGACGCAACTATAGCAGCTAAATTTTCTATTTCCAAGCCTAGTACTTTGCTTTGTGAAGTCTTAGAAAGCATTTCACTGTTCTGCTATATTTATTACTTATTAGTGCATGGATCTGCCACAGGAGAAACCCCAGGAGTTGATGCCAATGGAAACACGCACGATTTCACAACCAAGTTGCTTCATTTAGCGTGGCACCCAACTGAAAATTCAATTGCCTGTGCTGCTGCAAATAGCTTGTATATGTATTATGCATGAAGATGGCCTGAGAATGGGATGATCTTGTTTGCCATTTTTTTCAAAAAAAAAAAAAAATGGTTGGCTTCTCGTGAAGGCATTTGAGCTTTCACATGCAACCAGCAAGAAGGTGCGGGAGGGTGTGCCATTGCCATTGATTGACACGTGTTTCATACCCGGGCCAGAAGAGGCTGTCCGGATCCATGAAGAAGCTTTGTTCTGATTCTTTTAGGGAAAAGATCGACATCTTTAATCACCGTTGCTTTCTAGTTCCCATGATGTGATTGTCTTTCGCCTACAACTAATACAAAAAAGTAGTTTTGAGGGCCTATATCTTGAGTTTCCCAGTGGGGATGTTGTTTTGCTAATCATGCCATGCAAGGGAGTGGGCGCTAGCATTCTTGTCCGGTATATAGGCTTGTGAATTATCATTATTACTCTTTATTCCTTCAGTCCTAACCATATTTCTTATTTACTGAAACACAAGCCACTTCTGGATCTTTGGATTATCACCTCTTTGCAGTTAGCTTATGCTTCAAATATTTGACATTTGATCGTCATGGGTGTTTAATTTATTGAAATGTCGAAATAAGTGGGCGAGCATTGCACTTTTCTGTGCTCTTGTATTTTATGTCAGGTACTGTAACAGTCACCATGCTCGATTTTTTCTATTTATGATTCTGTTTCACCATGATATTGGGTATTTTGTTCATGGTCACGAAAGCGAAGTATTGCTGCTTCGTCACCATTTCTTGTGATTCAGCATCATGTTGTGGTCAGCTGTTGTACTCTTATCGTCTCTGGTGCAACCAAATTTTCCCAAACAATGTCGCTGGACTGGCCTATATCCTTTCTGGTGAACTGGTTTGGTCGCATGTAGACAAGAACGTGGGTTCCAATGGACTTCGCAGCTATGCCAGCATATGGTGGGGGCTTCAGATTGTGCCATAGATCTTCTCAACAATGTTTGTTTTGCTCTTAAGTACTGCTAGGGAACTGTGGCATTAATTTGAATATGGATATGTTTGTTGCTTCATTTTACGAATGTATGTATGTATGTA